>CM057168.1:17195664-17220664 GCA_029962745.1 Echinometra lucunter
TGTTAGATCCAGAATGGCTTTAACTCATATCATTTTATAAACGCCCTTTGGCCTCAACACTCACTACATACATTGTACATAAAGATAATAGTATAGATGCCATTACCACAACATGCCAATGTATAGATCTCGATATGTGTGTGTTATTGAGTGTATATACGATGCAGGTAGTATACCAGAACAACTTTTGAAATGGTTATATTCTGATAGCACTTTATTCTTTTTAAAAATGTAAGTCAAAGATTTTCACCTCTTGTAGCATAATGAAAATAAAAAAGCTGAATCTTACCAAAACGCCTTACAATTCTGCTACCTGTTTTTATGCTATACATGAGATTAAAAACAGTGCAACTTATACATATCCGAGACTGACATGTTATGCAGCATAATGGAAAATCAAACTGATATAAAATATTTCGTGTATAAAATGTAATTCAGATACCTGTATTTACATGTTGCGAGTGTGTGAGCTTAGGGTCATTTGAAGATGTTGAAGAACGGAACGAGTTAGAATCTTGCAAATACTAGATATTATACATCTGTGTAAAAGTTATGAGTGTATATTTGCTATTATTGAGAATAATTGTTTATATAGATTTAATGAGACAGTGCATATTCATCAAAAATACATATGAAAGATCAAAGAGTCTTGTAACAAAATAAAAACATTTCTAATTCCCAATCTTACAAAATTATGCAGTTAGGAATATTCTACATATTCATCTCCAGAAAGGAAGAAAAAAATGTAAGTACTTCCATTTAACGAAATTATTTCCATGGATCAACATATCTCATAGGAAAAAGGGAAATAAGTTTAAATATCTTACAAAACAATACCTGGTATAGATGTATATGAGGCCAACAATGAAACTCGGCAATGTATTATTATTGGATCATTCTATTTGACAGTTTATTAGTCATATTAGAAGACAGTAATTGATCTAAACCGGTATTTAAGTCATAAATTTGCATGCTTTGAATTTATTGATTTTATGTTTATTTGAGTTCTTAATCGTATTTATTTTAATACAACAACAGAGGCGGCGCTACAAGTTGGAGCAGGGGGCGACCCCCGCTATGATCATTTAGGTGATAAAAAAGAGTAGAGAAAAGAAGAAAAAGAGGAGAAAGAATCAAGAAGAGTATGGTGAAAGAGAGCACTGCATGGGCCATATTACACAATACCTCTATTTTTTTCATTTACAACGTAAAATGAATTTATATATGGGTTATCTTGCCCCCTATCAATAAATTCCTGGCGCCGCCCATGTACAGCAATGGAATTCTTCTTCTTCTTCTGAGTTGTTCTTCCCCCGGACGGGTATTCGGGGATCAGCGGCTGACCGTGGGTTGGCTGTCAGGCTTTAGGGTAATGTCAAGGCGTACATGGTGAATTATAATGTACTAAAGAGAATGTACATTATGATATGATAGGCTTGTTAGTGTTTGTATGAAAAGAACAAATAGTATTAGTATTGGAGAAAGGATCTACTACTAGTCTACTATCATTCTGCAAATTAGATAAGAACATTTGGTTAATTGTAAATACTATTAAGATGTATATGTTGCTTTTTCATTCATTTATGTTCTTTCACGGTATTTGTTTTGTTTATTCGTGTTGTATTATGTTGAAAGCCAAAGGAAGCAAAATTTCTTTGTAATAAGTTACATGGACCAATAAAGTATCTTGAATCTTGAATCTTGAATCTTGAAGATTAAAGTTTTATATCTGTAAAGCCGCTTTGATCTGAACTAGAAAATTATCTTTCACGAAAACTTAAAAGTGTTCTTTTTTCTCAGACTTTGAAGAATGTTTGGTTGTCCCAAGGACTGTCAAAATTCACCTTGTATGAATTTCTTTCTATTGCATACTAGATTTTACATAATTTATACGGATGCAAATTCAGGAAAGACTAGCCAAACTTTAACATTTTTAATGGTCTATCTTTGATTAAATTTAAGGCTAAATCTGAATATGTAATAGCAGCTAAGCACTACAAGGTAAACCTTCATTTTAAGAAATTTATATGTGGGTTGTAGTCTTTAATGTTAACCTTTTTACGTGCCTTTCCATGATTTTATTTAGCCATTTACAAAAACGAAACAAGAAAATGAATTTTAAATGAGATATTTGAATTCGTCACTGCACTGTAAACATAAGTTAGTCATTGGCGCTTATAAATTAGTCAAAATGACTAATTTGGATTAGTCAAGCCTCAATGACTAATTTACCTCAGTCAAGACTAATGTTAAGTCACAGATGACTAGTTTAGGTTAGTCATTGCGGATGTTTTTGACCAATAAAAACAAGTCATTTGTTAGAGTAAAAGTTTATATTCCAAGTTTCTAATTGCTTTCAAAATTATTATTAGCTAGGATTTGAGTTCATACCGAACATAAAATTAATGTCCAGGCTTTTTTTGTGTGTTTTCAACGATTTGAAAAACCATAACAATAAATTGCCAATTGATTAATAAAATGCTACACAAAATACATCAGTTAATTTATAATGACCTTTTATTGATATTTAATCAAAACATATTCGTTGTATAAACAATGGCCATTATAAACTAAATGATGTATTTTGTGTAGTACTTTATTAATTCATTGATAACGTAATGTTATGGTTGTTTCAAATCACTGAAAACACAAAATTTGCCTGGATGGGATTATCGTTGCCGACGTCAATGACTAATGCCTCCGGTCATACGACTAACTTACGGTACGGACGTGCATGTTCACGATGCATTGTACACCGTATACTGCGCATGCATCGAGCGCACACGTTGTTCGCGCGCCATGTTCAAAATTCGGTAACTGTCACTTGTATTGTAAGATTGTCGTCCAACTGCAACCCCAGCATTCATCAAAGCCATCAAACGTCATAAAGGTCAAGGCAAAAGGCTCAGAAATGTCATCGACTTCAAGGTAAGTCTGGTTTTTGGTTGACAATCTTTTATTTTTCTCGAAATAACTTCCTTTCACTCAAGTCAAGAGAGATTTTTAGTAGGGCGACAACGTAGGCTACTACTACTAGCACGTGTACCTACGGACCCTCGTACACACAACTGAAGTGTAGGCCCCCTATATGCATTGTTTCATGCTTAACCACCTCAGTGAACAGATGTTTCCTGATTCATGTTGAGAGCTCATTGAATGCACACTACCAGTTCAATAATTCTGCTTCACTGGAACAGGAGTTGTGCTCACAAAACAGTAGAGTATAATAGCATAAATGCACATGCCTGACATGGCAATGTCCAATTGTAAAGTATTTTGGTGGTTTTATGATTTCTTTGCTATAGGGTCTATAGGAAGATGGGGCTCCATACATCAAAGGAGACAGCGCCAACCTCTCCGAATGCAACGACTGTGCAATTTTCATTGATGGAGTTGGCGTTGCCCACTGCACCACACTTTTTGCTGCTGTGGCTGTCTACCTCGCCTCGTTTTATGTTTTCAACCTGGCTTATCCTTCAACGTTGAAGAAGACGCTGACGTTCATTCAGAAGGTTATCTTGAATATTCAGGATAATATTAAGATCGAGCGTTCTGTGGTCACACTGCTTGATAGATTTAACAAGCATCTTGACAAGTAGTGTGACCCGGGTCATTGCCATTCAGTCCATATCTTTTTCTGCATCAGCTACATCTTCCCATTTAGGTGTAAACAGAATAATTTTCATGTTTTTAATGACTCATTTGGAATAAGAACTCCTGATGGAATGCAGGAAGTTTTGCAGGAAGTTTTGCCAACTTCTTGCAAGTTTAAGAGATTTACTTAAGCTGAACTTGTGCATATACATGTATATAAGATGGGTCACTTAAAACAAGGTTTCTGATTGGTCAGATGTCATTGCGTAATTCGTTATATGGCTATGACCGTGCTATATAACGCGTTATATTGCACGCTAATTTGTGTACAAAATCCCATAGGAAAATGTATCGATAACTTACAAATTATCGATAATACGGAGTTCGTTGCACCTTATCAACGGATGTTGCTATGTTCATAGTTTGGTGAGCTCCGATTCTCATCTTATATAACGCATAGTGCATGCTCATTGACGTCAAATATACCATAAAATGTGCATCCATATAATGTCTCTATTCTTAAACTATGGATGCGCATATTACGGTATATTCAACTCCAGAGCATGCACTATAATTATGTATAATATTTAATATATTATTTACTTGTATTGTCTTTATAAAGGACTTTAATTTTCACTGACCTGTAATTATGGGTTTTACACGTTATTGAGTAGAGGGAAAAGGTGCTATTTGGTATTGCTAAACTTTCCAAGATTAACTAAAGCTGATCTTCAGATATTTCCTGCATTTCTATCTAGTTTTTTGGTTCTGTCCTGAATAATGTTCTTGCATTCGAACCTTGATATTACACTGTAACACGTACTTTACCTTGTTTGAATGTACTGCATGCAGTGAAATGCACCATGATGTCATGTATACATATTCAAAGCTTCTCCATGTACATAATTATTATATTAATTTGAAGTGAATGTGATGATTGGGAATTTCTCATATGTACAGCCCGATTATATTGAAATAAATCTGTAATCTGTAAACTCAAGAAGAGATTTATTTGCTTCATTTCATTTGTTTTTACATAAAATGTAGCCTTAGTCATGTGACTAATGTGATTAGTCATGAATTTGAATGACTAATTAGAAAAGTCAGATGACTAACGTTTAGTCATTTCAGACGTTTTTGGATTTAGTCAGATGACTAACTAAAATAAGTCGCATTTGACTAATATTTGGCTTTGCCTGACTAATTAAGTTTAGTCATCTGGGTTGTCTGACTAATTACAATTAGTCATTTCAGACATAGGGCAGGACTAATTTTTATTAGTCAAAATGACTAACTTATGTTTACAGTGTGGGGATGAATTAGATGATCTGTCATCATCTTCTAGTAAAAGAATGTCTTTTCGGAGGACGTCGACATTAAAAAAAACTAACAACCCCCCCCCCCCGAAAAAAAAAAACCCCCATCATTTATGTAAGGTGGGACTGCCCTAAAAACTGTAAAACCCGTTTAGATTTTTTTTTTCAAAGCTATTATCGACCCAAGGACGTCATTTGACGAACTTACACCTGTGTAACTTTTTGTGCAGAATTCTTTGCTCTATCAGATGAGGCCATTTTTTCAGATCTGTAGCCCTTCCAAACTCTAGATCGAGTGAAATTAGGTATGGACCGGACCGGAGCTCTTGGTGACAGACCACCTAAAAGTTTTATATCGCCATAGGATACATTAACCCGTTGGCTACTGAATTATCTTATTCTAATTATTAGGTATGATACAGGGGCCAATAGGTTCCAGTGGGCAAGAGGCTGATAATTATTTCTGATGTGTAGTTTTTATACATCAATGCTTTTAAAGATAAAAAAACCCAGCTTTTGATAGAACAAAGAAAGCTGCACACGTTTTTGCTATCCCCATCTACATCCACTGTAGTATATATGATTTATATTTCTTTCTAAATTTCAAAGTTTTCTTTCTGTTCTCGTCTTCTTTGTGGAATGCACAACATATGTTTTCATTTGATTAATGAATAAATTTAAAATTTGGCGCCTATATCAGTTAAATTTCACTGTTTTTATTTGTTACTTTACCCAGGCTTATACTATGTGGAAAGGAGAAAAATGAAAAGAATGAGAGGAAGAAAGAAGAGAAAGATGAGGAGACGATGATAATGAAGAAAGAACAAAAACAAGAACAAGAAAAAGAATAAAGAAGAAGAAGGAGGAGGAGGAGGAAACGGAAGAGAAAGAAGAAAAAGAAGAATAAAGAAGACAAAAAAGGAGACGATGAAGAAGAAATAAGAGGAGATGAGAAAGGAGAAAAAGAGAATAATGATGATGATAGACAGAGAGAGTCAGAGAGAGCAGAATCGGTAAATATATGTAATTCAATGGCAACTATTTTTGAATGAAGACTTAAAAAGAGAAAGGCTGAGCGGGAGAGGGGGGGGGGAGAAGGAATCATGTCCATAAATACATGAACTTTTGAAATTATAAAGTCTTTTAATCCCTCAAAGGAAAACAAAAGAGAGAAACATAGAATGTGGAGGGATGAAACTGAACACCTTGTAGCAGCAACAACAACAACATCAAAAATGCAGCAACATAAATAATTGTAAATATAAACACAACACAGCCCATACCTTCATATATTTGAATCTTTTGAAGGAAGGAAGGTTTATGGCCTCTCCAATGTTGTTTAATGATCCACACAATGATTTAATGCTAGAAGAGCGTTAAGTCAATTTGGTTTACATAGAGTTATTGTCTTTGTTGCACTCAGCTGATCATGTATTTTGGCAATATGTATTTGTCCAATATTCAATCCAGTCCGATTCAACACAGATTGTTTTCCTGAAACCACGGAATACAATATTGCTCCAGTGGGGCAACTCAACTAAAATTTGGGATTGAAAATCATAAGAGGTAAAAGGGAGACTCTTTCTATAAAATTCTACTTTCTACAAGCGATTCTTTGTTGAGGATGCTGTAAGCTGCATTCCAAGTTTATCATCTTGCATTATCGGGGGGGGGGGGGGGGGTTGGGTTAAACACTACATCGTTTAAAGTTCGCGTATAGCTTTGGTAGCAAGAGGAAACTGAAGTAAAACCTTGTCATTTGCTGTTTCATGCTCTTCTCAAATTATTAAAAGTTGAATCCTGTGCTACCTACTACAGTATCCAACAAAAATTGAATACACTCTTGAAGGTGTGCTTAAAAATTGTTGCCACAAATTAAAACAAAATCCTTTAGCTATCACATTCTTGTTATGGAAGAGACAATTCCTGTCAAAACAACTGCGTATGTCAACTGACCATTGTGCACAGTGTAGAGTACATAATAGTGAACCTCAATAAGGACATCCAATCAATAATGTGGGTAGGTAATACGAGCCCACCAATGTGGCGGCTATTGTCATGCATGATTACTGTGTGAACTTTGCATTGATAAATCGTGTAAGCTTACTGTCATGGATTTTTATGTTTGAAAACTGGCAAAATATATTATATTCAGAATATTGGCAATAAAGAAAATTCCTGCTAATTAAGTGATATTTTGGTGCAGGTTTAAAACGCTTTTGGAGGACTAATTTTTTTTTTTTCTTCTGGATGACCTGAAAAGCATCTCTCAATGAATTGCTTGTTTGTTTTTTAAAGGAATTTTTCAAAGGAAGTTACTGAAAACATTGGTAAAACTTATTCGTGTGTGTCTGTATCCATGTTTATGCTAATTATGCAAATGAGCTTAAGGGTCTCGTATTCCCTTCAGTTACCCTAAATTCAATAATCTTGTAATGACATAACTAATATAATGAAACGACAATGTTAAAGGAAGAACAGAATTACTGAGGAAATGAACTAAATTAATAAAAGTTGACCTGTTTGAAGAACAATAAAACAGAGGAGCAGGCTACAAAGGCATAGCTTATAAGGTGCAAAATCACACTTGAAAACAAACATGCTTTTACTTTCAGGAGAGCTGTACAGAAACCAGTTATTCTTTCCACATCAATCATTCTGCGTCCCCGCATTTCCTTTGAAAATATGCCCTATTGCACAATTACCCCCCCCCCCCCCACCCCCCCCCCCCCCCCTCCGGTCCCATTCACTTGTCACGAAGAACTTGCTCGATTCATTATGTCCGGTAAGCCTCAATTGTATAAGAGATATTGTGCAATATTTTTTGGTCTTCCCCTCGAGCATCATGAAAGTTGCAATATGCCCTAAACTATGCACAAAAAATCCGATTTAAAAGAAAAAAATTCATGAAGAATTCATTTACAAAAAAACATGAGTATAATATCTATATTTATTTATATTCACAAGTTTTTCTCCAACCAAAATATACAATCAAAGATTTTCCTCAGCTTTTTTTATTTTCTTAAATGACAAGTTTGGATTTCAATATACTGTACATAAGGTATATGTACAGGTATAATCCAGAATCTTGGGGAAATGTCACAAAAGCCAATTATTTTTATACGTTTACGTTGTTTAGTTTAGTAAAAGGTTGACTTAGAAAGTGAAGTCTTCAAAAGCACTGGACGGATCATGAATAAAAATGATTCTTTTTTTTTCATAAAGACCATTCTATGGTAGCAGTGATCATTTTTTTCCATGAATACCATTCTATCAGATAATGAATATCGTGGTTTGGAACTTGGGTGCGTATAACTGATGATGGCGAAATTCCCTCCTCAATATAGGATATCGAATAACAGTACACACCGTTGAAGGTAACTGAACGAACAGAATTTTCACACATATTACACTTCCCTTTAGAATATAGTATCTCAACGTACATGTATTATTAAAAACAAAATTCCTCCGCAATAGCAATGGTAAACTTTTATATTTACGTAGGAATGACAGTGCATGGAATTCAAGTGGAATAATGAATATAACAACTGTTTAACGAGGGTTAATAGTATAACTATTAAACTGTTTACTAGGGTTAATATTATTTTGGAAGATCATCACAATGATAACGATAGTGATGCTGATTTTCCATTCATTAAAATTAATGTATTATCTATACCACCCCATCACCATCATCATCCTCATCATCACCATCATCATCATCATTGATATCAGTGTAACATATGAAAGGATTTTTAAACATTCTTTACAAAAGCAACATACATCCAACCAAAATGACAAAAGCAATCCCCTCCCACCCTATTGTTTATCGGTGTTTCTTTCTTATTTTTTTTAAATGAAACTTGAAACTCAAAACGAAATCTAATACTCTTCTTTATGGCGCGCGCGCACTCACGCACACGCACACTCACACGGGTAATTCATCTCCTTGTGATCATGCTGATGTACATTTATATGTTAGACAGGCGGGGTAAGGAAAATGACAAAACTTCTGATAAAAACATAATGAAAATAGAGTATAATGTCTTTTTAAAAGTAATGCTCTATATTTAAATCCTAAGCTGAATCTCGGACGTGGTGTCGATTTCTATTCTTGGTTGAGGTATGATTGGCCCCGAATATCATCGGCGAGGGAGGGAAGCGATCGACCGGAGGAACGTTGTGGAATAGGGAGTATCCCCCCTCCCAAGAAGGGATTTTCAAGATTACCCTCAGTAAAAATCACATTACAGAGCGACAGTGTTTTTTTATAAGAATTACTAACTTGCTAATTTTTTTTTTTCCATCATGGCATTTTTGACGGTGAATTATTGGGGGTGATAATGCAGGCTATCCCCTCTCCCATCTGAAATATATATCCCCCCCCCCCCACTCTCCGGTATCGACACCCATGTCGAACACCTCCGTGTTTTTTGTTTCAATTTTATTTTTTAAATCTGCAGTAAGATTCTTCTATTCTACAACCATAGCTGTGAGATTTACTATTTGAGCAAAACAAGTGTCCAAAATAAGAACCCCATGCAGTTTTGCAGTCATACGGTTTTTCCTAGAAAGGTTATTTAAATATGTTGTATGCGCTTCATTATTTATTTTTCCAGGGAGATGGTGAAATACTAAATTGATAAATAAATCAATTTATTAGGTCTTTACCCAATACTTGTGCGTCATGTACAAGGTTTCATTGTGTCCTCTTGCCAAATATCTACAATTTGTTGAAAATGCTTTTGTTATGCAGATTAAAAAAATCACGACATCTGTTGTTTGTATACCAGCGAACTACATTACAAGGTTACATTGTTTTCCCACTAGCCATATCTATGCCTATATATGTATGCTGGAGAGGACTGGTGTCGCATCATTTAGGAGACCAATCAGAGCGAAATGTGCCGTACTGTGATTTTAGGCGGCATACAGCTAGACGCCATTTTGATTGCATCAAAGGAACACTTTACAGATTTATCATCTGGTTTTCTGATAACGATGATGAAGATTTAACTATCAGGAGCATAGAGGAGGCCAGAATACAAGGTTAGAGCAACAACATATCGAAGAGGGGTAAGCTCTTATGTGTATTTTATATATAGTTTTTTTTTTATCTCTCTCTTTCTTTCTTTCTTTTCTGTCTCTCTCTCTCTCTCTCTCTCTCTTCCCTCTCTCAATAATTTTGAAATAAAATGAGAATACTCAAATACCAAGTGTATCAATTCCTTGCTTGTGTTAATTCATAACCTCAAGACTACACTTTTTCACTGAACAATAAACAAAATGATAGGTCACAGAAAAAAAAAACCAAACGCTGGTGGACATGCTGAACACTCTGAACTGGATGAAAAATAATGTTATCAAAATGGTGTGCCAAGTGATGCAAAGATTGGACTGCATTCAAAGTAATTCAGTCTTATACATGAAGCAGACTGGAATAACCAAGAACCTACAGGGAAAATATCATTCAACCCTTAAAAAAACACAGGCTGTTATACTATAGCCATGGGGAACCGTCAACAGTATCAGCGCAATGAAAATCGGCATGTACCTCTTCCGCAATGTAATTTACAAAAATGTATAGTTATATTGATTTCTTTTTTAGATGAAAAGAAAATGTATATAATTTCACTAATTATGCTAATGTTTGGGAAGAAAGGGTTTAAATTGTCACCTTGTCTACAACATTATTGTCATGTCCTTCTCCCCAAGCAGGTGTGGTATGGCCAAAAGGGAGACCGTAGCTATTAGATCTGGAAGTTAATCAGACAAATTATATTTGTTTTATGAAAGTGCTAGGAACACGCCTGTTTAGTAATACATGTAGAGACATATAAAACATTACATTTCTACGAGTATAAACGAATAAAGAAAAAAAAAATAAATAAAACTCTGTTTACAAAGACAAAGGTTTAAAACAGTTCACCCATAATGCTTTATCAAGCTTTAATCGTACTGTCACAACACGTTTGAATAAAATGCATCACAGAAAATGCATTGCCAAATATGCACTATCTTGACAAGCACGAAGCTAACAGAGCGAAGGAGAGAAAAAAAAGAGCTGGAGAGAGAGAATGAGAGTGAGAGGGAGAGAGAAGAAGAAATGCATACATATAAATTACAGAAGTACAGATTTGGTTTCTCTCATCAAAAATCTTTTGTCAACGGATCTACAAGGAAGATCCAGTTAAGCACATGCCTAACATATGTTTACCTAGTGGCATCGAACATGGTTCAGAGGGAATGAGTTAAGGGGGTATCCAGTAGTTGCACCAGGATTGTAAAAGTGGGGGGGGGGGGGGGGGGGAGGGGGGCAAATGGAGGGCAAAAGAAAATGTCGGGGGCAGGGGCAGTCAATATTTTTTTTTTGCGTGTATGGAAAAATTGAGCGTGAAGCGCGAGTTTAAGTTGCCAGCGTAAATCCACTTTGAGGAGTGGTGGGGATAATTGAATTTTTTTGGCGATTTTTTTTCCCTCATACACACATTTTGATCAATATCAATTTTGCGAGCGAGCGAAGCGAGCGAACAAAAAATAACCGATTTGGGGGGTTTTCATCGCATTTCAAATAAATGTTCTGAAATATGACGAACGAGCCAAAATGGCCACTTTTCTTGTCTTTAATCGCATTTTAGATGAGAAATTATAAAATATGACGAGCGAGCGAAGCGAGCGAGCGCGCCAAAAATAACCCCTTTTTTGGTTTTCAATCGGATTTTCAAATAGAAATTCTAAAATATGATGGCTGTTTATGATGTTTATCTATCTGTTTATTTATGTTTATGATATTCAAAATTTTTACTAACTGATAAATCAAAATATATTTTTATCCTTAAAAAGTGAGGGGGATATTTGTACACACCATCCCCTCCCCCCCCTCTCCAAAAAGTGGGGGGATAAGATATATCCCCCCCCCCATTTTCTCTACACTTGATGTAGAGAGAATTTTTGTAAAATCAGGTTATAATGCTTAATGGAGCAAAGATATTGATCAAAACTAGAGCATGAACTGAACATTTACATTACAAACTAGTAGTGTGGAAGCCAACAGCGACTGAGTAAGAGAATTTTCAAGTTTTGAAGAGCTGAAAATGGTATTTTAGAGCAGTTCACAGCTTGAATATGATGCTTATGACAACATCTACATGTACTTATTATTGTGTTCATACACACATTACATTCTTCATCAAACCATCCTTCCATTCTATCACTCTATCATTTTCATCCACTCATACCTCATGACCCCTCCATGACCATTATCTCAACTATTGACCTCCATTCCCAGTATGTCCTAATCCATGTCTCCATCCCCCAGACCTCATGTAAACACTGACCATCTGTTTGACCACCATCACTGCAATTCCAATGTACATTCAGGGATACTTCCCTGGGACAGGTATTATGCGGAGTTAGATAATTTGGTGAATAAAGAACACTCTCGATTTGGACTCCAAAGTGTGTGGATGTGATTATTTCAGAGTCCTTCTACATGTAGCTAGAAGTATACAAAAATGGCGACGAGGATGTTTAACCAGCCTGCACCTTTTGACTCAGCCAGCACCTCATGGTCTATGTGGAAAACTTCATTCGACTACTTTATCGTCGCATCGGGCATCACTGACGATGCCGCTAAGAGGGCTACTCTTCTCCATTGTGTCGGACCCGACGTCCAACAACTTTTCTCGACATTGGAAGGGGGTACAACGTACGCCTCTGCTGTATCAGCTCTAACTTCCTATTTTGAGCCTCAGAGAAATGTGGCGTTTGAACGTCATGTTTTTCGACAATGCACCCAGCGAGATGGAGAAACGGTGGACGATTTCTATAGGAGACTGAAAGTCTTGGCCTCTACGTGTGATTTTGGAAATCAACTCAGTGACAATATAAGGGACCAGTTCATTGACAAGTGTTTGTCGACTCAATTACGTCGTCGCCTCCTCCGAGAGACAGGCCTCCAGCTCAATGAACTCTTGTCGATCGCCAGAGCGGTGGAGGCAGCCGATCGCCAGGCGTCGGCGATCGAGGCAGCGAACTCCTCTCCTGTACACGTGAATGAGCTTCACCATGGGCAACGTCGGCAGTATTCGAAGCCGCAGCACCGTCCGTCATCCTACGAAGGGGACAGTCCAACCAATCGTCACGGCGGTCAATCTCCCCGCCAGCCGCCAGGTCATCGCAGTCGACCTCGACAGGAGTGTTCAAATTGTGGCCTTCCCGGTCATCAGGCTCGAGACCAGCAATGCCCTACACGGGGGCAGAAGTGTAACAAGTGTAAAAAGATCGGACATTTTGGACGAGTGTGTCGCAGTTCGACTTCACGCCCGCGGCCTTCCCAACCACGATCCACTAACCTTCACAAGGTTGAAGAGGACATCGCTCAGTCGTCTCATTCCGAGGACGAATGGACTTTTCAGGTGAATACAACTTCTCGCTTGACTAAAGCACGTATTGAAATAGATGGACATCCAGTCGATATGATTGTTGATTCAGGGGCTTCGACAAATGTTATTGACTATCGCACACTGGAATGAATGCGACGTCGAAGTCAGGATCGTCGACCTCGTTTAACCCCTACTCATGTACGTCTCTACACGTACAGCTCACGCACACCTCTACCAGTTCATGGCGAATTCCACGGACAAATGACATCAATGCAGACGGATGCTACTGCATATGCTCGAATTATCGTCGTCGAGGGCGATGGCGGGTGTCTCCTCGGTCGACAAACTGCTATCGACATTGGTCTTCTTACTCTCCCTGCAGATTCTGTCTCCACAGTGCAGACTGATGGGTCGCTAGTGGCGGTTGCTGAGGAATTAAAATCGAAATACCCTGCAGTATTTAGTGGTGTCGGCAAGCTTGTCGACCACCAAATCAGTGTGCACATCGACGACAAGGTCAAACCAGTCGCGCAACCCCCGAGAAGAATTCCCTTCCACTTGAGGGAAAAGGTGGATAGGAAGTTGGATGAGTTACTCAAACTCGACATCATTGAACCTGTGAATGGCCCGACGACTTGGGTCAGCCCACTCGTTGTCGTGCCCAAGGCAAACGGCGACGTGCGTGTCTGCGTGGACATGAGGAGAGCGAATGAAGCTGTGATTCGCGAACGACATCCAATACCGACATTGGAAGAAACCATGGAAGCCCTAACAGGAGCAGCAGTCTTCTCCAAGCTTGACTTGCGGTGGGGATACCACCAGGTCGAGCTCGATGAGCCTTCGAGAGCGATAACGACCTTTGTAACACACAAGGGATTGATGAGATACAAGCGACTCATCTTTGGACTCTCGTCAGCCAGCGAAGTGTACCAATACACGCTACAGAGCGCCCTAGCCGGCATCGAAGGAGTACGCAACATCTCCGATGACATTATCGTATACGGCACTGACGTCGACGAGCACGATAAGAGATTGCATGAGCTCCTTGTGCGACTGCAAGAACGTGGTCTCACGCTAAATGCGGATAAGTGTGTGTTTCACTCACCGAGCCTCACTTTCTTCGGGTTCAACATATCGAAGGATGGCGTTTCCCCGGAGAACGCGAAGGTAGACGCCATCAGAAATGCTCCGCGCCCGACGACGGCGAGTGAAGTAAGATCCTTCCTGGGTCTTGTCAACTACTGTGCTAGATTCATCGATAACCTAGCTACGAAGGCTGATCCACTCCGTGAATTGACCCGGAAAGACGCCAAGTGGCAGTGGACTGATCGTCATGAGAATGCCTTCGAAGCGCTACGCCAGACCCTTACTGATAAGTCGGTCATGGCCCACTTCATAACAGGAGCAAAAACGGAGCTGAGAGTCGATGCTAGTCCTGTGGGACTCGGAGCTATCCTCACGCAAACGGTAGACGGATCAACAAAACCGACAGCGTAAGCGAGCAGAAGTCTTACTGACGTAGAAAGACGCTACTCGCAAACAGAGAAAGAAGCTTTGGCTGTGGTGTGGGGGTGCGAGAGATTTCATATTTATTTATGCGGACGGACTTCGACCTCCTCACTGACCACAAGCCTTTGCAGTGGCTATACGCACCAAGAGGAAAGCCACAAGCTAGAGTAGAGCGATGGGTCCTTCGACTGCAACAGTACAATTACACCATCAAACACATGCCGGGGAAGACAAATCCTGCGGACGTCCTATCTCGTCTTCCACTTCGAAATCAGCCGGCAAGAGAACGCGCCATCGCGGAAGACTACATCGATGCTATTTTGACGTAGAATGAAATCGCGAACGCAACATCAGCCGATACCACACTTAAGCGTGTAATCGCAAGCATCCAATCGAACGCGTGGTCGAAAGACGACATGACGTCGGCCTTTTATAAGATCAGGCATGAGCTTGCTGTCAAAAATGGGGTACTTCTACGTGGTCACCGTATAGTTATGCCCCAATCGCTACGACGACGCACGATGGACATCGCCCAGCTTGCCAAGTTCAATCGGCTCCCCCAAGAAAGGAACCGATATGTCCAACAGAAATGCCGAAACAGCCATGGAATACGGTACATATTGATCTATGCGGTCCGCTTCCAAATGGAAAATCTCTCTTGGTGGTCGTCGACAACGCCTCGAAATGGCCTGAGGTAGATATCCTGACATCGACGACAACCGAGTCCGTCATCATGCGCCTAAGACGCATTTTTGCTACGCATGGCCTTCCCAATACTATCGTAAGCGATAACGGTCCGCAATTTGTGTCAGCTGAATTCGCAGAATACTTGCGCGACAACGGTATCGAGCATCGAAGAGTGACACCATATCATCCGCAAGCCAACGCGACAGTAGAGCGATTTAACGCGACGGTACTTCGCGCCCTACGACGAGCACGACAAGACGGCAGGGAATTGAGCGAAGCCCTGCAATCATTTCTACTTGTCTACAGAACGACTCCCCATGCAGCTACGAAAGCGACGCCCGCTAGCCTTCTATGCAATCGTGAATTTCGCACTAAGATGCCATCAGTGACGAAGCCGAAAACGAGCAAAACATTCATGAAAGCTAGACAAGCAGATGCTGAATACAAACAGAGGATGAGCGACGCGGATAAAGCCAAGAGCAATACGAAATCCATCAGCATGGGCGACCAGGTGATCATATTGCGGCCTAGACCACATAAAATGGCCCCACGGTATGATCCAAAACCATGGAAAGTTGTCCAAGTGAAAGGGAATAGCGTGAAAATCGCGCGAAACAACCAAACGACGATGCGACACTTCTCAAAAGTGAAAAAGTATCATAGCGACTGCGCACGCGATCGCGACGTTGAATATGACTACGAGTTCAACTCTCCGCGCCAACCCGATCTGTATGATCACCCCTCGACCGCGCCCCGCCGGTCATTGCGAGAGCGAAGAGAACCTGATCGTCTAATTTATTATGACGAAGGAGATCCCCTAGTGTGACTGAACGACTATTGTGAGTAAACAAAACTTTTCCACTTTCCAATTCTCGATCCAATAGGAACAGTCTGAACAGTTGAACTTTATACCTGATTTATACACACTATTGAACTTGGACTCTTGGACACACATCATAGTTTCGGAACTCAGTTTAATCTCATAACTCAGTTAAATTTCTTTCTGCAGTTTTGTCTATCACCAGTTGTGTATATATGTAAATATGTTCTTGCTTTGATGTTTCCGTTATCTGCTATCATTGATTTTATATGTATGCTGGATGAGAGGCTTTATTTTATAAGGTTGACCCCCAGGTGTTGTGTTTGCTATAATGCTGTAACTGTAACTTTTCATGTTTTCATGTTTTCTCACTTTTCTTCACTGTCAAACTTCTACTTGTCCATTCTCTTTCTTACCTTGTAAGCTATTTCTCTAAAAGAAAAAAAAAACAAAAAAAAAAGAGACGGGATGATTGGAGTATAGTTTAGATGATTGGAGTATAGTTTAAACGATTTGTTTCTTTGGAAATGTTTCTTTAGAATGTCAAAAGCTAAATTCTTTGTACTAAACTTAAAAAAAAAAAATGTTAAGAACGCATGTGACTTAGATTTAAGACTATTCATTGTGAGAGTAAAGCAAATTGAAAATTGTTGTGCCTTGAAGATGTTATGGTACTTCGAGGAAAATATCAAAATTCATTATAACTACATAGCTACATTTTTAAAATAACTAGGTTGCGATTTAAAACAAACAAACAAACAAACAAACAAACTACGATTACTGTATGTAGCAGTTACTCATGGTACTATTGAATGGGTTTCAAAAAAAAATATACATGTATACGTAATATATAATTTCTTGTTCCTTTTTGTTTAAAAAAAAAATTACTTCATTTTCTGGCAATCTTGTTTCGATGGTTTAACAGAAATTGAAGCAGTATTTCATTGATTATATATGTATGTTTCAATGGAATTCATCTATGTTGATGTCGATCATGATTCTGTAAAAATGAGATCCAGTGATCGCACTAGTGAAGATCTTATTGTGGTACAAGTTTCCTTCTAAAACAAGGGAGGGATATTGTGTTCATACACACATTACATTCTTCATCAAAGCATCCTCCCATTCTATCATCTATCATTTTCACCCACTCATACCTCCATGACCCCTCCATGACCATTATCTCAACTACTGACCTCCATTCCCAGTATGTCCTAATCCATGTCTCCATCCCCCAGACCTCATGTAAACACTGACCATCTGTTTGACCACCATCACTACAATTCCAATGTACATTCAGGGATACTTCCCTGGGACAGATATTATGCTGAGTTAGATAATTTGGTGAATAAAGAACACTCTTGATTTGGACTCCAAAGTGTGTGGATGTGATTATTTCAGAGTCCTTCTACATGTAGCTAGAAGTATACAAAAGATATGAATATCCCAATATATGAATAAACTTCCAATAATGATAAAATAAGAGGAATTCGAATTAATTTGTGAGATAGCAATATACTTCTAAATGAATTAGTGTTGGTCTTGAAAATATTAATGGCATAAATCAAGATTTTAGAATAGCACAGGATAAAGTAGGAGTTATCTTTTTGATCATGACTTATACTTGGTACAGTGAAAGGTGTAATTTAATTAATGAATATAAGACTAGATGATGCGGTCCTTATCCCCTCCCCCCCCCCCCTCTCTCTCTCTCTCTCTCTCTCTTCATTTTTAGCACCTCAGAACTCCTTCATCATAATGATGAGTGCTATTTTTCCTTCTTATAAGTCACCCGTTTGATATTCCATACACGCCTCCATTTTTTACACCTGGGGAGCGTTTCATGAAGAGTCTTGGTGATTTCCACTGACTAATTTGCTCTCAGATAAATCAGGTGCAAGGATTTTCAGTATTTTTATAACAGTTGTCAGTGAAAATCACCGAAAAAAACTCTTCATGAAACGCTCCCTAGATATAATGACCCTTTCCCTTTTTTCATATAAATAGCGCTCATTCCCCTTTTCTGAGAAGTGCACCCTTTTCATTTGTAATGAATGTCCTTAGAATGGGATAAGTGCAGGGGCGTAGACACCGGGGGGGGGGGGGGTGAGGGGTATGCACAATCATCCCCCCAGGTTTTAGGGAAGGACGTTTGCTTACAATAAAACTGAATAAACATGTTTAGAAATGATAGGAACATCAGTAATTATAATAATAATTATTATTATAACAACAATAACAACAATGATAGTAAAGATAATAATAATGATAATTAGTAATGTATTTATTATTATTATGCCTATGATAATAATAATATTTATCATCATCATCATCATCGTTAATGTGACTGAAATGACGATTAATATCATAACTATATAGATCATTATTCTGATTTATGCAAATATTTATATTACTTTTGGGTAATTTCGGCGCTGTCACATTTTTTCTGAAGTGGTGTAACAACAATTTTTTTAAAAAGATAAATAGCGTGATGCAAATACATGTATGCAATAATGTGTGTCAGTCCATATTCTATATTCGTTTATCACGGTGCGTATATCTTCTATTTATGTCTATAGTCTGTGCATCATTGGCGTAAATCCCGGAGGGATGGGGGGATAAATCCCCCACTTTTTTGAGAGGGGGGATGGCGTGTACAAATATCCCCCCCCCCCCCACTTTTTAAGGAAGAAATGATATTCGAATTAATCGTTAATAACATTTTTGATAATCCGTCATAAACAACCATCATATGTTAGAATTTCTATTTGAAAATAGGATTTAAAACCAGAAAGGCGCTTATTTTTGGCTCGCTCGCTTCGCTCACTCATCATATTTTCGAATTTTTGTTTGAAAATGCAATGGAAAACCAGAAGAGTGGCTAGTTTTGGCTCGCTCGCTCGCTCATCATATTATAGAATTTATTTTTGAAAATGCGATTGAAAACCAGAAAAGTGATAATCTTAGCTCGCTCACTCGCAAGATAGATATTAAAATGTGTGTAAGGGGGTCTGTGCAGGTGGGTGAGGGCGTGTGTTTATACTTAAAGTGATTACACAATGGTAATTTTTATTTGGATATATGATCGAGAATTGAATTCGAAGAAGAATAACAATTTAAAAATTGATGATTTTCAATCGAAATCAATGCATTTTGGCTAATTTTCTCATAAAAAGTCAAAAGTTGACCAATAAAAATTTGAGTATGAAGTATGACGTAAAAGTGGGTACCCAGCTTCGCGTATTGCAGTTGTGCTGCGCGCTGGACTGTACAATATGTATTATACTTTGCGCGCATTTTGCTAGAAGTGCGCGACAAGGTACCCACTTTGACGTCATTTTGACGTAAAAGTGGGTACCCGGTTGAAACTAGGTCACAGCTGAGGGGTCAAAAATATCCTGAAATCTTACCACATTTGGGGGTTTCCTTGGCAACACGACTTTTTAAAAAACTTTAGGCAGATGATTTTCTGCTAATAAAATCATGCTCTTTTAAATGAGCTTATATTGTTTCAGCATTGGGTACCCCCTTTAAGTGGGAGTTCGACAGAAAAAAGAAATCGGCAAAAAAGTCGATCATCCCCCCCCCCCCCGACTCCTCAATTTGGATTTACGCGTGCATTTGGGTGTGTGTGCGCGTGTGCGTGTGTGTGTCTGTATACGAAATTGATTCTCGATTTCTCGTGAACGGCAAATCATCCCCCCCCCCCAGTTGTAAGAACCTGTCTACGCCACTTGATAAGTGCATGCCTCTTTTTGATTGCCAATAGGAGTAAAATATCCATTTCTGCTGAGTGTCATTTCACCTATGATATAAGTAGTCTTTTTTCCTCTTTCACCTTCTCTCTCTTGCTCTCTTTTCTGTATCTCATGAATCGTTCAATGTCATGATCTACAGGTCAATGCTCTGGTCAACATGGCGTCTAAATTCCGCTCTGCAGAAGACATCTGTGAAGGAGACGACTGTGAGGCGATCACAGATGTGACGTACCGCTTGGAAGTAAATAAGAAGCTCTGCTTGAACTGCGCCTCCAAAGAACAACGCATCCTGAAATCAAAAGAAGATGGACGATATCAGTATTGTAAGAAACATGATGAAGATATTAAACTGTACTGTGATTCACATGGTGAAGCTATTTGTCAAGTAGGCGCGATTACAGATCATGCTAAGTGCATCAGAAAGGATATAAGGGTTGCTATCAAAGAAAATAGAGCCAACCTAAACGGTTTGAAAGAGAAGGCAAAGGATAAATTAAAGTTATGTCATGCTAACAGAGATCAGCTTCGCCAGTGTAGACAGCACACCGATAAACATCTCCTAGCTTTGAAAGATGAAGTTGATCTGGTAATCGATGAGGCGATGAAAACAGACAAAGACAAGGAACAGGAGGATGCTGCAGAAATCAACCAGGAGATTTATGAGAAGAATAAAAAACTCCAAGAGGAGATTCAGAAGTTGAACGAACAGATTCAACAGAACGATGAGGAGAGAGAGAAGAGACTTGAACTAAATCACACAAATGCAGAGAAAAGACGACAACCCATGGACGATAAAAAACGAAATCCTCACGCTGACATTCAAAACATCGCTGAAGAGACTGAGAGAAAGATTGGTGAGTTGGAGAAATCATGGCAAGATGACTCGAAAACCACAGAGAATACAATACATACACTCGACCCAGTACTCGAAGATGATCAAAATGTAGTCAAAGACGGGCATCGTGTGATCACATCAGTGGCTGATGAATTAGACAAGCCACTGGATGAGGGTGGGGTGAAACATATCACTCGTACTCCATCAGGTGTGAGGTTTGTGAAGGGTGCTGGGAGAGAGAAGTATAATGGGAGGATTGATGGGTATGAATGGGAGTGGAAGCTCAATGATACAATCAATGTCAAAGATAAAATCACAGTCCCGGCCATTGTAGGATGTATAGATGAATGCCAAGTGATCATCATAGATAAATTACAAGGTAGCCAACATACATACATGTTAGATATGAACAATAAACACACTCAGAGAGTGATAACCGGTAGTGATACATCATGGGTTATGTCCTTCGCATTGCTCAATGATGACAAGGTAACATGCGGTAAACGGCGCAAAGGTTGTACAGGAGACAGTTTGACTGGATGCATCAGTGTGTATGACAGACAGTGGAAGCTGATTAATGACGTCACTATACCAAGAAACACGGTAAGTGATGCCACATGGGTGAATGTTGCTACTGACCAGGATGGGATGATCATCGCTTCTCAGCAGGGTCAGTCTAAGATATACGTCATCAATCCAGCTGATGGTAAGATTATGAATACCATGACGTGTAAACAGAAGATAGTGATGCGTGGTGTGCTGTCATCAGGCCACATTATCGCTCGACCCTGGCTACCAGATCACAGAGTGTTCATCATCGACAGAGAGGGTGTTCAAAGGGAAATCACCCACAGTGATGTAATCCTGAATGTCTGTATCGATCCTATGACAAATGACCTCTACGTCGTGACATCAGATGATGAGTACAAGACGTGTATGATTGATCAGGTGATGAGTGGGGATGATATGAAGAAGAGAAGAAGAGCATCATTCCCTATATCAACCAGACTGGAGGTTAAAGGTAGCAGGCGGGTTCACCTTTTAAGTTCTCGCGTTATGATGACGTCATCAGGGAATATGATAGTTTGCGATGGAGACAACATTCTCGTTTTCAAAAAGATGTTCAGCCTCTAAACCAATTCCTGTTGGATTCCGATCCATCTGTTAAATCCAGAATGGCTTTAACTCATATCATTTTATAAACGCCCTTTGGCCTCACCACTCACTACATACATTGTACATAAAGATAATAGTATAGATGCCATTACCACAACATGCCAATGTACAGATCTCGATATGTGTGTGTTATTGAGTGTATATACGATGCAGCTAGTATACCAAAACAACTTTTGAAATGGTTATGTTCTGATAGCATTTTATTCTTTTTAAAAATGTAAGTCAAAGATTTTCACCTCTTGTAGCATAATGAAATTTTTTTTTTAAAAATGAATCTTACCAAAACGCCTTATAATTCAGTTACCTGTTTTCATGCTATATATGAGATAAAAAACAGTACAACTTATACATATCCGAGACTAACATGTATTGCAGCATACTAGTAATGGAAAATCAAACTGATATAAAATATTACGTGTGTAAAATTTAATTCAACTACCTGTATTTACATGCTGCGAGTGTGTGAGCTTAGGGTCATTTGAACATGTTGAAGAACGGAACGAGTTAGAATCTTGCAAATACTAGATATTATACATCTGTGTAAAAGTTATGAGTGTATATTTGCTATTATTGAGAATAATTGTTTATATAGATTTAATGAGACAGTGCACATTCATCAAAAATACATATCAAAGATCAAAGAGTCTTGTAACAAAATAAAAACATTTCTAATTCCCAATCTTACAAAATTATGTAGTTAGGAATATTCTACATATACATCTCCAGAAAGGAAGAAAAAAATGTAAGTACTTCCATTTAACGAAATCATTTCCATGAATCAACATGTCTCATAGGAAAAAAGGGAAATATCTATAAGTTTAAATATCTTACAAAACAATACCTGGTATAGATGTATATGAGACAAACAATGAAACTCGGCAATTTATTATTATTGGATCATTCTATTTGAGAGTTTATTAGTCATATTAGAAGACAGTAATTGATCTGAACCGGTATTACATCTTCGAAATTTGCATGCTTTGAATTTATTGATTTTTTTGTTTGTTTGAGTTGTTAATCGTATGTATTTTAATACAACAACAGAGGCGGCGCTACAGGTTTGAGGGGGCGACCACCCGCTATGATCATTTAGGTGATAAAAAAAGTAGAAAAAAAAAAAGAAAAAGAGGAGAAAGAATCAAAAAGAGTATGGGGAAAGAGAGCACTGCATGGGCCATATTACACAATACCTCTATTTTTTTTTTCATTTAAAACGTAAAATGAATTTACATATGGGTTGTCTTGCCCCTTATCAATAAATTCCTGGCGCCGCCCCTGTACAGCAATGGAATTCTTCTTCTTCTTCTGAGTTGTTCTTCCCCGGGACGGGTATTCGGGGATCAGCGGCTGGCCGTGGGTTGGCTGTCAGGTTTTAGGGTAATGTCAAGGCGTACATGGTGAATTATAATGTACTAAAGAGAATGTACATTATGATATGATAGGCTTGTTAGTGTTTGTATGAAAAGAACAAATAGTATTAGTATTCGAGAAAGGATCTACTACTAGTCTACTATCATTCTGCAAATTAGATAAGAACATTTGGTTAATTGTAAATAATATTAAGATGTTTATGTTGCTTTTTCATTCATTTATGTTCTTTCACGTATTTGTTTTGTTTATTCGTGTTGTATTATGTTGAAAGCCAAAGGAAGCAAAATTTCTTTGTAATAAGTTACATGGATCAATAGAGTATCCTGAATCTTGATATTTGAATCTTGAAGATTAATTTTTATATCTGTAAAATTGCTTTGATCTGAACTAGAAAATTATCTTTTACGAAAACTGAAAAGGGTACTTTTTTCTCAGATTTTGAAGAATGTTTGGTTGTCCTAAGGACTATCAAAATTCACCTTGTATGAATTTCTTTCTATTGCATACTAGATTTTACATAATTTATACGGATGCAAAATCAGGAAAGACTAGCCAAACTTTAATGGTCTATCTTTGATTAAAATTAAGGCTAAATCTGAATATGTAATTGCAGCTAAGCACTACAAGGTAAACCTTCATTTTAAGAAATTTATCCATGGGTTGTAGTCTTTAACCATTTTACATGCCTGTATATGATGTTATTAAGCCATTTACAAAAACAAAACAAGAAAATGAATTTTAAATGAGATATTTGAATTCGTCACTGGGGATGAATTAGATGGTCTGTCATTATCTTCTAGTAAAAGAATGTCTTTTCGGAGGACGTCGACATTAAAAAAAAACAAAAAACAAACAAACAAACAAACAAACATCATTTATGTAAGGTGGGACTGCCCTAAAAAACTGTAAAAACCTGTTTAGATTTTTTTTTTCAAAGGTATTATCGACCCGAAGACGTCATATGACGAACTTGCACCTGTGTAACTTTTTTGCAGAATTATTTGCTCTATCAGATGAGGCCATTTTCAGATCTGTAGCCCTTCCAAACTCGAGATCGAGTGAAATTATGTATGGACCGGACCGGAGCTCTTGATGACAGACCACCTAAAAAGTTTTATATCGCCATAGGATACATTAACCCGTTGGATACCGAATTATCTTATTCTAATTATTAGGTATGATACAGGGGCAATAGGTTCCAATGGGCAAGAGGCAGATAATTATTTTTGATGTGTAGTATTTATACATCAATGCTTTAAAGATTTTAAAAAACACCAGCTTTTGATAGAACAAAGAAAGCTGAACTTACTTTTGCTATCCCCATCCACATCCACTGTAGTATAAATGATTTATATTTCTTTCTAAATTTCAAAGTTTCCTTTCTGTTCTTGTGTTTTTTGTGGAATGTACAACATATGATTTCATTTGAATAACGAATAAATGAAAAATTCGGCGCTTATATCAGTTAAATTTCTCTGTTTTTATTTGTTACTTTACCCAGTCTTATACTATGTGGAAAGGAGAAAAATAAAAAGAATGAGAGGAGGAAA
>CM057168.1:17221164-17233164 GCA_029962745.1 Echinometra lucunter
CAAGGGGAACGATGGTTTAGATTCTTGGTGAATTCATTTACTGTTATAAAGCCACACGTGGAAGATTGCTTTCACTTTCCAGCTAGGGCCTTGCAATATTGTTTATTAAATTTCCCTGGCCATTAATTTTACCCCTAGGTCGGGGGGGGGGGGAGGAGTACCCCCCCCCCCTCCGTTATTTGTCTGCTCCTTCTTTTCTTACATTATTTCCCCTTTCCTTATTTTGTTTTGGGTGGGGGAGGGGCGACCGCTCCCATCGGCCCCTGGCTACGGAAATGTCGAATGGGTACGAGATACTCACTGTCCTTTTTTACACTTAAAATTGTATTTCAACTCACAGTATCTTTTTTTCTTGAAGTGATATTTGAAGCTCATATTTTGAATGAAGTATACTGACATAGAACCCCTAACATACAGATGTCTTTTGTTGATTGGTGCACTTTAAGTGGAATGTGTTTGGAGATTTCTTGATGCACTGTAAAGTAATTTTGTATAATAGGACTGTGGTATAGGCAATATCGCAGTGAATAGTAATAGAAGATCCTACATGTATAATAGGACTGTGGTATAGGCAATATCACAGTGAATAGTAATAGAAGATCCTACATGTATAATAGGACTGTGGTATAGGCAATATCACAGTGAATAGTAATAGAAGATCCTACATGTATAATAGGACTGTGGTATAGGCAATATCGCAGTGAATAGTAATAGAAGATCCTACATGTATAATAGGACTGTGGTATAGGCAATATCGCAGTGAATAGTAGTAATAGAAGATCCTACATGTATAATAGGACTGTGGTATAGGCAATATCGCAGTGAATAGTAGTAATAGAAGATCCTACATGTATAATAGGACTGTGGTATAGGCAATACCGCAGTGAATAGTAATAGAAGATCCTACATGTATAATAGGACTGTGGTATAGGCAATATCACAGCGAATAGTAATAGAAGATCCTACATGTATAATAGGACTGTGGTATAGGCAATTTCGCAGTGAATAGTAATAGAAGATCCTACATGTATAATACGACTGTGGTATAGGCAATATCACAGTGAATAGTAATAGAAGATCCTACATGTATAATAGGACTGTGGTATAGGCAATATCACAGTGAATAGTAATAGAAGATCCTACATGTATAATAGGACTGTGGTATAGGCAATATCGCAGTGAATAGTAATAGAAGATCCTACATGTATAATAGGACTGTGGTATAGGCAATATCGCAGTGAATAGTAATAGAAGATCCTACATGTATAATAGGACTGTGGTATAGGCAATATCGCAGTGAATAGTAATAGAAGATCCTGCATGTATAATAGGACTATGGTATAGGCAATATCGCAGTGAATAGTAATAGAAGATCCTACATGTATAATAGGACTGTGGTATAGGCAATATCGCAGTGAATAGTAATAGAAGATCCTACATGTATAATAGGACTGTGGTATAGGCAATATCGCAGTGAATAGTAATAGAAGATCCTACATGTATAATAGGACTGTGGTATTGGCAATATCACAGTGAATAGTAATAGAAGATCCTACATGTATAATAGGACTGTGGTATAGGCAATATCGCAGTGAATAGTAATAGAAGATCCTACATGTATAATAGGACTGTGGTATAGGCAATATCGCAGTGAATAGTAATAAAAGATCCTACATGTATAATAGGACTGTGGTATAGGCAATATCGCAGTGAATAGTAATAGAAGATCTTACATGTATAATTGTCTCGAGACAACCACCCCCTGACAAGAACCCCTCGACCATTAGCCCCCCCCCCCCTCCCCCTTTTGTTTCAGTTTCTCGGAATGTTACCCTCTAGCATTATTAACCCTAAGGAATAATCCACAGAGAATTTTTCCAGAGACAATTCGGGAGGGGGTGGGAATAATCCCAAACAAAAAAATTAGACCTGTACATGTACATGTAGGCTTAGCATAACAACCCTGGTATGAGGCAGACTTACTCATGATATGACCAAAAAAAAAAAAAATAAAAATAAAAGAGAGAATTAATACAATCATTCTTACTATTCCCAAAACTACAAAGAAAGCGTTTTCGTGATTTCTTTCTTTCTCTTTTTTTTTTTTTTTTTTTTTTGGGGGGGGGGGGGGTCCCATAAAAAAGCAAAACTTATTTTCATTAAAAAAAATAATAAAATAGTGATTAAAAAAATGCGAAGGATCTTTACAACAAGACGTAGGCAATAGCCTAAGTTCAATGTAGAATGCTGTAAACATGCTAGCTCTGCAGTAGTCTCGCCTGATGTCAGCTTAATTTATACAGAGAAGGGCCAATGACATCATTGCAAAGACGTCATATTATTTCCCCTCAAACTAGAGTTACGACGATTTAACTCCATTATTCCGATTAAGCTAAGAGGTAGTGATAAAGAAAGAAAGGGCTATTTTCCGCAAGTGGATTAAAGTATACAAGAAAAACAACTGAAATAAGATTTCATATTTGTTAAATGCAAATACCACATGTTAAAAATACCGGTTGTAGAGCACTATTATGGTGAAATGTAAAGATTTTGCTATTTTTAGAGCACTCCTTTAGCAAAATACACAACTGTGAGCCTGAGTTTCACATTTCTGATGGACTTAGCCGTGTCCCCTCCCCCATTTAAAAAGCTCATCCCACTCCTGCCGCCCCTCCACTTATTCGTTTTGCTGCGTTAACACTTTTCTTTCAACTTATTTTACGCGTTTCAAACCAACAATGAACACCAACATAGCTCTCTTTATCTTGTCTTTACATCATTTGCACTAAGTGTTACAAACTTCGGGCAATGGAAATTATCTTACCACACAGTATCGAAAGGAATCGATATGTCATACACACATACCACATTGTTACTAATTATACTAAAGTCCCCAGTTTTCCGTTTTCTAAAATGCAAATTCCGTGTTCTTCGGTGACATGTACAAAATATATGAAAAAGCAATTGTAAATAGTAACAATCTTAGAAAAATGTAAGTTACCCTAATATACACGCAAATGCAGTATGCAGATAAAGCTTGTCGAACATGGCGAACACACGCTAAACACTGCGAACAGGTTTGATCTAGATTATCCGCTGATGCACAGTCTTGTTTTATTGGATTTTGCTTTGTATTTCCACGATTTTCACTGTATCTTATCTTGTTAAAATTTTTCTGGCCTGAAAAATCGCGTTTTCCGTGAAATTCCGTGAATTCCGTGTTCTTCTCGAATTCCGTGAAATTTTTCCGTTTTCCGTATCACGGAAAACTGGGGACTCTAAATTAGACATTACGATCAACATAAAATTCATCCATGACGTTGAGCATAACGTAACTATACTCGCAGTCTTCAAGAGAAAGATTCAGTCCGTTATCTAAGCAGACGAAGAGGAGAAATATCGCGGAAATAACAACGTTGCATGCAAAGGAAAACAAGCTTTTCTCCCTGTAGCAGAAAGTGAAAACCAGTTCAGAAAATAAAGCAGTTTGTCTTTAGCGCATTAAAAAAATCTCAGTCTTTTGGTTCAAGGTTCACTCATTCTTGTTTCCGATCACCGGATACCGCGGCTGTCGTGATGACAGCTTTTTCATGTTTGAAAATTAAAAAAAAAAAAAAAAAAAAAAAAAACATGTTCCATATCCTGGCCTAGTTGTGATAATGATTTACATGCGTGTATTATACTTATGTGAGGGAGAGGAAGAGAGAGAGAGGGAGAGATAGAGAGAGATTGTGGGGGGGGGGGGGGGAGGAGACGGAGAATTGTGAACAGAAGAGGAAAAGACAGAAAATTGGAGGTAAAGACAATAGCGGGAAGTGGCAATTACATCTAAATAATTCTGTCATACTTATTCATTAAAATTTTCTTTCTTTTTCCTAAAAATGCAAACGCATCCATCCAGTCTCACATTATTCTCTTCGATCCACTTTTATCCACTTCCGTATAACACAAACCTTCCCTTCCCCCTTCATTTCTTCATTTTCTTTTTATCATTGAGTAAATGATAAGGGGTGGTCGCCCCAAACTTCCCGGCGCCGCCCCCCCCCCCCCCCCCCCTGTTTGTTACAATGCACTTATAAGAATCTTACAATGTGTTACAATGTGTTGTTTTGCAGTAATTGTACAGTAATTGTCGCTAGATGGTGCTCAACCCCTTACGGCACTAGAGTACCTACATAAAGAGAGTAGCGACAACCCAAGATTTGAACGCCATTTTGTTTCCCTGTTACGCAACATTTCTATTCAATTCCGATAAGCAAACGGGTGTTCAAAATAGAAAGAATTTGAACGCCATTTTGTTTCCCAAGAAGTAGGACGTCTATGTCGCTACTCTCTTTATGTAGGTACTCTATACGGCACGACGGTGGATTCGAGAATACTCCTTTGAAATAAATCGTTCTGTGTCTAGGAATATGGATGTCTTTCACAGATTTTGTTGAACCATTTGTGGATATCAAGATTTAAATCAAGCAAGGTGCAAATGATTTCTCGTTCGGGGGGTGGGGGGTATTTGTTAATTAGACATCGGAAAGCATACTGGTAATTGTGCTGATATCTTCCAATTTCAAGGCTCTAACCAAGGGGAACGATGGTTTAGATTCTTGGTGAATTCATTTACTGTTATAAAGCCACACGTGGAAGATTGTTTTCACTTTACAGCTAGGGCCTTGCAATATTGTTTATTAAATTTCCCTGGCCATTAATTTTACCCCTAGATCGGGGGGGGGGGGGGGGGGGGAGGAGTATCCCCCCCTCCGTTATTTGTCTGCTCCTTCTTTTCTTACATTATTTCCCCTTTGCTTATTTTGTTTTGGATGGGGGGGAGGGGCGACCGCTCCCATCGGCCCCTGGCTACGGAAATGTCGAATGGGTACGAGATACTCACTGTCCTTTTTTACACTTAAAATTGTATTTCAACTAACAGTATCTTTTTTTTTCTTGAAGTGATATTTGAAGCTCATATTTTGAATGAAGTATACTGACATAGAACCCCTAACATACAGATGTCTTTTGTTGATTGGTGCAATTTAAGTGGAATGTGTTTGGAGATTTCTTGATGCACTGTAAAGTAATTTTGTATAATAGGACTGTGGTATAGGCAATATCGCAGTGAATAGTAATAGAAGATCCTACATGTATAATAGGACTGTGGTATAGGCAATATCACAGTGAATAGTAATAGAAGATCATACATGTATAATAGGACTGTGGTATAGACAATATCGCAGTGAATAGTAATAGAAGATCATACATGTATAATAGGACTGTGGTACAGGCAATATCACAGTGAATAGTAATAGAAGATCATACATGTATAATAGGACTGTGGTATAGGCAATATCGCAGTGAATAGTAATAGAAGATCATATATGTATAATAGGACTATGTTATAGGCAATATCGCAGTGAATAGTATTAGAAGAACTTACATGTATAATAGGACTGTGGTATAGACAATATCACAGTGAATAGTAATAGAAGATCATACATGTATAATAGGACTGTGGTATAGACAATATCACAGTGAATAGTAATAGAAGATCATACATGTATAATAGGACTGTGGTATAGGCAATATCGCAGTGAATAGTAATAGAAAATCCTACATGTATAATAGGACTGTGGTATAGGCAATATCACAGTGAATAGTAATAGAAGATCCTACATGTATAATAGGACTGTGGTACAGGCAATATCACAGTGAATAGTAATAGAAGATCATACATGTATAATAGGACTGTGGTACAGGCAATATCACAGTGAATAGTAATAGAAGATCATATATGTATAATAGGACTATGTTATAGGCAATATCGCAGTGAATAGTAATAGAAGATCCTACATTTATAATAGGACTGTGGTATAGGCAATATCGCAGTGAATAGTAAAAGAAGATCCTACATGTATAATTGTCTTGAGACGACTACCCCCTGACATGAATCCCTCGACCATTAGCCCCCCCCCCCCCCCCTTCCCTTTCAGTTTTCTCGGAATGTTACCCTCTAGCATTATTAACCCTCAGGAATAATCCACAGAAAATTTTCCAGAGACAATACAGAAGGGGGTGGGAATAATCCAAAACAAAAAATTAGACCTGTTCATGTACTGTAGGCTCAGCATAACAACCCCTGGTATGAGACAGTCTTACTCATGATATGACCAAAAAAAAAAAAAGAGAAGTAATACAACCATTCTTAATATTCCCAAAACTACAAAGAAAGCGTTTTAGTGATTTCTTTCTCCTTTTTTTTTTTTTTTTTTTTTTTTGGGGGGGGGGGGGGTCCTATAAAAAAAGCAAAACTTATTTTCATTAAAAAAATAATAAATAAAATAGTGATTTAAAAAAAAATGCCAAGGATCTTTACGACAAGCAGTAGACAATAGCCCAAGTTCAATGTACAATGCTGTAAACATGCTAGCTCTGCAGTAGTCTCGCCTGATGCCAGCTTGAGGTATACAAGGAAGGGCCAATGACATCATTGCACAGACATCATATTATTTCCCCTCAAACTAGAGTTATGATGATTGAACTCCATTATTCTGATTAAGCTAAGAGGTTGTGATATAGAAAGAAAGGGCTATTTTACGCAAGTTGATTAAAGTATACAAGAAAAAACCACTGAAATAAGATTTCATATTTGTTAAATGCAAATACCACATGTTAAAAATACCGGTTGTAGAGCACTTTTATGGTGAAATGTAAAGATTTGCTATTTGTAGAGCACTCCTTCAGCAAAATGCACAACTGTGAGCCTGAGTTTCACATTGCTGATGGACTTAGCCGTGTCCCCTCCCCCATTTAAAGAGCTCATCCCACTCCTGCCGCCCCTCCACTTATTGGTTTTGCTGCCTTAATACTTTCTTTCAACTTATTTTACGCGTTTGAAACCAACAATAAACACCAACATAGCTCTCTTTATCTTGTCTTTACATCATTTGCACTAAGTGTTACAAACTTCGGGCAATGGGCATTATCTTACCACACAGTATCGAAAGGAATCGATATGTCATACACACATACCACACTATTATTAATTAGACTAAAGTCCCAAGTTTTCCGTTTTCTAAAATGCAAATTCCGTGTTCTTCGGTGACATGTACAAAATATATGAAAAAAGTAATTGTAAATAGTAACAATCTTAGAAAAATGTATGTTACCCTTATATACACGCACATGCAGTATGCAGATAAAGCTTGGCTAACATGGCGAACACACGCTAAACACTGCGAACAGGTTTGATCTAGATTATCCGCTGATGCACAGTCTTGGTTTATTGGATTTTGCTTTGTTTTTCCACGATTTTCACTGTATCTTATGTTGTTCAAATTTTTCTGGCCTGAAAAATCGCGTTTACCGTGAAATTCCGTGAATTCCGTGAAATTTTTCCGTTTTCCGTATCACGGAAAACTGGGGACTTTAAATTAGACATTACTATCAAGATAAAATTCATCCATGACGTTGAACATAACGTAACTATACTCACAGTCTTCAAGAGAAAGATTCAGTCCGTTATCTAAGCAGACGAAGAGGAGAAATATCGCGGAAATAACAATAACGTTGCATGCAAAGGAAAACAAGTTTTTCTCCCTGTAGCAGAAAGTGAAAACCAGATCAGGTAATAAAGCAGTTAGTCTTTAGCGCATTAAAAAAAGAAATACCAGTCTTTCGGTTCAAAGTTCACTCATTCCTGTTTCCGATCACCGGATACCGTGGCTGTCGGTTTATGTTGGTGAAAACTTTTTCATGTTTAAACATTAAGTGCTTTTGCATAATATTGTAAATACCCGAGATGCCTGCATCGCCACTAACATCATGAATTTAAATCTGTGCATTATTAGTTTTATAAAACGGGTCGGCAGTATGACTTTGTGGTGGAAAATTTGTTGAAACCGCTCCACATTTCCTCAGATCGTACAGACAAGGAGGCAACATCTGCTTCCTCTTATGACATCACAAGCGCAGCCAGTGTGATGCGCCCCGAGTGCGCCCCTGCGTAAGCGCATCAAAATCCTTGTGATAACTAGAAAGACGGCATATTTCATGGCACGCGTGTCATTTTTTACGCGCTAAAGGTAAAGTGATGCATCCAAAGTGCACAGTGCTGCACAAAAAATGCACAGTGCTGCACAAAAAATGCACAGTGCTGCACAAAAAATGCACGGTTGGAAGGTTGCGTAGAGTTAAAGCATGGACACGTGACATGCATACGCACTCGCTATTGGCTACATCGTTAAATCTGTTTTATGAAATGCACTTGTGTGTATCTTACGGATCAGTGTTACAATGTGTTGATTTGCAATTATTGTACAGTAATTGTCGCTAGATGGTGCTCAACCCCTTACCGCGCCACGGTGGATTCGAGAATACTCTTTTGAAATAAATCGTTCTGTGTCTAGGAATACGGATATCTTTCACATATTTTGTTGAATCATTCGTGGATATCAAGATTTAAATCAAGAAAGGTGCAAATGATTTATCGTTCGGGGAGGTGTTTGTTGATTAGACATCGGAAAGCACATTGGTATTTGTGCTGATATTTCTTCAAATTTCAAGGCTCTATCCAAGGGGAGCGATGGTTTAGATTCTTTGTGAATTCATTTACTGTTATAAAGCCACACGTGAAAGACTGTTTTCACTTTCCAGCTAAGGCCTTGCAATATTGTTTATCATATTTCCCTGGCCATTTATTCTACCCCTAGGTCGAGGGGAGGAGTATCTCCCCCCCCCCCCCCCTCTGTTATTTGTCTGCTCCTTCTTTTCTTACATTATTTCCCCTTTGCTTATTTTATTTTGGGAGGGGGAGGGGCGACCGCTCCCATCAGCCACTGGCTACGGAAATGTCGAATGGGTACGAGATACTCGCTGTCATTTTTTATACTTAAAATTATATTTCAACTCACAGTATTTTTTTTCTTGAAGTGATGTTTGAAGGTCATATTTTGAATGAGGTATACTGACATAGAACCCCAAACATACAGATGTCTTTTGTTGATTGCTGCATTTTAAGTGGAATGTGTTTAGAGATTTCTTGATGCACTGTAAAGTAATTTTGTATATTAGGACTGTGGTATAGGCAATATCACAGTGAATATTAATAGAAGATCCTACATGTATAATAGGACTGTGGTATAGGCAATATCACAGTGAATAGTAATAGAAGATCATACATGTATAATAGGACTGTGGTATAGGCAATATCATAGTGAAAAGTAATAGAAGACCATATATGTATAATTATAGGACTGTGGTATAGGCAATATCATAGTGAATAGTAAATGAAGATCCTACATGTATAATAGGACTGTGGTAGAGGCAATATCACAGTGAATAGTAATAGAAGATCATAGATGTATAATAGGACTGTGGTACAGGCAATATCGCAGTGAATAGTAATAGAAGATCATACATGTATAATAGGACTATGGTATAGGCAATATCGCAGTGAATAGTAATAGAAGATCCTACATGTATAATAGGAATGTGGTATAGGCAATATCGCAGTGAATAGTAATAGAAGATCCTACATGTATAATACGACTGTGGTATAGGCAATATCACAGTGAATAGTAATAGAAGATCCTACATGTATAATAGGACTGTGGTATAGGCAATATCACAGTGAATAGTAATAGAAGATCCTACATGTATAATAGGACTGTGGTATAGGCAATATCGCAGTGAATAGTAATAGAAGATCATACATGTATAATAGGAATGTGTTATAGGCAATATCACAGTGAATAGTAATAGAAGATCCTACATGTATAATAGGTCAACGGTTCTTAATTTCATTTTATTTTGAAAATATTTTTCGGCCATCTTCGCGGCCCGCCAGTGGGCCGCGGACCACCGGTTGAGAAGCGCTGGTATAGGTAATATCGCAGTGAATAGTAATAGAAGATCCTACATGTATAATAGGGCAATGGTAGAGGCAATATCGCAGTGAATAGTAATAGAAGATCCTACATGTATAATAGGCTATGGTATATGCAATATCACCGTGAATAGTAATAGAAGATCCTACATGTATAATAGGGCAATGGTAGAGGCAATATCACAGTGAATAGTAATAGAAGATCCTACATGTATAATAGGACTGTGGTATAGGCAATATCGCAGTGAATAGTAATAGAAGATCATACATGTATAATAGGACTGTGGTATAGGGCAATATCGCAGTGAATAGTAATAGAAGATCCTACATGTATAATAGGACTGTGGTATAGGCAATATCGCAGTGAATAGTAATAGAAGATCCTACATGTATAATAGGACTGTGGTATAGGCAATATCGCAGTGAATAGTAATAGAAGATCCTACATGTATAATAGGACTGTGGTATAGGCAATATCGCAGTGAATAGTAATAGAAGATCCTACATGTATAATAGGACTGTGGTATAGGCAATATCACAGTGAAGAGTAATAGAAGATCCTACATGTATAATGGGACTGTGGTATAGGCAATATCACAGTGAATAGTAATAGAAGATCCTACATGTATAATAGGACTGTGGTATAGGCAATATCGCAGTGAATAGTAATAGAAGATCCTACATGTATAATAGGACTGTGGTATAGGCAATATCGCAGTGAATAGTAATAGAAGATCCTACATGTATAATAGGACTGTGGTATAGGCAATATTGCAGTGAATAGTAATAGAAGATCCTACATGTATAATAGGACTGTGGTATAGGCAATATCGCAGTGAATAGTAATAGAAGATCCTACATGTATAATAGGACTGTGGTATAGGCAATATCGCAGTGAATAGTAATAGAAGATCCTACATGTATAATAGGACTGTGGTATAGGCAATATCGCAGTGAATAGTAATAGAAGATCCTACATGTATAATAGGACTGTGGTATAGGCAATATCACAGTGAATAGTAATAGAAGATCCTACATGTATAATAGGACTGTGGTATAGGCAATATCACAGTGAATAGTAATAGAAGATCCTACATGTATAATAGGAATGTGGTATAGGCAATATCGCAGTGAATAGTAATAGAAGATCCTACATGTATAATAGGACTGTGGTATAGGCAATATCGCAGTGAATAGTAATAGAAGATCTTACATGTATAATTGTCTTGAGACAACCACCCCCTGACAAGAACCCCTCGACCATTAGGCCCCCCCCCCCCCTCCCCCTTTTCTTTCAGTTTCTCGGAATGTTACCCTCTAGCATTATTAACCCTAAGGAATAATCCACAGAGAATTTTTCCAGAGACAATACGGGAGGGGGTGGGAATAATCCCAAACAAAAAATTAGACCTGTACATGTACATGTAGGCTCAGCATAACAACCCCTGGTATGATATGACAAAAAAAAAAACAAACAAACAAAGAAGTAATACAACCATTCTTACTATTCCTAAAACTACAAAGAAAGCGTTTTAGTGATTTCTTTCTTTCTTTCTTGTTTTTTTTTTTGGGGGGGGGGGGGGGGGGCCCACAAAAAAGTAAAACTTATTTTCATTAAAAATAAACAAAATGAAATAGTGATTTAAAAAAAAAAATGCCAAGGATCTTTACGACAAGCAGTAGGCATGCATAGGAAATACGCAGACGAAGATTAACATTACTATTGTTTCCAAGAATTTTCAGTGCAATGTACATTGTTTTGCACAATTTGATTGAGATTATGGGAAATGCAGTAACACTTTGTTTAAACATCAGTAAAAAAAAAAAATGTTGGCATCCCATCTCGCACTTCATATTACAGTTGTTCTTAAAGGCATTCATAACTTTACGAACAGCTTTATGAAACGCCCCCAGATTTGATTATCAAAACTCAGCTTTATCTTACCAGGCTCGATACATGTAATTTGTAATTTTGTATACTGAAAATCATTTTCTCTGCATCATGTTTTACTTTCAGAATTCATTCGTTCATGGTTTACTTGTAATTTTTTGCAGAACTTGTTCATACTTAACATTTTGAATCACCTGGAAAGTGTTTCAGTAAACTTTGATTACATTTATTTGGA
>CM057168.1:17233664-17264067 GCA_029962745.1 Echinometra lucunter
AGGGTCATTTGAGCATGTTGAAGAACGGAACAAGTTAGAATCTTGCAAATACTAGATATAATACATCTATGTAAAAGTTATGAGTGTATATATGCTATTATTGAGAATAATTTTGATATAGATTTAATGAGACAGTGCAAATTCATCAAAAATACATATCAAAGATCAAAGAGTCTCGTAACAAAATAAAAACGTTTCTAATTCCCAATCTTACAAAGTTATGCAGTTAGGAATATTCTACATATACATCTCCAGAATGGAAGAAAAAAAAATGTAAGTACTTCCATTTAACGAAATTATTTCCATGGATCAACATGTCTCATAGGAAAAAGGGAAATATCTATAAGTTTAAATATCTTACAAAACAATACCTGGTATAGATGTATATGAGACAAACAATGAAACTCGGCAATTTATTATTATTGGATCATTCTATTTGAGAGTTTATTAGTCATATTAGAAGACAGTAATTGATCTGAACCGGTATTATATCTCCGAAATTTGCATGCTTTGAATTTATTGATTTTTTTGTTTGTTTGAGTTGTTAATCGTATGTATTTTAATACAACAACAGAGGCGGCGCTACAGGTTGGAGCAGGGGGCGACCACCCGCTATGATCATTCAGGTGATAAAAAAAAGTAGAAAAAAAAAAAGAAAAAGAGGAGAAAGAAGCAAGAAGAGTATGGGGAAAGAGGGCACTGCATGGGCCATATTACACAATACCTCTATTTTTTTTCATTTAAAACGTAAAATGAATTTACATATGGGTTGTCGTGCCCCCTATCAATAAATTCCTGGCGCCGCCAATGTACAGCAATGGAATTCTTCTTCTTCTGAGTTCTTCTTCCCCCGGATGGGTATTCGGGGATCAGCGGCTGGCCGTGGGTTGGCTGTCAGGTTTTAGGGTAATGTCAAGGCGTACATGGTGAATTATAATGTACTAAAGAGAATGTACATTATGATATGATAGGCTTGTTAGTGTTTGTATGAAAAGAACAAATAGTATTAGTATTGGAGAAAGGATGTACTAGTATTCTATCATTCTGCAAATTAGATAAAAATATTTGGTTAATTGTAAATAACATTAAGATGTATATGCTGCTTTTTTATTCATTTATGTTCTTTCACGGTATTTGTTTCGTTTATTCGTGTTGTATTATTTTGGAGGCCAAAGGAAGCAAAATTTCTTTGTAATAAGTTACATAGACCAATAAAGTATTTTGAATCTTGAATTTTGAATCTTGAATCTTGAAGATTGAATTTTTATGTCTGTAAAGCCTCTTTGATCTGACCTAGAAAATTATCTTTCACGAAAACTTAAAAGGATACTTTTTTCTCAGATTTTGAAGAATGTTTGGTTGTCCCAAGGACTATCAAAATTCACCTTGTATGAATGTCTTTCTATTGCATACTAGATTTGACATAATTTATACGGATGCAAATTCAGGAAAGACTAGCCAAACTTTAATGGTCTATCTTTGATTAAAATTAAGGCTAAATCTGAATATGTAATTGCAGCTAAGCACTACAAGGTAAACCTTCATTTTAAGAAATTTATCTATGGGTTGTAGTCTTTAATGTTAACCTTTTTACATGCCTGTCCATGATGTTATTAAGCCATTTACAAAAACAAAACAAGAAAATGAATTTTAAATAAGATATTTGAATTCGTCACTGGGGTTGAATTAGATGGTCTGTCATTATCTTCTAGTAAAAGAATGTCTTTTCGGAGGACGTCGACATTAAAAAAAAAACAAACAAACAAACAAACAAACAAACATCATTTATGTAAGGTGGGACTGCCCTAAAAACTGTAAAAACCTGTTTAGATTTTTTTTTTCAAAGGTATTATCGACCCGAAGACGTCATATGACGAACTTGCACCTGTGTAACTTTTTTGCAGAATTATTTGCTCTATCAGATGAGGCCATTTTCAGATCTGTAGCCCTTCCAAACTCGAGATCGAGTGAAATTATGTATGGACCGGACCGGAGCTCTTGATGACAGACCACCTAAGAAGTTTTATATCGCCATAGGATACATTAACCCGTTGGCTATTGAATTATCTTATTCTAATTATTAGGTATGATACTAGGGCCAATAGGTTCCAGTGGGCAAGAGGCTGATAATTATTTTTGATGTGTAGTTTTTATACATCAAGGCTTTAAAGATAGTAAAAAAAAAACCAGCTTTTGATAGAACAAAGAAAGCTGCACACGCTTTTGCTATCCCCACTTACATCCACTGTAGTATATGTGATTTGCATTTCTTTCTAAATTTCAAAGTTTTCTTTCTGTTCTTGTCTTCTTTGTGGAATGTACAACATATGTTTCCATTTGAATAATGAGTAAATGAAAAATTGGGCTCCTATATCAATTAAATTTCACTGGTTTATTTGTTACTTTACCCAGGCTTTTACTTTGTGGAAAGGAGAAAAATAAAAAGAATGAAAGGAAGAAAGAAGAGAAAGATGAGGAGACGATGATGATGAAGAAAGAACAAAAACAAGAACAAAGAAGAAGAAGAAGAAGGAGGAGGAGGAGGAGGAGTAAACGGAAGAGAAAGAAGAAGAAGAAAAAGAAGAACAAAGAAGAGAAAAAAGGAGACGATGAAGAAGAAATAAGAAATGAGAAAGGAGAAAAAGAGAATGATGATGATAGATAGATAGAGAGAGAGAGAGAGAGAGAAGAATCGGTAAATATGTGTAATTCAATGGAACTATAAAAAAGACTTAAAAAGAGAAAGGGGGGAGGGAGAATAAGAGATAATTAAAACGTGTATTCATATTTGATAAATGAAGAGAGAGGGGTAAAGAGGGATGAAGGAATAAGAGAGGCCCCTTATTAGGGAGATAAAGTACGATAGATCAAAGTCATAGTGAGAAGAGGGTGTCGAATGACAGGGTACTTTCTTATTGATCTCATAACACTATACATTCGGGGGGGGGGGGGCTTCAATCTATTTCTATTTCCTTTACACTCTCCCTCTCCCCCTTCCATCTCCCTCTTTCTCTCTCTCTCTCTCTCTCTCTTTCTATTTCCTCCCCTAGCCCTCACCCCCGCCTTTCTTCTCCCTCCTTCTCCCTTTTCTCATAGTCGCAGGATTACACCATTTAAATAAATAAAATCTTGCGAATAAATGAAACAACCTCATCAATACACATATCTTGATGCATATTTATTTCATTTTACATCTTTCGAAGAATATTTTCAATATACATGTACATGTATTCTTTTCACGAAAAAGTCTAAAGACATACACCTGTACCGCACTATAAACCAATGTGTATGATCCAATGAGGCTGTTACATACAAAATAATTATTTGTCAATACAATACAATATTTTATGACTATACAACCCCATGCATAATCAGAGTCTCTGGAAAAATTACCTCTCCTTTATACCCCTAGAATGCCAGTATAAGTTTGTTTGTTTGTTTCTTGTGGGAAAGGAAATCCATACGTAATCTTTTTGAACATTTCAAATGATTAACATTTTTGTAATAGAAATCTTCTAATATTAGGGTAACAATAAAGGGTTTAAACCTTTCAATATTCTGTATATTTCATTTCCCATGTTCACTTTATTTAAAAATACATCTCTTTGACAAGCCGTGATGATCCTTATTTGGCTACAAATATGATTCAACTAATTTTAAAAAATGATGGAAAGAAATTCAAATCTATGTCTCAAATAACTCTTGTGTTGCCTGAATGTAGTGTAGTTACGATGTTAAAATACTACAATGTAATCGACATTTCAGCAGGATTATGTAGAAAAAAAGATCATTGAACAAAGAAAAGTTCCTTTTCAAAACATCGATCATTTTTCTTGCCTTAAATAGACAGTTTTCCTTGCCTTTTTAGACAAATTCATGACCAATTGAAATATTTTTCATGTACATATCGAACAGCCAAGAGGATTCTTTTTAAAGATAGCAATGTGAATGTTAGAGAGTGATAAACATATTCAATAATTTACTTCTACAAAAAATCCTATTAAGGTACAATTCATATAAAATCATGTACTAATTATGTCTTCAAACCTTCTTCATACAAGATATGTTAAACCACCTAAAAGGGGCTACAGAAAAAAAAAACAAAACTAATTTACATGCAAAGAAATAAGTGAGAGTGAATACTCTTCCAAACATTTAGGAGTGGTATGCACACCAGGAGAGTGCTTTCAATCGCTCATTTAAGAGGGGATTTCTAATCCCCTATGTATATATCAGTGAACATGTCTGTCAGAAATTGACACTGCTGAATATTTCTGAGAATAGCACTCAGCAATGCAGGTCCTCTATCTTTATGGGCAATATAGGTGAACTCTATATGTGCTTTCCCCCTTACATTTCCTTAGTCTTGGTTTGAATGTACGTTATATTGTTTGATTTCAACCTGTCCATTCAACTTTTCTAGTGCATGTTGAAAAGCCCCAAATAAATGTAATCAAAGTTTACTGAAACACTTTCCAGGTGATTCAAAATGTTAAGTATGAACAAGTTCTGCAAAAAAATACATGTAAACCATGAACGATTGAATTCTGAAAGTAAAACATGATGCAGAGAAAATGATTTTCAGTATACAAAATTACAAATTACATGTACCGAGCCTGGTAAGATAAAGCTGAGTTTTGATAATCAAATCTGGGGGCGTTTCATAAAGCTGTTCGTAAAGTTATGAATGCCTTTAAGAACAACTGTAATATAAAAGTGCGAGATGGGATGCCAACATTTTTTTTTTTTTACTGATGTTTAAACAAAGTGTTACTGCATTTCCCATAATCTCAATCAAATTGTGCAAAACAATGTACATTGCACTGAAAATTCTTGGAAACAATAGTAATGTTAATCTTCGTCTGCGTATTTCCTATGCATGCCTACTGCTTGTCGTAAAGATCCTTGGCATTTTTTTTTTAAATCACTATTTCATTTTGTTTATTTTTAATGAAAATAAGTTTTACTTTTTTGTGGGACCCTCCCCCCCCCCAAAAAAAAAAAAAGAAAAAAAAAACCAAGAAAGAAAGAAAGAAATCACTAAAACGCTTTCTTTGTAGTTTTGGGAATAGTAAGAATGGTTGTATTTTTTTGTTTTTTTGTTTTTTTTTTGTCATATCATACCAGGGGTTTTTATGCTGAGCCTACATGTACATGTACAGGTCTAATTTTTTGTTTGGGATTATTCCCATCCCCTCCCGTATTGTCTCTGGAAAAATTCTCTGTGGATTATTCCTTAGGGTTAATAATGCTAGAGGGTAACATTCCGAGAAACTGAAAGAAAAGGGGGAGGGGGGGGGGGGGCCTAATGGGCGAGGGGTTCTTGTCAGGGGGTGGTTGTCTCAAGACAATTATACATGTAAGATCTTCTATTACTATTCACTGTGATATTGCCTATACCACAGTCCTATTATACATGTAGGATCTTCTATTACTATTCACTGCGATATTGCCTATACCACATTCCTATTATACATGTAGGATCTTCTATTACTATTCACTGTGATATTGCCTATACCACAGTCCTATTATACATGTAGGATCTTCTATTACTATTCACTGTGATATTGCCTATACCACAGTCCTATTATACATGTAGGATCTTCTATTACTATTCACTGTGATATTGCCTATACCACAGTCCTATTATACATGTAGGATCTTCTATTACTATTCACTGCGATATTGCCTATACCACAGTCCTATTATACATGTAGGATCTTCTATTACTATTCACTGCGATATTGCCTATACCACAGTCCTATTATACATGTATGATCTTCTATTACTATTCACTGCGATATTGCCTATACCACAGTCCTATTATACATGTAAGATCTTCTATTACTATTCACTGCGATATTGCCTATACCACAGTCCTATTATACATGTAGGATCTTCTATTACTATTCACTGTGATATTGCCTATACCACAGTCCCATTATACATGTAGGATCTTCTATTACTATTCACTGCGATATTGCCTATACCACATTCCTATTATACATGTAGGATCTTCTATTACTATTCACTGTGATATTGCCTATACCACAGTCCTATTATACATGTAGGATCTTCTATTACTATTCACTGTGATATTGCCTATACCACAGTCCTATTATACATGTAGGATCTTCTATTACTATTCACTGTGATATTGCCTATACCACAGTCCTATTATACATGTAGGATCTTCTATTACTATTCACTGCGATATTGCCTATACCACAGTCCTATTATACATGTAGGATCTTCTATTACTATTCACTGCGATATTGCCTATACCACAGTCCTATTATACATGTATGATCTTCTATTACTATTCACTGCGATATTGCCTATACCACAGTCCTATTATACATGTAAGATCTTCTATTACTATTCACTGCGATATTGCCTATACCACAGTCCTATTATACATGTAGGATCTTCTATTACTATTCACTGTGATATTGCCTATACCACAGTCCCATTATACATGTAGGATCTTCTATTACTATTCACTGTGATATTGCCTATACCACAGTCCTATTATACATGTAGGATCTTCTATTACTATTCACTGCGATATTGCTTATACCACAGTCCTATTATACATGTAGGATCTTCTATTACTATTCACTGTGATATTGCCTATACCACAGTCCTATTATACATGTAGGATCTTCTATTACTATTCACTGTGATATTGCCTATACCACAGTCCTATTATACATGTAGGATCTTCTATTACTATTCACTGCGATATTGCCTATACCACAGTCCTATTATACATGTATGATCTTCTATTACTATTCACTGCGATATTGCCTATACCACAGTCCTATTATACATGTAGGATCTTCTATTACTATTCACTGTGATATTGCCTCTACCATTGCCCTATTATACATGTAGGATCTTCTATTACTATTCACTGTGATATTGCCTATACCATAGCCTATTATACATGTAGGATCTTCTATTACTATTCACTGCGATATTGCCTCTACCATTGCCCTATTATACATGTAGGATCTTCTATTACTATTCACTGCGATATTGCCTATACCAGCACTTCTCAACCGGTGGTCCGCGGCCCACTGGCGGGCCGCGAAGATGGCCGAAAAATATTTTCAAAATGAAATGAAATTAAGAACCGTTGACCTATTATACATGTAGGATCTTCTATTACTATTCACTGTGATATTGCCTATACCACGGTCCTATTATACATGTATGATCTTCTATTACTATTCACTGCGATATTGCCTATACCACAGTCCTATTATACATGTAGGATCTTCTATTACTATTCACTGCGATATTGCCTATACCACAGTCCTATTATACATGTAGGATCTTCTATTACTATTCACTGTGATATTGCCTATACCACAGTCCTATTATACATGTAGGATCTTCTATTACTATTCACTGCGATATTGCCTATACCACAGTCCTATTATACATGTAGGATCTTCTATTACTATTCACTGCGATATTGCCTATACCACAGTCCTATTATACATGTATGATCTTCTATTACTATTCACTGCGATATTGCCTGTACCACAGTCCTATTATATATCTATGATCTTCTATTACTATTCACTGTGATATTGCCTCTACCACAGTCCTATTATACATGTAGGATCTTCATTTACTATTCACTATGATATTGCCTATACCACAGTCCTATAATTATACATATATGGTCTTCTACTACTATTCACTGCGATATTGTCTATACCATAGTCCTATTATACATGTAGGATCTTCTATTACTATTCACTGCGATATTGCCTATACCACCATCCTATTATACATGTAGGATCTTCTATTACTATTCACTGTGATATTGCCTATACCACAGTCCTATTATAAATGTAGGATCTTCTATTACTTTTCACTATGATATTGCCTATACCACAGTCCTATTATACATGTAGGATCTTCTATTACTATTCACTGTGATATTGCCTATACCACAGTCCTATTATACATGTAGGATCTTCTATTACTATTCACTGCGATATTGCCTATACCACAGTCCTATTATACATGTATGATCTTCTATTACTATTCACTGCGATATTGCCTATACCACAGTCCTATTATACATGTAGGATCTTCTATTACTATTCACTGTGATATTGCCTGTACCACAGTCCTATTATACATGTAGGATCTTCTATTACTATTCACTGTGATATTGCCTATACCACAGTCCTAATATACAAAATTACTTTACAGTGCATCAAGAAATCTCTAAACACATTCCACTTAAAGTGCACCAATCAACAAAAGACATCTGTATGTTTGGGGTTCTATGTCAGTATACTTCATTCAAAATATGACCTTTAAACATTACTTCAAGAAAAAAAATACTGTGAGTTGAAATATAATTTTAAGTATAAAAAATGACAGCGAGTATCTCGTACCCATTCGACATTTCCGTAGCCGGGGGGGGGGGGGGGGAGATACTCCTCCCCTCGACCTAGGGGTAGAATAAATGGCCAGGGAAATATGATAAACAATATTGCAAGGCCTTAGCTGGAAAGTGAAAACAGTCTTTCACGTGTGGCTTTATAACAGTAAATGAATTCACAAAGAATCTAAACCATCGCTCCCCTTGGATAGAGCCTTGAAATTTGAAGAAATATCAGCACAAATACCAATGTGCTTTCCGATGTCTAATTAACAAACACCTCCCCGAACGATAAATCATTTGCACCTTTCTTGATTTAAATCTTGATATCCACGAATGATTCAACAAAATATGTGAAAGATATCTGTATTCCTAGACACAGAACGATTTATTTCAAAAGAGTATTCTCGAATCCACCGTGGCGCGGTAAGGGGTTGAGCACCATCTAGCGACAATTACTGTACAATAATTGCAAATCAACACATTGTAACACTGATCCGTAAGATACACACAGGTGCATTTCATAAAACGGATTCAACGATGTAGCCAATAGCGAATGCGTATGCATGTCACGTGTCCATGCTTTAACTCTACGCAACCTTCCAACCGTGCATTTTTTGTGCAGCACTGTGCATTTTTTGTGCAGCACTGTGCACTTTGGATGCATCACTTTACCTTTAGCGCGTAAAAAATGACACGCGTGCCATGAAATATGCCGTCTTTCTAGTTATCACAAGGATTTTGATGCGCTTACGCAGGGGCGCACTCGGGGCGCATCACACTGGCTGCGCTTGTGATGTCATAAGAGGAAGCAGATGTTGCCTCCTTGTCTGTACGATCTGAGGAAATGTGGAGCGGTTTCAACAAATTTTCTACCACAAAGTCATACTGCCGACCCGTTTTATAAAACTAATAATGCACAGATTTAAATTCATGATGTTAGTGGCGATGCAGGCATCTCGGGTATTTACAATATTATGCAAAAGCACTTAATGTTTAAACATGAAAAAGTTTTCATCAACATAAACCGACAGCCACGGTATCCGGTGATCGGAAACAGGAATGAGTGAACTTTGAACCGAAAGACTGGTATTTCTTTTTTTAATGCGCTAAAGACTAACTGCTTTATTACCTGATCTGGTTTTCACTTTCTGCTACAGGGAGAAAAACTTGTTTTCCTTTGCATGCAACGTTGTTGTTATTTCCGCGATATGTCTCCTCTTCGTCTGCTTAGATAACGGACTGAATCTTTCTCTTGAAGACTGTGAGTATAGTTACGTTATGTTCAACGTCATGGATGAATTTTATATTGATAGTAATGTCTAATTTAAAGTCCCCAGTTTTCCGTGATACGGAAAACGGAAAAATTTAACGGAATTCAACAAGAACACGGAATTCACGGAATTTCACGGTAAACGCGATTTTTCAGGCCGGAAAAATTTGAACAACATAAGATACAGTGAAAATCGCGGAAAACAAAGCAAAATCCAATAAACCAAGACTGTGCATCAGCGGATAATCTAGATCAAACCTGTTCGCAGTGTTTAGCGTGTGTTCGCCATGTTCGCCAAGCTTTATCTCCATACTGCATGTGCGTGTATATTAGGGTAACATACATTTTTCTAAGATTGTTACTATTTACAATTACTTTTTCATATATTTTGTACATGTCACCGAAGAACACGGAATTTGCATTTTAGAAAACGGAAAACTTGGGACTTTAGTCTAATTAATAATAGTGTGGTATGTGTGTATGACATATCGATTCCTTTCGATACTGTGTGGTAAGATAATGCCCATTGCCCGAAGTTTGTAACACTTAGTGCAAATGATGTAAAGACAAGATAAAGAGAGCTATGTTGGTGTTTATTGTTGGTTTCAAACGCGTAAAATAAGTTGAAAGAAAGTATTAAGGCAGCAAAACCAATAAGTGGAGGGGCGGCAGGAGTGGGATGAGCTCTTTAAATGGGGGAGGGGACACGGCTAAGTCCATCAGCAATGTGAAACTCAGGCTCACAGTTGTGCATTTTGCTGAAGGAGTGCTCTACAAATAGCAAATCTTTACATTTCACCATAAAAGTGCTCTACAACCGGTATTTTTAACATGTGGTATTTGCATTTAACAAATATGAAATCTTATTTCAGTGGTTTTTTCTTGTATACTTTAATCAACTTGCGTAAAATAGCCCTTTCTTTCTATATCACAACCTCTTAGCTTAATCAGAATAATGGAGTTCAATCATCATAACTCTAGTTTGAGGGGAAATAATATGATGTCTGTGCAATGATGTCATTGGCCCTTCCTTGTATACCTCAAGCTGGCATCAGGCGAGACTACTGCAGAGCTAGCATGTTTACAGCATTGTACATTGAACTTGGGCTATTGTCTACTGCTTGTCGTAAAGATCCTTGGCATTTTTTTTTTAAATCACTATTTTATTTATTATTTTTTTAATGAAAATAAGTTTTGCTTTTTTTATGGGACCCCCCCCCCCCCCCCAAAAAAAAAAAGGAGAAAGAAATCACTAAAACGCTTTCTTTGTAGTTCTGGGAACAGTAAGAATGGTTGTATTACTTCTCTTTTTTTTTTTTTTTGGGTCATATCATGAGTAAGACTGCCTCATACCAGGGGTTTTTATGCTGAGCCTACATGTACATGAACCGGTCTAATTTTTTGTTTTGGATTATTCCCACCCCCTTCTGTATTGTCTCTGGAAAAATTTTCTGTGGATTATTCCTGAGGGTTAATAATGCTAGAGGGTAACATTCCGAGAAACTGAAAGGGAAGGGGGGGGGGGGGGGGGGCTAATGGTCGAGGGATTCATGTCAGGGGGGTAGTTGTCTCAAGACAATTATACATGTAGGATCTTCTTTTACTATTCACTGCGATATTGCCTATACCACAGTCCTCTTATAAATATAGGATCTTCTACTACTATTCACTGCGATATTGCCTATAACATAGTCCTATTATACATGTAGGATCTTCTATTACTATTCACTATGATATTGCCTATACCACAGTCCTATTATACATGTAGGATCTTCTATTACTCTTCACTGCGATATTGCCTGTACCACAGTCCTATTATACATGTAGGATCTTCTATTACTATTCACTGCGATATTGCCTATACCACAGTCCTATTATACATGTAGGATCTTCTATTACTATTCACTGTGATATTGCCTATACCACAGTCCTATTATACATGTAGGATCTTCTATTACTATTCACTGTGATATTGCCTATACCACAGTCCTATTATACATGTAGGATCTTCTATTACTATTCACTACGATATTGCCTATACCACAGTCCTATTATACATGTATGATCTTCTATTACTATTCACTGTGATATTGTCTATACCACAGTCCTATTATACATGTAGGATCTTCATTTACTATTCACTGTGATATTGCCTGTACCACAGTCCTATTATACATGTATGATCTTCTATTACTATTCACTGTGATATTGCCTGTACCACAGTCCTATTATACATGTAGGATCTTCTATTACTATTCACTGTGATATTGCCTATACCACAGTCCTATTATACATGTAGGATCTTCTATTACTATTCACTACGATATTGCCTATACCACAGTCCTATTATACATGTATGATCTTCTATTACTATTCACTGTGATATTGTCTATACCACAGTCCTATTATACATGTAAGTTCTTCTAATACTATTCACTGCGATATTGCCTATAACATAGTCCTATTATACATATATGATCTTCTATTACTATTCACTGCGATATTGCCTATACCACAGTCCTATTATACATGTATGATCTTCTATTACTATTCACAATGATATTGCCTGTACCACAGTTCTATTATACATGTATGATCTTCTATTACTATTCACTGCGATATTGTCTATACCACAGTCCTATTATACATGTATGATCTTCTATTACTATTCACTGTGATATTGCCTACACCATAGTCATATTATACATATATGATCTTCTATTACTATTCACTGCGATATTGCCTATACCACAGTCCTATTATACATGTAGGATCTTCTATTACTATTCACTGTGATATTGCCTACACCAGAGTCCTATTATACATGTAGGATCTTCTATTACTATTCACTGCGATATTGCCTATACCACAGTCCTATTATACAAAATTACTTTACAGTGCATCAAGAAATCTCCAAACACATTCCATTTACAGTACACCAATCAACAAAAGACATCTGTATATTAGGGGTTCTATGTCAGTATACTTCATTCAAAATATGAGCTTCAAATATCACTTCAAGAAAAAAAAGATACTGTTAGTTGAAATACAATTTTAAGTGTAAAAAAGGACAGTGAGTATCTCGTACCCATTCGACATTTCCGTAGCCAGGGGCCGATGGGAGCGGTCGCCCCTCCCCCCACCCAAAACAAAATAAGCAAAGGGGAAATAATGTAAGAAAAGAAGTAGCAGACAAATAACGGAGGGGGGATACTCCTCCCCCCCCCCCCCCCGACCTAGGGGTAAAATTAATGGCCAGGGAAATTTAATAAACAATATTGCAAGGCCCTAGCTGGAAAGTGAAAACAATCTTCCACGTGTGGCTTTATAACAGTAAATGAATTCACCAAGAATCTAAACCATCGTTCCCCTTGGTTAGAGCCTTGAAATTGGAAGATTTTAGCACAATTACCAGTATGCTTTCCGATGTCTAATTAACAAATACCCCCCCCCCCCCCGAACGAGAAATCATTTGCACCTTGCTTGATTTAAATCTTGATATCCACAAATGGTTCAACAAAATCTGTGAAAGACATCCATATTCCTAGACACAGAACGATTTATTTCAAAGGAGTATTCTCGAATCCACCGTCGTGCCGTAAGGGGTTGAGCACCATCTAGCGACAATTACTGTACAATTATTGCAAAACAACACATTGTAACACATTGTAAGATACTTATAAGTGCATTGTAACAAACAGGGGGGGGGGGGGGGCGGCGCCGGGAAGTTTGGGGGCGACCACCCCTTATCATTTACTCAATGATAAAAAGAAAATGAAGAAATGAAGGGGGAAGGGAAGGTTTGTGTTATACGGAAGTGGATAAAAGTGGATCGAAGAGAATAATGTGAGACTGGATGGATGCGTTTGCATTTTTAGGAAAGAAGAAAGAAAATTTTAATAAATAAGTATGACAGAATTATTTGGATGTAATTGCCACTTCCCGCTATTATCTTTACCTCTAATTTTCTGTCTTTTCCTCTTCTGTTCACAATTCTCCGTCTCCTCCCCCCCCCCCCCCAAATCTCTCTCTATCTCTCCCTCTCTCTCTCTCTTCCTCTCCTTCACATAAGTATAATACACGCATGTAAATCATTATCACAACTAGGCCAGGATATGGAACATGTTTTTGTTTTTTTTTTGTTTTTTTAATTTTCAAACATGAAAAAGCTGTCGTCACGACAGCCGCGGTGTCCGGTGATCGGAAACAAGAATGAGTGAACCTTGAACCGAAAGACTGTGATTTTTTTTAATGCGCTAAAGACTAACTGCTTTATTTTCTGAACTGGTTTTCACTTTCTGCTACAGGGAGAAAAGTTTGTTTTCCTTTGCATGCAACGTTGTTGTTATTTCCGCGATATTTCTCCTCTTCGTCTGCTTAGATAACGGACTGAATCTTTCTCTTGAAGACTGTGAGTATAGTTACGTTATGTTCAACGTCATGGATGAATTTTATCTTGATCGTAATGTCTAATTTAAAGTCCCCAGTTTTCCGTGATACGGAAAACGGAAAAATTTCACGGAATTCGAGAAGAACACGGAATTCACGGAATTTCACGGAAAACGCGATTTTTCAGGCCAGAAAAATTTTAACAAGATAAGATACAGTGAAAATCGTGGAAATACAAAGCAAAATCCAATAAAACAAGACTGTGCATCAGCGGATAATCTAGATCAAACCTGTTCGCAGTGTTTAGCGTGTGTTCGCCATGTTCGACAAGCTATATCTGCATACTGCATGTGCGTGTATATTAGGGTAACTTACGTTTTTTCTAAGATTGTTACTATTTACAATTGCTTTATCATATATTTTGTACATGTCACCGAAGAACACGGAATTCAAAGTATTTTGAATGATATGATATCATATGATTGTACATGCTTTGGTTGACACAGTGGTGGTCCACAAGAACACATGATTGCGTCCGAATAAGTTGAATAACGATACCTTTTCGCATTTGCGAACAAACGTTGAGTAACTATCAATTTTTGTCAAATTGAAATATTTGCAATTAAAAGAAAATAATAAGAAAATCAATGCCCCTTTTGACCATAACTTCAATAACATTTATTATGCAATGAACATTGTATCATATGTATCATTATTTTGTACAGTCTTGTATGATGCATGAAATAATCAAAGTATTGCACAAAAGCGATAAAATATCTTTTCATTCCAAGTGGATTACAAAGGTAAAGGGACTTTTGGATATGAGTGGATTTGAAAATGTTTGGTTACAACAAGAACATATGAATGTTAATTATTTAAATCTGCACTTGAATTACGGTTAAGAGATATTGATAAACAGAACTGGCACGATGAAATCCAAGACAATAGCCTATGTGTAATATACAGGATTTTCAAGGAAAATCTTGGTTTAAATCTTACTTAACTCAGCTGAGTGATAATGAAAGAATTCCCTTGAGCAAGTTTAGATGTAGATGTCTTCCATGTATTACATTCCTAGCTCCGGCGGAGAGAATATGTAACATTTGTAATTCAAATGTAATGGGAGATTAATTTCATTTTGTTTTTCAATGCCTTTTTTTTTCTTAAGTGATAGGATTAAATATTTTCCTTCTTAATTTAGAATTGGCCCCAATACTTTGAAGATATCCATCATATTTAATGCCAAAGATGTAACAACTTTGTCCAAACTTGCCAAATTTGTAAAAATCATGATAAATGAATTTAAAAGGTAGAGGTACATTGCACACGTTATGCAATACTATACACGTACGCTGCCATATTGTAAATATATTGTTTTATATTTCAATGTTTTCTCTTATGCCATCTTGTTGTTATTATCAATATCATTGTAACATTTGTCTATTTCTCAAACCCCGAAATGGGTCGACAGAAATTAACATATATAGGTTCAGAATTCAAAGTGCAAAGTTCAAGTACTACGGTAGGACCTGACTTTAGAATTTCAAAGACGGCGTCTAACTCTATTTTTGCATAATATTACAATCTATAACAATAGCTGTTTAGGTTATCAACAGGTAATTGCAACCAGCCCAAAATAATGGTTCGCTGCAGATGATGACATTTAAAAAGCAGACAAGTACCATTCCAAACAACTAAGTTATGAGTACTGAAAACTTTATAAACCATGTAGTCATGAAGGGTTAATCTTCAGCCATTCTGTAACTTAGAATCACTTCAAACAAAATGATCAATATTAATGCTACACAAAAGTACATATACTTCATATTATCAAACAATCAAGGTCTCAAGTCTACAAGTCCATAAAATTATCAGTCTGTAGATGACGAGTTCACACTACTTTCAGAGTTTTATTCATCCAGTTATGAGTTCAACATCATATCTATGTAGTCCACTGGTCATATCTTGTTTAACGCCTAACTGTCAATGAAACCACAGACTCACTGACAACTTCAGGAAGCTGGCTAGGTCGATCTTGAAGTTACATTTGAACTATTGCTGCTCCTTGATCTTGAAGAAACAAGTCATTCTTTATCCATCCGAATACCTGACTCGACTAGCTCGCTGCCAACTTACGCAGCTAGTCATAGTAGAAGCAATGGCGAGTAACTCAAAACAACTTGCACTCTGTAACAAAACACGCTCTGCATACTTTTCACTTCTTATGCAAACTCCTTGAAGAACTAGAAATGGTAAATACATGACATCGACATCAAACTCACATGTCTTCAAGATTGTTTTTTTAGTGCACAAACATTAGCAGCTCCAGATCCGTCGCCAAAAAAAAAAAAAAAAAAAAGAACGTGAAGTCACCATCGCACAATCCTCTCATCTGCAAATCAGTCGTCGTGATCGATCCAACATTAACACCGACACATCACCAGACTCATGGTACAGCAGTCTGTAGCTAGTAATTCAGCTCATATCAGACTCACGGGACAGCAGTCTGTAGAAATTTAGCTCATGTCAATCTCAATCGATGTAGTACCAACAGAACTCCTGTTCCATCAGCTCATTTTCCAGTAACGTGCATGAAGATGTCACTGCGTGTCCTGTCGACTACGCCAAATTATAAGGAGACGTGGAAGAAGGACGCAGGATTCGTAGGTATCTTTAGTTCAAATGTGTATGTGACTCCAGTCTTTATTGAAAATGATATTAGTTCTGCAGAATTCAATTCAATTCAAATAAAACATTTATTTTCTTCCATGTCATTACATTTTTCGTAAACATAAATTCATACATAAATCAATTTGTTATAAAAAATATATAAATATATACATATTGGGTTTAAGGAAGAAGGCGTATACCCTAAAAGCTGAGGCTTGTGGCGGGATACGCCTGTAGACATAAATACAATACAATAAACAATACAAAGGAAAAAAGGGCAGAGAAAAGAAAAGGAAAGGGAACAAGAGAGGGAGACGTGAGCGAGGAGGCGGGCATGAATTACTAAATAAAATAGAATGCTCAACAAAATATCAGTGGGGGCAAACATAAATGCCGCAACAACAATTTGTCATGGTTCATGTTTTCATGTTTAAAGTCAAAAGGAGACATAAGACGGGAAATATTTATTTATAAAACGACAGAAGCAATTTTTTCATTTATACTTAAAGCTGGTTGTCGACAAAGATTTTTTTATGTAATCCGGAATTTCGTTCCATATTTTGGGGCCAGTATAACGAATATTGTGTTGGAAGATTATTTTTCTGTGTTTGGGAATGAATATTTGATTATTTGAGCGGGTATCAAAATGATGTATGTTGGAAACATGTGTAAATGAATCACGAAATTTTTGTGGAATTTGAGAATTTAAACACCTGTAGAGAAAATGACATTGTTGAAGTTTGTTGATGTCTTCTAATTTCAACAATTTTAGGGAATGAAACAAATTCGTGGTATTTGCTAGTGGTATATTGTCGTCTGGAGAAATTATACGTACAATTTTATTTTGAAGGGAACATAATTTTTTAAGATGGGTTTGATATGTGTTAGCCCAGACTAAATTGCAGTAATAAAAATATGGCAGGATTAAAGAGCAATACAATGTACGCAATACAGTTTAGGCAAGTAAAAACTTAGGCGATATATTATTCCAATATTTTTTGCAACTTTGTTCTCAATTTCATTTATGTGATGTATCCATGTTAAATTACTATCAATGATAACGCCAAGAAACCTAGTATTTTCAACTCTGGGAATAATTTGGTTGTTAAGCTTCACCACTACATGATTAAGATCAATACGCCTTGTGGAGTTACGGAATATAATATAATTGCATTTCTTATAGTTAATGGTAAGCTTGTTCGCACAAAACCATTTACAAACATTTGTTAGTTCAGTATTTACAGTTTCACATAAGTGATAAAGATTTTTATCAGAATAAACAATATTGGTATCGTCGGCATACATAATAAAGGAAAGGAGATTTGACGAACGATAAATGTCATTAATAAATAAAATAAATAAAAGTGGACCAAGTAATGACCCTTGTGGTACTCCACATTCAGTTGTCCTAAGTTCAGACTGAACAGAGTTATATATGGTGCATTGTTTACGATTTGAGAGGTAACTAGAAAAAAGGTCAAGGGCAGTTCCACGAATACCATAGTTATTTAGTTTTGATAAAAGTATATTATGATTAATAGTGTCAAACGCTTTTGACAAGTCAATAAATATCCCTATTGCAAGTGAGTCGTGCTCAAAGGAGTCAATTACGGTATTTGTTAATTCAAGAAGAGCTAGTTCTGTTGAGTGGTCACTACGAAATCCATATTGAGATTCAAAAAGACACTTGTTATTTTCAAGAAAACTATAAGCCCTTTTATAAATGATCTTTTCCAATATTTTAGAAAAAACAGAAAGCACTGATATGGGCCTATAATTACCAACTTGCTCTTTGTCACCAGTTTTAAAAATTGGAAAAACTCGCGCAATTTTCATTTTGTCAGGAAATACCCCAGAGGTTAACGATAAATTGAATATATGACATAAAGGTTCGCTTATCAATTCGATTACAAGTTTAACAATCTTGGGTGAGCATTCATCAAGACCTGGGGCTTTATTGTTATCGAAACGCATGACAATGTTACAAATTTCACGTTGGCTTACCGGATTTAAAAACAAAGATTTTGAATTTGGTTCAGATAGATAAGTTCTGAAATCTGTATCATTTTGAGGAGTGATATTAGCTAACTTTGGACCTATTTCAACGAAAAAGTTATTAAAAGTATTTGCTATTGGAACGGGTCTGTCGACCGACCTTCAACACAAACTATGGTGTTGGAGGTTGATTTTCTTCTTTTATTTAATATTGATTTGATCATTTGCCATGTACGGTTTATATTATTTTTATATTCTTCAAATTTGGATTTATAATAATGTTTTTTAGCCTGCCGTTTCAAATAGTTCACTTCTTTAAGAGAATCCTTGTATAGAATTTCATTTCTAACTGTTGGTTTATGGATATATTTTTTATATAGATTGTTTTTATGTCGAATAGATTGAAGCAAACCATCGGTCATCCAGCATTTCAGTTTAATTTTCTTACTGGGTGTTTTTTTAATGGAAAATTGTTATTATACAATGTAGTAAATTGAGTTATGAATATGTCGTATGATTGATTAGCATCCTGCATATTAAAGATTTCTTCCCAATTTGAATTTTCGATTTGATTTTTAAATTTCGTAATATTTTGTGTTGTAAAAGATCTACGGAGTACGTTATTATTTGCCGATTTAGTTTTATTAACATTCATGTAAGTTACATGAAATATTGGCAAGTGATCTGACACGTCAGAGTATATCACTCCACCTTTAGTATCTAAGTCAAATTGATTTGTCAGAAAATTATCTAAAAGGGTGGCACTTGTCTTATTAATTCTTGTGGGCCTGTGAATTATAGGAAGAAAAAAATTGCTGAAAAGACAGTTCACAAAGTTCTTGGATTGAGAATTAGAGTTGTGTTTTAAAATATCTATGTTTAAGTCACCCGTCAAAAACACCCTTTTGTTTTCCCTGGAAAGACGGATCAAAAGGCTATCAAACTCCTCAATAAATGAATTAACGTCCAACGATGGGGCTCTATACAAGGTTCCTACAATTATATTTTTCCCTGAGCACTGTTCCAGTTCGATGAATAAAGAATCGCATGTTGCTTCGCTTAAATTAAGGTCAGTGCGTACTAAGAAATTAAAAGAATCATGGATATACATTCCAACTCCACCACCTCTGGAATATTTCCTATTATTGCAAACGAACGAGTAGTTAGGCATATAAACAAGAGGACTTTCGAATCTTAGCCAGGTTTCGGATATGGCAATAATATCAAATGTAAATTTCAAAGAGTTAAGACAGCTTGAAATGTCATCAAAAGAATTCAAAAGACTTCTTGCATTAAAGTGAATGCTTGAAAATTTACCGCCGCTCGGAACACCAATATTTTCAAAGTTTGTATTGAATTCTTCATAACAATAGTACCGAGAGTCATTTGAACTCTCAGTATAGAACTGGAAGTCTGGGTCAACATCGTCATTTGGGACAATGCTTTCATGTGCTAAAAAAGGATCAAAATGTAAATGAGAAATTCTATCAAAATTGTCTTCTAAGGGTTCATCAGCCGATATTACATCATCGAGCTCGTTATCATTCAACTGGTTGAAAGGAAATAAGTGTTCAAGACAGTGTTTACAACAAGAAAAATATTCGTTCCAGTCATGGTTCCGACACATTTGCTTACACATGTAACAATATATTCGATTATGTAGAAGGTCACTAAATTCTTGTATAGGTTCACTCGTCATCAAAGTAAAAATTCGTCGCTTTATCATGTAGGAATTTCAATCCAGACTGATACCTAATTTGACAAATGTCATTAAAGTATAATAGGTTACATGTTATGTGCATTGTAGTTTTGGCTATGGGAAAGATAACAAAACCTGTGCAAATTGTTGTTGCAAATTGAGTAAGTACAAACAAAATGAATACATACTGAACGTCAATTACATGTCGTTTGGTATACACGGTAGAGTCAAGCCCACAAAAAAGTTGGAGAAAGAAAATAAAGTTGGCAGAAAAGGAAAAATGTGAAGAAGAAATTGCCCTTGTAATTAAGCTAATTTTGTACAAAATTATAAACATCATGGGTATAAAACCGATATAAAAATCCATCATATATCCACTATAAGGAGCCAATTTTAAGACAAATAATAATTAAGTGGATGCGTCTGCATCAATACATAATATTATTCAAAATAAATTGCTTTAAATGCTATCATATCTCTTTTCTTTATACACATTTGGTGAATAAAAATTAATACCATAAATCAACTATTAAGAGACAGTAAGAGAGCATAAGCAATGACCTTATATGGTACATGTTATATCTTTCATTGATTATCAATAATACAAGACATTGTATACATGCATATGATAAAAGTATCATAATTATAGGGCAGGGCCCACGCTCTCTGTTACTGATCTTTTGTATATATATATGTACTGTGCATTATCGGACCTAACTGAATGAAGGTTAGATTGAAAATACTTCAATTCAAAATTACAAGTAGGCAACTGACAGCATGACTGGTATTGATATCATGAATTACAAGAATGCACCTACTATAGCAACAGACTATAGAAATTATGTTGTTAATAAATTGCATGAGGTCAAGTGTTCAACATGTTCAATGCAAGGAATATTCGGACGCCAACGTCAGTAACATAGCAAAAAATAAAAAGATTCAATATTGGGATCAAATTTTTAGGCACTTGCTAAAAGGTAGACCTACTGAAGTGAAGTAAATGAAAGAAATTGGGTTTTCATTCATGTGTATAAAATAGGTTGGTTAAAAGCAAGACTCATAGAATGTTGAATAATTATGATAGTCTAATAAGCGAAGCCAATGAGATATGGCTTAGCTTTAAAATAAAAGAATCTCAATTTGATACACATGCCTGAAAGCGTGGACCTACCATGTTCAAATGAAAACAAATACTATTTACAACTAACGTCAGTGTGAGTCAATAGTGATGTGTATAATAACTTTTTAAAAAATCAACAGCAAGGTCTATTGTGTAACGGATGTAGATTTACCAAGCAAAATGTTGTATCAAAACTTACAAGATACACGAGTGATACATAATCATCATAAGTCAGTGTCAACATCCAAAATAGACCTGGCCACTGCTGGCAGGGGGGGGGGGGGTGTCTGAGTCTAAGGTATATTAATATATATTTTAAAATGACTACATATAGAAATACAGTCAACTTTGAGCTTGTTTCACTTACTTGATTTATATCTTTGCTTATTTAAAGGGTATGCAGGAATAGTTTTCTCACTATATAGGTTCATGGTTTTACTCTGTTAAAGTTATTATACATAGGGTTATTGAAAAATAAAACAAAGGTGTATTCATTGGGAAAGACTGACTCAACTCCTGCAATTAGAAAGTCATCACCTTTGACAACCCCATATATGTGGCAGATCAAGAATCCAACGAATAAATGCAATTCTAACATGTCTAATAGCTTGAGGTTTGTAACAACCACACTATCATGCATACCATGGTTCAAATATTTTGGTTTAATCAATAAGTTATGCCATAGGACAGTATACATTTTCTGTGTTCAGATATTTAGTTTACATAATATCCTATGATATGAAAAGACTCATCAAAATATAGGCCAAATGTTCGAAAATTATCACTTGATAAGCTCGGATGAGAGACTTAGATTGATGACAAAGGGCATTCCAAGAGCACCAAATGCAGTACTGGTATTAAAAGTAACGCAAAAAGCACTTATTATGAACCATAGGTATGTAAAGTTGGGATTCATATTAATTGGCAAAGAGTCATGACAGAGCAAAGAAAATACCACCATGGTATAGTTTATGTTTTGTAAGAATGGTAATATTTCATACATTCTTTGTAAAGAGTCAAACGGAATATGAAAGTAGAGTAGAATACGTTAATCGGAGAGAAAGCATGACTTCTCACCAGTTGCTACTATAAAGCATAGACAATAGCCATCATGGAATATTTTTGTACTGTAACTTATTGTTTATACATTTGTAGATGGACTGCACAACGGCATAATGGTGAGTAAAATGCAGTAGTGATTGAAGGCATAGATTTCTCACCAGTTTCATGGAGTTTACTCTGTGTATATGTCCCACGGAGCTGCAGCTTTACCCTTGTCCCGTGTTTCTAGTTGAAGCTTTGTACCGATGAGGCGAACTCTGGTAGATTTACCCTTGTCTTTGCGTAGTGAATAAGCCAATTTCTCAAGTTGAAATCGCTTGGCCTTGAGATGTGGGGGGAGATCCGTGCGGATAGTGAAACCAGGACGAGAATTTTTGTCGCGAACCTTGCTCTCGAAAGCTTGTAGGACTTCGTCGCGGTCAAACATTGATCCAAACCTAGCAATTATCGGGTCCGGTGTTTGGCGTTCTTGGCTGCTTCCTGGGTAGGGCCTGCGTGGGAGTTGATGCGCGTTCACAAAATACATTGCATTCACCTTCTCTTGAGAGAATCCTAGCGTAGAAATGGCGACGCGAACATCATTTACGGCATTCTTGGATGTCTTGGGCGCTCCGGGCGTTGATGTGATTCCGTAGAACAACAAGTTGAGTTTCCGCTCATGTATTTCAAGACTAGTAATTGCATCTGTTAGCTTAGTCTCCGACTCATGGGCGTTCTCATCCATTTTAGGTAGCACCACATTCTCCAAATGCGCGATTCTCGCCGACGTATCCTCTGCAAATTTTTGAAGATCCGTTGTAGTTTTTCTCACAGCTCCTATTTCTGCTCTCAAGTTAGAAATTCCTTCATTCATAACATTCAATTTCTCCATGATTTTATTCATTGACCCGTCAAAGTCGTTACGTAGCTTATTAATGGACTCCTCTGTTGCATACTCACGACAGCCACTTTGTTCGTTGGTTTCATCGTCGGAAGAAGGCTTATTCCGCAAGGAATATGCCTTAGCATTGGTAGATTTGGTGTTATTAGATGATTTGCTCATGATTCTGTTCTGAAAAAGCGTTATTTGAAGAAGATGCAGACGGATTTTGTTGTGAATTTTCTAAGCTCCTAAAAATTTCGTGCTACATGCTCAGTGCGCCCTCCTACAGAATGATGCCAATCAAGTCAAAAATATGTTTAAATCAATAACAGTTGTTAAACTGTTCAGCAGGACATCCACAAATAGAAAAAAAAATCAATTCAACTTTTTTCTCAGTTTTGTTAATGGCCACTGTCAAAAACCAGACGTACTCCTTTCTCAAGTTTCTGTCTTCTCAGTTCTGCACCTACTACCTCTAACACTGCTTGTAACTGTTACAGTCCAACAACCCTCACATAAAATTATCCTCCCAGTTTAAATAGCCACACCCAACTTTTCCTACTCAATACTACATTTTGGAATGCACTGCACCTGAAAAGAGGACAAGTACAAGTGACCTACATGTAAAAGGCCTAACAATACAAAAGCCAGCACAACTGGGAACAATACATCTGGTATGACATTCATGTACAATTACACCTGTAATGCCTACTAAAGCCATATCACTGCATAATTCACCGCTTTTAGTACCATTCTTAATGAATGTAAGACCAAGTTTTCAATCATTTAGATAACGAAGTTGACAGTTCCTTGATTTTCAGTACTAAACCCTGACCTGTAATTGCAAAAATGTGTTTAAACTCTATTCTACATCCCTACAAAGCCCCTATTTTATGGAAGTATCACACATCAGTATACCCGTTTCGTTTCATCAAAGGTTGATTCCAAAAAAAATTCGTTTCATCAAAGGTTGATTAAAAAAAAATTGACAACGCTATTAAAGTTCCGTATCACCGCAGACACACAATTAGTACGTAGTTCAATTTTACATATTTTGTGTAAGTTATCTTGGGTGGCATATCATGTTTCCATACAGATTTATGCAAACTATGCAAATTGCTCAAGGTTGCTGTTTGGGCAACCAAGCTGAAAATGTTCATAAACTACACAGGAACCTAAATCAATGAAAAAACTTAAACGGAAAGAACTTTGCTAGGTTTGTAAATTGTACAACCGACTAAGTGGATTTGGAAAGAGCGCGATATACCAAGCAATTCCCTTGTGTTATGATTGATGGTTCATGCTAAAACATTACAAACTGATCGACATCAAACTTGGATATTTTTTTTCGACACTTCGCGAAGAAACATGGGGGAAATACTAATTTGTCATCGGGAATTTGATAACGTTATTTCTTTAAAATACCAACAAAAATATTTCTTTGTCAATTACATAATAAAATCATTTGATTCGACAAAATTAATGTTCTGTGCAAGAAAAACGTATTTTCATCTCCCTATCTCCCGATTTACTACTCCTGTCTACTAATGGACGAGCGAAATCTTTTTCGTCGCGGCTTCTTGCATCCGATTTCTCAAACGTAACATTGGGATGCCGTATTTGGTGCGCTTGTTGAATTATTCAGAGCTCCATCATTCTGATGGATTACGTAGACGAGTGGGTATAGGTGGTGGATGCTGACGCATCTGTTCGTAGTCTCGCCGCATCAGACGTATCGCTTAGCAAAGACAATAGTCTCGCCGCATCAGACGTATCGCTTAGCAAAGACAATAGTCTCGCAGCATCATACGTTTATCGTAACAGCAAAGACAATAGTTGCATCCTCTGCCTAGATTATAGGCTTCATTCAGTGCTGCAGTGAACAATCATAGCGGATTATCTCAAATGACACAGCAGAAAGGATTTTTCGTGCATGCGCAGAATGCAATTGCGAACTCGCTTATTGCTTCGCTACAATTCTCTGCCGAGATTTCTCCGTCGATAAATGTTTAAGTAACAATTACTCGGCGACAATGGCTCCGCCTACCTGTAATTGCGACATTTGCTGTAATCAGGCCTTTGCTTCAACGATAGATGCTCATGCAGCAATTGCTCCTGCGACAATGCGCCGACATTTACTCCGTGACCCTAACTCTAACCCTATCCGTCACCCACACCCACACACACACCCTTCCGATTGATGAAATACATACACTACACTTTGTTCATACACTACTATATTATGTTTAAATTTTTGTGGGTTAACAGAATTGCACATATCTTTTTTATTCTCTTCTTTGCAGAATTGTGAAGGTCAGTCTAATTCAGAGACCTGCTACAGGAAAATTGGTCTGTTTCATCCAACATTTCTCCAAATAATTAGAACAAATGGTGACCACTCACAAGTACGTAACCGCTGCCTCTGGTAAGCTTTCTTTCAGGCTGTTTCTTAACTTTCAACTTTTGAAAAAAAAATGAAAGTTGCTGATTACAATGAGATTATTTGATAACTCATGACTTAAAATTATATGAATATGCGTCATCCAAAGGCATAAAATAAACAAAGATATAGATTAGGAGGGAAGCCAGTTCTTCACTTTTAATTCTGACTGTACTGGGTTACTAGAACAACTCTCCGACTGCCATCTCGGCCGCGATATAACAGATCGCTAGAAAATTTTTGAACATACCTTGGGTATGGCACATCATACGCACGGAACTCTAATTTTTCACTCTATTTCCGTAAATGTTAATTTTTTTATTTGATAAGTATACTTCATGCAAATTATGTGCGTAAAATAATTTTAACTGATAATCAAGTGAAATGGTCCTGGATATATTTTTTTTTAAAAAGAGGGTTCTTTCTAACCCTTGCAATCATAATACCAATAAAAAAAATTAAAAGCGTTTTTCAGTTTGTAGCTTTCTCATGAATTTCTTATTTATTTCTTTGTTTTTTTTCGATCATTGCTTCGTGAAGTATGCAATATTGACATGTTGTCTGGACCAGGGACTAGTTAGAATACTGCAATTTATTACTGAATAAAAAAATAAATGTAATGATTGATTTTAGAAAGATAAATGAAAATGCAATTTTAGATTTGTTTTGTACACAGAGCTCAAAAAATTGGCACAAAAGGTCACTTGAAGCTCTGTGGCCGATGTACCGTAAAATGCAAGGGTTCGGAGAATGGGAAGCGAGTTTTTTGTTGTTGTTGTTGTTTTGTTGTTTTTTTCTGGGAAGGGGGGGGGGAAGGAATATTGGTTGGCAGAACGACATTTTTTTTTTTTTGAGGGGGAGGGAACTGTGAACTGAACATGTTCACTGAGCTAAGAAATGAAGAAGGAACAAATGGTATGTTGCCTAACGAATTTATTATTTCATTTTTCAGTAATGCTACATACAACGTTTGCAGGATACACATGGTGTAAATTGGTGTAGCTCTGATCGTGCTGAACCATTAATATTTTCAGGTAATTCAATATTAGTTCCTTTGAAATAGTTAGTTCCATTAATGAATATTTGCTTTCTTTTGCCATACACACCAGCAAACCACCATAAGAATGATCCTACGCAATTAGAAAATTACATAATTTTGTTGTTCGTCGCATATCCTCCTGGTGAGGCATCATGTGCGTTAAGTGAGAAGTACATTGATCAAGAATGGTTCATGCTTCACTGTACCGCTCCTCTCGGGAACATCAAAGGTCTCATTCCTTTTTTTGCCCCTTTTCTTCTTTTTTTTTATTTCGGAAATTATGGTAGGGGGCAAAATTATATCTGTCCCCCCCCCCCTCCGAAATTTATTTTGATGGCAACTGCCCCTCCCCGATCTACACTTACGCAACAATGGCAAAATGAAAAATAAAAGAAAATAGCACATCTGTACAAATTACAACTACAACTGAACTACACGTACAAAGCAATATTGCAAAATCAGTAGAAACTATACTATGTGTACCGATGCGTGATATATTCTACATCACAATACGAAACATTGCCGCGATTACCTTTGCCGCCTTCGGATGTTCTGAGTAAATTTGGTGGCTCCCGTTTCCAGCGTTACAATCTCTCAATAAGACACTGAGCATATCCACCATTTATGTATTCAGGAAGACAGTCAGAGAAAACGCTGAAGCAAAATCGTATTAAATGTTGGGCGTTTTGAGCAATATTCCACACTTTAAACCTGTGATCATTGAAATCTTGAAATAAACACTTTACTTTCTTGATTACCGTTTCATGTCAATTTTAAAAGCAATTTTAGTTAACTTTGAATCACTTTCGTTATTTAATTTCTCGCTCAGATGATCAGTGACTCATTCACTCGGCGTCTCGATCAAACTCTCAACAATAATTATAAATGCCAATCAAGCGGGAATGGGGGGGGGGGGGGTCAACACAGGAAGGTTATTTCTACGGATTTTGATTTTTTTTTAATCTAAAAAAACAAAAATCCCTCTTATGATGCATTTGGAGCTTGGAGAAAAAAGTTTTCACCTTTACCTTTTTAACCCCCTGTTAATCCCCTGACCCCCCCCCCCCCCTAATTACGGCCCTGGTTAAGAGAACTGCACGTGTCTTTCTTTTTCCTCTTCTTTTTCAGATCAGTCTAACTAGAGACCTATACATCTACTCGCTACAGAAGGATTGATCTGTTTCATCCACATATTTCTCCAAATTATTTGAACAAAAGGTCACCACTCGCAAGTGTTTAGACTCTGCCTCTGGTAAGCTTATTTCAGGCTGTTCCTTAATATCTATCAACTTATGAAAAGAATGAAAGTTGCTGATACAATTATATGTTTGGACAACTCATGACAAGATTATGTGCATATGCCTCGTCCATAGATATACCACCGAGAGGTAGATAAGGAGGTTAACAATTTTGACGTTTTACTCTTAAAGACATTGGTTAACATTGTTATGATTTTTAAAAACCTTGTTTTGTTATTTGAAAATGGGATAAACATAAGAGTTATAGTGTAAAAATACCAGTCTGAAAGTTTCAAAGTATAATATCCGCAGGAAGTATTTTTAAATATAAAAAATGTGAACCAATGTTTGAAAAATAAACGAGGGTCGGTTGCACCGAATAGACGTAAGGAGTGCGCATGCGCGTATGACTCACCTTACAGTACTTTGTGCATTGGCGTATCACGCGGCGGGAGGCACATTACGGCATTTCGAAATTCAAGCAAAGTGGTCCTCTGAGTGATTGTCTCGTGAGACGAAGGATAATAAAATCGCCGTTTGCGTCTAACTTACACTCTTTCATTCCAAATTATGGTTGGTTTCAGGGTTTCCGAGTACAAACACAAGTACTCATACACAGGTTTCATCTTAGTTTGAGAATTTTTTAAATCAGCTACTCACAAAGTTAGCCAATGCCTTTAACTGTATAATGGTTATTTTGAACACCTGTCCGACTAATATCTCGACAGCGACATAACAGATCGCATGCAAGTGTGAGCATTGCCAGTGAAATCATAAGTCAAATCAGCTCCTGGTGCATAGTAGTTTCAAATGGGATGGTACTAGACGACATCTTTGCTGTACCTGAAGCACAAATTAGATGCTTATCATTGGTGACCATTTCCTTCATACGAGATTTGCAAACATCGAATAAACGTCTAGATCGTCAAATTCCTTTCGAACTTTCACTTGGAACAGGAGTTTACTTGTGTAAATTGGGTAAGCTAGTTTTGATTTTCTTCTTGGGGGTGGGGGGGGGGGGGTGGTTACGGGAGGTTTCTTCCGTACACGGAAGTGGACAAAATTGGATCGACGAGAGAAAGAGAGATGCTCGTTTATGTAAGACTGGATGCTGGGTGCGTTTGTATGTTAGGAAGGAAGGAAGAAAAAAGAATATCAGTAAAATTGTTAATATGACAGAATTATTTGGTTGTCATTGTCACTTCTCTCCCCCCCCCCCCCCCCCCCCCCCCCCCCCGTCAAGTAGTCGTTGCCTCTCCCATCACCGGCATCACTTCTCTCTGTCTCTCTCTCTCTCTATCTCTGTCTCTCTCTCTCTCTCTATCTCTCTCTATCTCTCCTTCCCACCCCCCCCTCTCTCTCTCTCTCCCTCTCTATTCCCACCTTTCTTCGTATCACCCCCAATGTTTCTCTCTCTGTTCCTCTCCCTATCCAATACCTCTCTATTTCTTCATCCTTCCCTCCATCATGATAAGAAGGTGGATTGCTCAACATAATTTTCCACTCGATATTACTTATCCTATCACAATGTATACAAGCAGCCCTAATTTATCATCATTTATAAGTTATCTGCTTCAATGTGTTGTTAATTCGATCCAATTAGTATACCTGTTTGCCCTGCCTGATTTTACTTCATTGCCCTGGGCCTTAATGTGAACAATATTTATATCATATACATGTATCTTTTTTAATGCTATTTGAACTTACAATAATTTTGCCGATTTACGCTAATCAATTTTACATAGATCTGGCAATTCAGCTAAAGATGAAGAGAGAGCGAGAGAGACAGAGTGCGTGTGTGAGAAAGAGACAAAGAGAACAACACCAACAAGAGTTTTACAAGAATACGGTTATCAATGTAATATAATTCACTCGAAACAGAAAGGGGAGAGAATAATATTTAAGGAATTCATTTCACCTGATTAGAGTGTAGCCTCGGAAGTGAAGACAGGGGGGGGGGGGGGGGGGGATACTACAGAATCAATATCAATATCTTCATAATTTCAATGAAATGTTACTATAGTTACAGTAATGATTGAGATACTTGATAGAGGTATAAACAAAACAAGTTTATGTATTTTGAGCTTTGCTCTTTAGAGTAGCTGAGGAATAGGTGTTAGGGTGCATTCAGATGCATTATGGTCGACAATAAGAAACAGATAGGAGTGACCGAGAAAGAGAAATAATAAGAGAAGAAGAAGAGGAA
>CM057168.1:17264567-17276240 GCA_029962745.1 Echinometra lucunter
TTCTTCCTCTTCTTCTTCTCTTATTATTTCTCTTTCTCGGTCACTCTTATCTGTTTCTTATTGTCGACTATAATTCTTCTGAATGCACCCTGACACCTATTCCTCAGCTACTCTAAAGAGCAAAGCTCAAAATACATAAACTTGTTTTTTTTATACCTCTATCAAGTATCTCAATCATTACTGTAACTATAGTAACGTTTCATTGAAATTATGAAGATATTGATATTGATTCTGTAGTATCCCCCCCCCCCCCTGTCTTCACTTCCGAGGCTACACTCTAATCAGGTGAAATGAATTCCTTAAATATTATTCTCTCCCCTTTCTGTTTCGAGTGAATTATATTACATTGATAACCGTATTCTTGTAAAACTTTTGTTGGTGTTGTTCTCTTTGTCTCTTTCTCACACACGCACTCTGTCTCTCTCGCTCTCTCTTCATCTTTAGCTGAATTGCCAGATCTATGTAAAATTAATTAGCGTAAATCGGCAAAATTATTATAAGTTCAAATAGCATTAAAAAAGATACATGTATATGATATAAATATTGTTCACATTAAGGCCCAGGGAAATGAAGTAAAATCAGGCAAGGCAAACAGGTATACTAATTGGATCGAATTAACAACACATTGAAACAGATAACTTATAAATGATGATAAATTAGGGCTGCTTGTATACATTGTGATAGGATAAGTAATATCGAGTGGAAAATTATGTTGAGCAATTCTCCTTCTTATCATGATGGAGGGAAGGATGAAGAAATAGAGAGGTATTGGATAGGGAGAGGAACAGAGAGAGAAACATTGGGGGATGATACGAAGAAAGGTGGGAATAGAGAGGGAGAGAGAGAGAGAGGGGGGGGGTGGGAAGGAGAGATAGAGAGAGATAGACGTTTATTCGATGTTTGCAAACCTCGTATGAAGGGAATAGTCACCAATGATATGCTTCTAATTTGTGCTTCAGGTACAGCAAAGATGTCGTCTAGTACCATCCCATTTGAAACTACTATGCACCAGGAACTGATTTGACTTATGATTTCACTGGCAATGCTCACACTTGCATGCATAAATACATTTTAGAATTATGAAAATACAGGAGGAATCATTACTCTGTCACATAATTTAGAATTATTATAAAGAGATAGGCACCGCTGCTTTTATGAATACACCAACATATTTGGGGAAAAATGGCGGGGGGGGGGGGGGGTATAGCGGATAAATGTATTTGCATTACTCATGGCATCACTGAAGGCATTGCTGGGGATAGTGGAGAGTTGCCCTAAGGATGTTTGCAAATGTGTCCCTAAGGATACTCCATTATCTGTCACAAATATAATTATGAAACACAAAAGCTTGGTTTAACACCTCTTTAGAATGATGTTTTTTCCACTTGACCCTGTGCCATCTTCAAAATTAATGTTCCCTGAGCGAGCTAGCCTTACAAGGGGTCAAGTATGAGTAGATACCTCACTCTTTATATGCACGTAATAGCAGTTGTCCTCTCTTCCCATCCACTTATTTTTTTCTTTCTTTCTCTCTTTCTTTCTTGTTTCTTTTTCTCTCTTTCTTTCTGTCTGTCTTTCTTTCCTCTTCCTCTTCTTCGTTTTCCTCTTCTGTTTGATCATTAAATACATAACAAAGGGTGATAGCCCCCTGTTTCCGCTGTAGCGCCGACCCTGTTTGTTACAATCGTGTTGTTTTGCAAGTACATGTCACAATATTGTATAGTAATTGTCGCTAGATGGCGCTCAACCACTTACGGCGCGACGGTGGATTCAAGTTAAGTAAAAAAAAAAAAAAAAAAATACATCGTTCTGTGTCTAGGAATATGGATTTCTCTAACAGATCTGGTTGGAAAAATATTGATATTAAGATTAAAATCAAACGAAGTGCAAATACATGTATACCGCTCGGGGAGATGTTTGTTCATACATTAAGCATCGCAAAGCATACGGTTTATTGGTTGCGATGAGATCTTCAAATTTCAAGTTCCAAGGTTCTTGGTTACTGAGTCTGAATAAGCCTAAAAGCAACACGTGAAAGATCGTTTTCAATTTCCAGCTATAGCACCGTGCAAATTATTATTACCTATCTGCCTATATTTCCGGGTCATCAATTTTACCCCTGGGTCAAGAGGGCGAATATCCGCCCCCCCCCCCCCCGCCCCTCCTCCAGCGTAAGCTTTGATGTTCCTTTGTCACCGTTCCTTGTCTGCTCCTTATTTTCTTACGATCTTTCCCTTTTTCTTATTTTGTTTTGGGGTGGGGGCGACAAAACTGACCATTTTCAATTCAGATAAAGCACGAACATGTCATGTTTTACCTCTAACAATCTGCCCCTTTTCCTTGATGGCAAGTCCAAAATCCTCTGATAACTTGAGATAAGTGCCCCTTTTTACGTCTTATAAGTGCCGCTTTTTTCTGATACCCCCTGCAAGCACCCCTTTTCGAGCTGGGTAAATGCCCCTTTTTTGTTTCTTTGAAGTGTCATTTCTCCTACTGATTGCCTTTTTGACCTCTTATACATGACTGCTTTCACATCAAGGTACAGTCGCTGCGACCGGTCGCTGCGACCGTACCCAGCGACCGATCGGACGTGCTTTCACACCTCCGTCAAAATTTGGTCAGGCCCAGAGCGATCGGTCGCTGTATAGCTGACCTAGCCGGAAGCGGAAGTAGAGATAGTGCGTAGGCATGTATGGGGGGTCATTGCATTTCGATCGGTCGCTGAGTACGATGTGCTTTCACATCTAGCTTGCATCGGTCGCGATCGGTCGCTGAAGTACCTCACCGACCGTACTCAGCGACCGATCGTTTTTGACCAAAACGATCGGTCGCAGCGACCGATGAAATGCTTTCACATTATGATTTCATCGGTCGCAGTGACCGCTCGCAGCGACCGCTCGCAGCGACCGTACCTTGGTGTGAAAGCAGTATTTGTTATAAATGCCACTTTGTTCACTGTCCCTTCTGAAATATGACTAGTGCCCCTCTCCAGTGCTCCTTTCTTCTATAAACAGCTTGAGCGAACCCCTCTGTAGAGTGATCCCGTTGTGCAGTGATCGAGGAGGCAAAACCACAATAACTTCTCTCTAGGTCGATGTATTTGCTAGGCTCAACGCAGTCGTTATTTCATAAGAAAAGAAAAAGAAAAGAAAAGATGGAAAGGCGAAAAAGATAGGAGGAAAAAACAAAGAACAACATAAGGATGATAGAAAGACTATAGAAGGGTAGAAACAAAGAATAAATGAGAGAAAATGAGAGAAAATTACAACGAAACAAAGAATAACATAAGGACAATAGAAAAAAAAGATGGAAAGATAGAATAAACAACATACGGAAAGATAGAAAAGAAATAGAAAACAAGGAGTAACAAAGGAAAGATAGAAAAGAAGAAAGAAGAAAACAAAGGATGACTGCAGAAAAGACTGAAAGATAAGAAGGTTGAAGGAATAACAAGAATAACATAAGAAAAGACGGAAAGATAAGATGGAAGAAAACAAATGATAACATAAAGAAAGATAGAAAAAGAAGATACAGTAGGAGAAAACAAAGAATAGCATAAGAAAAGACTGAAAGAGATGGGCGTTCTGACATTATTTGGGGGGACACACACCAACACTGAATAGGTCTGGGGTCATTCATGCATGGAGTCATGATGTATAATTTCTACCAGGTTTCATGGCGTTACTATGTTTTATTAATCTATTTCATTGTCTTAAAGTTACCATCTTCTCATTCTGTACTAATAAATGTGGGTTTGTGGAGTTACTTTGTTTTACTAGTTCTAGTTCATTGTCTCAAAGTTATTATCTTCTCATTGTTCTCTAACGAAATGGGCGTTTTGAGATTATTTGGGGGCGTCTTCGGGCAGACACCAACACTGGAAAAGTCTGGCGGGGTCATCCATGATAGAGGAAGCCTTGCTTTTCAATTTCCACAAGGTATCATGGTGTTACTTTGTTTTACTAGTTCTAGGTCATTGTCTTAAAGTTATTATCTTCTCATGGTGCCTTATGAAATGGGCGTTCTAACATTATTGGGGGGGGGGGGGGGCGTCCGTCGGACACACACCAACACTGAAAAGGTCTGGCGAGGTTATTCATGCATGGAAACATGATTTATAATTTCTACCAGGTTTCATGGAGTTAATATGTTTCATTAATCTAGTTCATTGTCTTAAAGTTATCATCTTCTTATTGTGTACTAATAAATGTGGATTTTGAAATTATTTTGGGGGCATCTGGGGGGCACAGCCACCACTAAAATTGTCTGGCGGTGTCATCCATGTATTTAGGGAGTCATGCTTTACAATTTCAACTAGGTGCCATGGGGTAGTTCATTGTCTCAAAGTTATTATCTTCTTATTGTGCCCTCATGAAATGGACGTTTTGACATTATTTCGGGGGCGTCCGTCGGGCACACACCAACACTGAAGAAGTCTGGCGGAGGTCATTCATGTATGGAGTCATGATTTATAATTTCTACCAGGTTTAATGGCGTTACTTTGTTTCATTAATCTAGTTCATTGTCTTAAAATGATCATCTTCTCATTGTGTACTAACAAAGTGGGGTTTTGAAATTATTTTTTTTTTGGCGTCTGGTAAGCACAATCCATCACTGCAAATGTCTGGCATGGGTCATTTATGAAACAGGGGGTCATGATTTATAATTTCCGCCAGGTTTCGACAGGTTATTTTGATGTTCTAATCCAGCACACTGTCTTAAACTATCATTTTCTCTCACTGTACACAAATGAAAGGACGTTTCAATATTAAGGCCGCTTTGCTAATCTAGCTCATTTCCTCAAAGTTATGGTACTGTCGTAGTGCACTTATAAATTAATTAAAAAAAAATGGGTTTTCTGACGGGCACAACCCACCTCTTATAAGGTCTGCATGGCAGTGGTCATTCATAATTCAGGTTTCATGAAGTTACTTTTTTCGCTAATCAAGCTCAAGATTTTGACCTATTTGGGGCCCCTCCTGACCGCCCCAACCACATTGTGCACCGCAGACGTTCATTCCCTAGAACACAATGTTGTCCGTGGAGTGTATTATATACGGCCATTTACATGAAAAAACCCGGTACTTTTAGCTATAATGTTACATAGGCTTGTATATAATATAGAGAGTCGCTCTTTTGGCACATTTTTTGCTCAATATGGAAAATACATACTCGTGTATTTTTCTTCCTTCTCTGTGAATGAAGTGGTGAATACCGTCATGAAGCATATCATTATTCTCGTAAATATATCCTTGTTCAAACCTAATTCTGTAAACACGCATTCATTGTTGGTATCTATAATGAAACAGAAAAGATGTAAATTCATATGCAAATTTTGGACAAATTTGTGCTTAAACTTTCATTTTTCTCAAAAACATTGCTCAAATTGTCTGTAGAGGTGTCGTGGTCTAGTGGATATGTCACCGGACTGTAGATCTTGTGGTCCGAGTTCAAATTCCGGCGTGGCACTAATGTCCTTTGGCAAGATATGAATCTACATTTGCCACTCTCCACCCAGGTGTTAAGTGGGTACCCGGTAGGATGCATAAGTCATTGTGATTTGTTTAGCATTGTGCGCGCATGCAAAAGGCGCCTGGCTGGAATCGTTTATGTTGCAATTAGTTCTAGGTTGACCCCTTTTTTTTCGTATTTTGACTGTACTACTAGGGAATGGAGAAAGTGCATACATTGTATGCGGGCAAGCCTGAATCCGATGACCGGGGTAATAATATTTCTGTAAAGCGCTCAGAGACTCTCTTGGAGATGTATAAGCCGCTATATAAATCCATAATATTATTATTATCATTATTATTATTATTAATATTATTATTATTATTAGTAGTAGTAGTAGTAGTAGTAGTAGTAGTAGTAGTAGTAGCAGTATTATTATTATTATTATTATTATTATTATTATTGTTATTATTATTATTATTATTATTATTATTATTATTATGCAAATGACGGTTCCAATCGATCTCCCTTATCAAAGTCATATATATGTATATATTTATGTTTGTTCGATGTCCAGGTCCAAAAATAGGACAATATTGATTTTCATTAAAAAATCCAAGATGGCCGCCCAAATGACTGATTTTGAACCCCATGGGCTACGATTTGGCAATGGGAACATTAAAAAAAATCATTAAATTTACACTTCGGGCGTTACAAAAAAGTTGGTTAAAGAAATGTACCCCGAGGGTGTACGTGGACCCCTTTTTCTGACTAGACTAGTACGTACATGCGATCTGTTATGTCGCTGTCGAGATATTAGTCGGATAGGTGTTCAAAATAACCATTATACAGTTAAAGGCATTGGCTAACTTTGTGAGTAGCTGATTTAAAAATTCTCAAACTAAGATGAAACCTGTGTATGAGTACTTGTATTTGTACTCAGAAACCCTGAAACCAACCATAATTTGGAATGGAAGAGTGTAAGTTAGACGCAAACGGCGATTTTATTATCCTTCGTCTCACGAGACAATCACTAAGAGGACCACTTTGCTTGAATTTTGAAATGCCGTAATGTGCCTCCCGCCGCGTGATACGCCAATGCACACAGTACGGTAAGGTGAGTCATACGCGCATGCGCACTCCTTATGTCTATTCTGTGCAACCGACCCTCGTTTATTTTTCAAACATTGGTTCACATTTTTGATATTTAAAAATACTTCCTGTGGATATTATACTTTGAAACTTTCAGACTGGTATTTTTTACATTATAACTCTTATGTTTATCCCATTTTCAAGTAACAAAACAAGATTTTTAAAAATCATAACAATGTTAACCAATGTCTTTAAGAGTAAAACGTCAAAATTGTTTACCTCCTTATCTACCTCTCGGTGGTATATCTATGGACGAGGCATATGCACATAATCTTGTCATGAGTTGTCCAAACATATAATTGTATCAGAAACTTTCATTCTTTTCATAAGTTGATAGATATTAAGGAACAGCCTGAAATAAGCTTACCAGAGGCAGAGTCTAAACACTTGCGAGTGGTGACCTTTTGTTCAAATAATTTGGAGAAATATGTGGATGAAACAGATCAATCCTTCTGTAGCGAGTAGATGTACAGGTCTATAGTTAGACTGATCTGAAAAAGAAGAGGGAAAAGAAAGACACGTGCAGTTCTCTTAACCAGGGGGTCAGGGGATTAACAGGGGGTTAAAAAGGTAAAGGTCAAAAAAAAAATCTCCAAGCTCCAAATGCATCATAAGAGTGATTTTTGGGTTTTTTTTAGATTAAAAAAAATCAAAATCCGTAGAAATAACCTTCCTGTGTTGACCCCCCCCCCCCCCATTCCCGCTTGATTGGCATTTATAATTATTGTTGAGAGTTTGATCGAGACGCCGAGTGAATGAGTCACTGATCATCTGAGCGAGAAATTAAATAACGAAAGTGATTCAAAGTTAACTAAAATTGCTTTTAAAATTGACATGAAACGGTAATCAAGAAAGTGAAGTGTTTATTTCAAGATTTCAGTGATCACATGTTTAAAGTGTGGAATATTGCTCAATAGGCCCAACACTTAATACGATTTTGCTTCAGCGTTTTCCCTGACTGTCGTTCTGAATATATAAAAGTAGGATATGCTCAGTGTCTTATGGGAGATTGTAACGCTGAAAACGGGAGCCACCAAATTTACTCAGAACATCCGAAGGCTGCAAAGAGAGTCGCGGCAGTGTTTCGTACTGTGATCACGCTTCGGTATACATGGTATAGGTTTCTACTGATTTTGCAGTATTGCTTTGTACGTGTAGTTCAGTTGTACTTGTAATTTGTACAGATGTGCTATTTTCTTTTATTTTTCATTTTGCCATTGTTGCGTAAGTGTAGATCGGGGGAGGGGGCAGTTGCCATCACAAAAAAAATTCGGGGGGCACAGATATAATTTTGCCCCCTACCATAATTTCCGAAATAAAAAAAAGAAGAAAAGGGGCAAAGAAAGGAATGAGACCTTTGATGTTCCCGAGAGGAGCGGTACAGTGAAGCATGGACCATTCTTGATCAATGTACTCCTCTCTTAATGCAAATGATGCCTCACCATGAGGTTATGCAACGAGCAACAAAATTATGTAATTTTCTAATTGCGTTGGATCATTCTGGTACGCAAAGAGCGTATATCCACCTTGGTCATCTCTTGAGACAGGATAGATTGTAAGGTACAGAAAACAGATTTCACCATTAGTCTCATTTCTAAGTTTTAGATTGGAGGATGAGGGAGGAGTTGGATTTCTTGCATTGTAAAAAGGAACGCCATTGCCACGCTGAAGTGTGATTCCTTTACTATCACAGGAAAAAGTGAAATTTATTGAGAAATGCAACATCGCTTTCATTAACATCTATCGTTGTAATTTCACATTCAATGAATGAAATTAACATAATCAGGATAAAGATAGCATACTTAATCGGAATATCTTCCATCTTCCAGTATTCTGAATAAATAGTCTATATTAGGGTAAAAAGAAATCTATACGAGTTACTGCATATTCAGATAATAGATATTCATCTGTTCATTTGAGCTAGTTAATTGGAACACTATTCTCACAGTAAGCAGGGTAAGGGCGATGACATACAATGAAGGAAAGTGCCTCAATTTGATTTCTGGAGATTACACACTGATGGAATCATGGAACTGATGGTATACTCTGTATATGTTCATCCCAGGAATGCATCATCAAAAGCTTTGATAGCCTTCTTATTATTGCAAGAGCCTCTTATGGTGGTTTGCTAATGGCATGGCAAAAGAAAGCATATAATTATTCATTAATGGAACTAATATTCAAAGGAACTTATAATGAATTATCTGAAAATATTAATGGTTCAGCACGATCAGAGCTACACCAATTTACACCATGTGTATCCTGCAAACGTTGTATTTAGCATTACTGAAAAATAAAATAATAAATTCGTTAGGCAACATGCCATTTGTTCCTTCTTTATTTCTTAGCTCAGCGAACATGTTCAGTTTACAGTTCCCTCCCCCTCAAAAAAACCAAAAAAAAAAAAAAAAAAATGTCGTTCTGCCCAACCAATACTCCTCCCCCCCTTCCCAGAAAAAAACAAAACAAAACAAAACAACAACAAAAAAAACTCGCTTCCGATTCTCCGAACCCTTGCAATTTACGGTACATCTTTTGACACCAAATTTACAAAAGTCGGCTACAGAGCTTCAAGTGACCTTTCATGCAAAATTTTTGAGCTCTGTGTACAAAACAAATCGAAAACTGCATTTTCATTTATCTTTCTGAAATCAATCATTATATTTATTTTTTTATTCAGTAATAAATTGCAGTATTCTAACTAGTCCCTGGTCCAGACAACATGTCAATATTGCATACTTTACGAAGCAAATGATCGAAAAATTAAAAACAAAGAAATAGATAAGAAATTCATGAGAAAGCTACAAACTGAAAAACGCTTTAAAGTATTTTTATTGGTATTATGACTGATGGGGTTAGAAAGAACCCCCCCCCCTTTTTTTTTCTAATATATCTAGGACCATTTCACTTGATTATCAGTTAAAATCATTTTACGCATATAATTTGCATGAAGTATACTTATCAAATAAAAAAATAACATTTACGGAAATATAGTGAAAAATTAGAGTTCCGTGTGCATGGTGTGCCATACCCATGGTATGTTCAAAAAAAGAACTGGCTTCCCTCCTAAGCTACACTGTACCTCTTTGTTTATTTTATGCATTTTGGATGACGCATATTCATATAATTTTAAGTCATGAGTTATCAAATAATCTCATTGTAATCAGCAGCTTTCATTTTTTTTTTTCAAAGGTTGAAACACATTAAGAAACAGCCTGAAAAATAGCTTACCAGAGGCAGCGGTTACGTACTTGTGAGTGGTGACCATTTGTTCAAATTATTTGGAGAAATGTTGGATGAAACAGACCAATTTTCCTGTAGCAGGTCTCTGAATTAGACTGACATTCACAATTCTGAAAAGAAGAGAATAAGAAAGATATGTGCAATTCTGTTAACCCACAAAAATTTAAACATAATATAGTAGTGTATGAACAAAGTGTAGTGTATGTATTTCATCAATCGGAAGGGTGTGTGTGTGGGTGTGGGTGACGGATAGGGTTAGGGTTAGGGTCACGGAGTAAATGTCGGCGCATTGTCGCAGGAGCAATTGCTGCATGAGCATCTATCGATGACGCAAATGCCTGATTACAGCAAATGTCGCCGAAGCAATTAAAGGTAGGCGGAGCCATTGTGGCCGAGTAATTGTTACTTAAACATTTAACGACGGAGAAATCGCGGCAGAGCAATTGTAGCGGAGCGATAAGCGAGTTCGCAATTGCATTCTGCGCATGCACGAAAAATCCTTTCTGCTGTGTCATTTGAGATAATCCGCTATGATTGTTCACTGCAGCACTGAATGAAGCCTATAATCTAGGCAGAGGATGCAACTATTGTCTTTGCTGTTACGATAAACGTATGATGCTGCGAGACTATTGTCTTTGCTAAGCGATACGTCTGATGCGGCGAGACTACGAACAGATGCGTCAGCATCCACCACCTATACCCACTCGTCTACGTAATCCATCAGAATGATGGAGCTCTGAATAATTCAACAAGCGCACCAAATACGGCATCCCAATGTTACGTTTGAGAAATCGGTTGCAAGAAGCCGCGACGAAAAAGATTTCGCTCGTCCATTAGTAGACAGGAGTAGTAAATCGGGAGATAGGGAGATGAAAATACGTTTTTCTTGCACAGAACATTAATTTTGTCGAATCAAATGATTTTATTATGTAATTGACAAAGAAATATTTTTTGTTGGTATTTTAAAGAAATAACGTTATCAAATTCCCGATGACAAATTAGTATTTCCCCCATGTTTCTTCGCGAAGTGTCGAAAAAAAATATCCAAGTTTGATGTCGATCAGTTTGTAATGTTTTAGCATGAACCATCAATCATAACACAAGGGAATTGCTTGGTATATCGCGCTCTTTCCAAATCCACTTAGTCGGTTGTACAATTTACAAACCTAGCAAAGTTCTTTCCGTTTAAGTTTTTTCATTGATTTAGGTTCCTGTGTAGTTTATGAACATTTTCAGCTTGGTTGCCCAAACAGCAACCTTGAGCAATTTGCAGAGTTTGCATAAATCTGTATGGAAACATGATATGCCACCCAAGATAACTTATACAAAATATGTAAAATTGAACTACGTACTAATTGTGTGTCTGCGGTGATACGGAACTTTAATAGCGTTGTCAATTTTTTTTTAATCAACCTTTGATGAAACGAATTTTTTTTGGAATCAACCTTTGATGAAACGAAACGGGTACACTGATGTGTGATACTTCCATAAAATAGGGGCTTTGTAGGGATGTAGAATAGAGTTTAAACACATTTTTGCAATTACAGGTCGGGGTTTAGTACTGAAAATCAAGGAACTGTCAACTTCGTTATCTAAATGATTGAAAACTTGGTCTTACATTCATTAAGAATGGTACTAAAAGCGGTGAATTATGCAGTGATATGGCTTTAGTAGGCATTACAGGTGTAATTGTACATGAATGTCATACCAGATGTATTGTTCCCAGTTGTGCTGGCTTTTGTATTGTTAGGCCTTTTACATGTAGGTCACTTGTACTTGTCCTCTTTTCAGGTGCAGTGCATTCCAAAATGTAGTATTGAGTAGGAA
>CM057168.1:17276740-17293122 GCA_029962745.1 Echinometra lucunter
GTGTGTGCGCGTGTGTGTCATTCTGTGAACCTCCTCGTTGCCAAAAAAGTTTGCTAATTCGCTTCTGAAATATGATTGCGGTGCCCGAAATCCTTTGGTTTCTAGCTTTTCCTAGCGGGAGTAGCGAGTTAGCGAAGGAACAGATGGGATTTTTTTTTTTTTTTTTTTTTTTTTTTTGGGGGGGGGGTTTGTTTCTGCTTTTGTTTTGGATTTTTTTTTGTCTAGGCCATCTGCTGAAAGGGCCCTCTTTAGGTAAATTTCTTGGAGTGAAATCCTGATGTGGTTTTTACTAAAATTCTGTGAGTGGAACAACAGCAGCCTATAACATCAGATAGACACACAAGATGCAAACTGACCTTTCATAAGAATAATAATTAGCATCGGCATTGGTTAAGTTACTTAAATACCAGCAAGCGAAGCAAGGGAGCGTTCCCGATTTACCATTTTCCTTTTCCTTATTTTCCCCCTTTCTTTTCTCTTTTCTTTTCCTCTCTCTCTCTCTCTCTCTCTCTCTCTCCTTCCAGCCGATGGGGGGGGGGGGGGTGGCACGGGGGCCGTAGTTACGCCACTGTTCACATTTGGCTGGATATCTTCCTAAACATGAAAACAAATTACATCTACAGATATAACAAAACGCTTTTATAACAAGATAATTTTGTTGGTTCCAACTCTATATCTCTTAGAATGTAAAACAGTCTGAATAAAGAGTAATGGAGTACATTATAGTAGGCCTATACGTATTTTAATTCATCAAGCAATTCATCAAGCAGTAAAATAAATACAACAACGTATTGAATGTCAATACTTTAAAAAATGTGAAACACGGCACGGCCGCGGCTGCTTGGACTCGTGCGTGACTCGGCGCCGAGTCACGAGTCACGATTTCTTGGACCGAGTCTGAGTCCGAGTCCAAGTGAGAAAAACTGGACTCGAGTCCGAGTCATAAAAAAATTGGACTCGAGTCCATACTCGAGTCACACAGCACTGCAACAAACATGCATGTCTCCTTTCAACTCAATAATTGGTAAATCTTTTTTTAGAGTGCAATGAGATGAGATATTTATTTCATTAGGGTGTGTACTATGTGTGAAAACGTTTGTTTGTTCAGTTACCTTCAACTGTGTATACGGTTGTACTATTCAATACTCAAAGGCAATTTCCCTTTGACCTAATGATCATTCTATACACTAAAACACAGAAATTCTATACTTAAAAACTACACCAAGTACTATACACGTACAACTTATCAACAACTTAATTGTGCGACATGTCTTCCATCCGGTTTTTTAAACAACTTTGTTTAATCTAATATATTTTGATGTAAACATTCAAATAATGATATAAGTGGGTTGTATTACCCAGGGTATAGCCACATTATTTTATACTGCTATTCCCGCGGGCCTTGCAACTGTTATTACCCCAACAATACCCCTTGCAGTGGACCTATACTCTAACCAAAGTACAAACTCAGCAAACTAACACCCTTAATTCTAATCTATGGGCAAATAAAGCCAGGGACAGTGATAATTTCTGCTGGAACAATATAATCAGCAAGTAAAAACTACATTGACTCAACTTACCTAGAGGTAGAGAGGAAAATAGATGGATAGACAGAGAGAGAGAGAGAGAGAAAGCGTGGGGGGGGGGCGAGGGATAAATAATAATTGTAATATCAGAAAACATGTGAATTGTATTCTAGGTGTAGGGAACCACGCAGTCTATTGGATTGGACAAGATGAAATATTAGACAAATTGTCAAAACATAATGATTAGTTGAGAGACATAAGCACATTTATCTTTCTCTTCATGTATGTGACGTCATATTTAATAGTTAATACCTGGCGGTTTTTATCTAGTCGAAGGATTGTGGATTATTCAAAGTATTAGACAAAATATCATTTTTCTTTCTTTAAAATTTGCAGATGTATCTCTTTAACTTAGACCTAGTCGATTTATTTCACTCTCATATTTTTTTTCACTTAAAATAGTTTATTTTGCTGTGCCCCCCCCCATTAGGTGTTTAACGTGTCGTGTATGAACTAGGCACGAACACGAACAAGTTATTTATATTCATTGTCCCTCGATTGCATTCCTTTGTATAAGTACATTGTTGAATATGTTTATCTTCTTTCATATTTTTATTTTGAAAACACCTTTTGACAAGTCAATGAAAATAGTTGAATTGGTATCTAATTTGTCTAACAAGTTAAGGGAAACTGTCTCTTTGCGGCAAGCATAAATTATTATTTCTTTTGGAAAGGAACATTTTTTTTTCATTGACCTCTATCTTAAAGACCTGTTCACCCGTTGGCTACTGAATTCTGTCATTTTATACGGGGAAAACACGGTTTCAGTAGCCAGCAGGTTTAAATGTTTGTAATGTAAACGTAGAATAAATTCTTGTCAAATTGTAGTATTTCAACATCGTAATTACACTGCCATCAGAGAAGACAGAGTTATTTGAGACTTAGATGAACTTATTTCCATCATCTTTTTTTTTTTCATTCACTTGAATCATATCATTTATTGCCAAATAAGACATGTCATAGTTTGTCAAAGAGGGATGAGTATTGCAAAAGGAAGTGATCATGAGAGGGAGAAGAGAGCAAGAGGGGGAGAAAAGAGAGAGAAGGAGAAGAAGAGAGAAAGGAAGGGGTAAGGGAAAGAGAAATAAAGCCCCCCCCCCCCCGTACATGATAATACCCCTTTCGACATCTTCTTCTCACCCCATGGCCTTGATCTGTCGTTCTTTACCTCCCTTTTAAGGGGGAGCCGCCCTTATATCCTTCGCCCCTTGATGGCTTTATCAGATATGAAAATATGTTTTCATTATCTCATATTCTCCCTCTCTCTAATTAATCTTATTCTCTATTCTGTCTCTCTCACTCTGTCTCACTCTGTCTCACTCTCTATATTCCCCTATCTCAAAAATTGTCTACACTGGCAATTCTTCTGTCCCATCATCAACATCATTATCATCATTATGATCATCAACATCATTATCATCATTATGATCATCATCATCATCATCATTATCATCATTATCATCATTATCATCATTATCATCATCATTATCATCACCTTCATCATCATAATCTTATCTCTTTCTTTATCTTCTTCTCCTCCCCTGTTATTTCTTCTTCTTCATCTTCTCCTCCTCCTCCTCCTCCTTCTCCTCCTCCTTCTTTTTCATTTTCTTCCTTTCTTCTTCTTCTTCTTCTTCTTCTTCTTCTTCTTCTTCTTCTTCTTCTTCTTCTTCTTCTTCTTCTTCTTCTTCTCTTCCTCCTTTCCACATTGATAAAGACTGGATAAAACAATAAATAGAAACTGTGCAATTGAACTGATTGTTATAGCCGTCCATTTTTTTTCATTTATTTATCTAAATGAAAACATGATTGTGTTGCTGTACATTCCACGGAATTAAAAGAAGACAAACACAGAAAGAACACTTTGAAATTTACAAAAAAATATAGGCCTAAATCCTAAATACTTCAGTGAATAGATAGGCAAACAATAGGCAAAAGCAGTGCAGCTTTCTTTAGATATTTTATCTATATAGCATTGACTATATCAAAAATACAAATGAAACATGTCAATTGGTCTTATAGCGATATGAAAACTTGTTTTTTGTCAATTTCCTCCCCCCCCCCCCCAGTAACGTGTTTTTATTGAGTAAAAGTTCAGTTTACATTTGCATACATATCATGCGCAAAAAATCAGCTAATGAGCGTATAACAGTAACACAACAATAACTGATCACATGCAATCTTGTACATGTAATGAAATAATATTCTGTTACTATCAGTGCAACAGAATAATAATTACAATTTTAGTAGAAAACCAGAGATGAAGATGCAAAACTGTATCAACACTGAGCAAAATTATTTGTTCTTTTTTATACAAACATAGTATATTGCAGCATTTAAATATTGAGTGTTAGCAATGCGTTTTTAGTAGATGTTTTTAAAGCTAATCTCTAGTTTTGGTAGCAAAAGGAGAATTGATATTAAACTGATCAAGTATCGTCTCATGTTGTCCATCTGGCATGAAAAGATATGTGTGAAATTTTGTGACATTCCTTCCATGAATTTCGACGAATTTCATTGTAAATGTCTGAGTGAAACGCAATATAACGGTTCACTGGCGTAAATCCCGGGGGGATGGGGGGGATATATCCCCCCCACTTTTTGGAGAGGGGGGGATGGCGTGTACAAATATCCCCCCACTTTTTAAGAAAGAAAATATATTTTGATTTATCTGTTAGTAAAATCTTTGAATATCTGTCATAAACAACCATCATATTTTAGAATTTCTATTTGAAAATGAGATTGAAAACCAAAAAAAGTGGTTATTTTTGGCTCGCTCGCTTCGCTCGCTCGCAAAATAAATATTAAAATGTGTGTAAGGGGGTCTGAGGGTGTGTGCTTATACTTAAGTGTGAGATCGACAGAAAAAAAAATCGTCAAAAAAGTCAATCATCCCCCCCACTCCTCAGAGTGGATTTACGCCAGTGTAACGGTTACACTATAAGTATAAAGTGGCACGCTCTGACACCTCCATGCCGACGAGCTAGGCGTAAAGCACACAGCGATTCGCTGTGTTTGTGCGAGCAAATGGAATGCTCATTGGTTTTATGTGCGTGCGGGCCTTGTTATGCTCCGTTGAAAATGTTTTCGGGGGTCCGAAAACTAAAGTTTTGACCTTTTGATTGTAAAAAACACCCACAGAAATGAGTTTTGATTCAGTATCCTATACATCGTAAAGGTTTTATGATACAGTCTCTCATCTCATTTGGTAATGAATTGAAATAGGAAAGATACTTTTCTGAGATTTACTGAAACTAGAGACTAGCTTTAAAGCTGTGCTCATATAGAATTTATCTCATTGTATCATTAAGATACATATAGAAAACTCTCACTGTTTTATTAAGATACAATATCAAAGATTACCATCTCAAATTAACAAACCAACAAGTTTTCTGAACGTTCTTGAAACATTCTAAGTTCGTTATTTGGACGTTTTGTCAAAACGCCTCGCTTCATAAACTTCATTGAAGCACATTGTAACAGACAAAAAAAAACAACAAAAAACAACAAAAAACATGCAATAAAAGAGAAGAGAACAAATGATGAATAACACAATTTCAGGATACATTGTTTCATATACATCACATAAATACATACAATGAATTGTAAAAGTATGGTATGACATTCATCTCTTACAAAAACTCAATCATTGCTATTGTTGATGTACATGTATTCATTTATATCAATTATCTAAATATTGAAATACATGCATGCTCTAGAAACAATTTGTTTTGTAGGTTTCATTATTAAATAAAAGATTTTTGTCAAATGTATATGACACAAATTGGTACTTTAGACGAACTGTCCAAAGTACAGTGTACTACTAAGAAATGAACCACTCTAATTAATGCCTACCCATTATTCCAAAGAAATATTTACAGGTTGTATTCATAAAAACCTTACACTATTGAAAAATAATATGAAAAATCATATTCCAAAATATTTCAAAGAGGTTTTTTTTTCATGTTGATAGATGTCCCGTGGGCTCGTCTATCAAGTGCCACTCACAATACAAATGTTAATTCACGATCGGGCGAACACTGATCAATTGATAAATCAAATTATTAACAAATGAAATGCCTAAATAATCGATCAGTCAGTCAACCTGTAGGGCGGTCGAGCAACTCTGTGGCAAAGAGCAATTTCTTTGAATGGGAGTATTTATTTAGACTGCTGGTTTGATTGTCCCTCTTCTTTCAGTTTGGCGCAAGTCATTTTTCTGACTCTGAACAAAACAGTGAGCGTTCGCTTATATGCGTCAATTGAAATTTGTTTTGCGATCGGCACCTGATAGATGAGCCCACTGTGCATCTGTCAACATGGAAAACTCTTCGAAATATTTTGAAATATAAGTTATATATATTTTTCTCAAGAGTGCAACGTTTTTATTTATTTATGTTTTTTGTTCATTCAATAATAACATCTTAAAATGAGAAAATCCTTAAAATTCGTCAATTACATGTACTCAGAAATTAAGATTGGCCAAATAATTACATTATCATATCGTAGAGACATCATTAGTCCAAAGTACCAAATTAATCTGACTAATCAAAAAGAATTTCAGTCACCTATAAAGAAATCAAGTATTCTTCTCAAGTAATCTAAAGGAAATTCCATTTCCCGAGATTTAAATGAAATTAGATGTTGTTTTACAAAGAATACAAACACAGAAATGAAACTTTGAAATTCACAATATAAATCGTATATACTACAGTGAATGTAGATGGGGATAACAAAAGCATGCACCTTTCTTTGTTCTATCTAATATTTTTTATCTTTTTATTTTTTTAAGATATAATGCATCTATATGCAAATTATGAACATGCTTGCAATGTGAAATTCTTGACAGATATTTGATTATTATCAAAAATACAAATCAAATATTTGTATTTGTCTTATAGCGATACGAAGACTTAACAACATTATTTGGTTATTTTCGTTCATATCTAAAAACAAGCCCAGTTAAATGCAGTATAGTGACAGTGTATTTAGATATTTGTTTTAGCAATATGTGTACGGTCTCTATGGTAGATTAGATAAAAAGCTGTGCCTAAAAAACTTATTTTATTATGTACAGAAATAAGCTTATTGTTTTATTAAGATACAATACAAAAGATTTACAGCAAAAGATAACAAATCTAAGTTTGAAAGATATAATGCATCTATATGCAAATTATGAACATATGCTTGCAATGTGAATTTCTTGACAGATAACCAGACAAGTCTTTATTATTTTACCATGTAGTATTCTATCAAACATACATTTCAAATATCAACATGTTTGTCACAAAATGAACTGTATCTATTTTTATAATAATGATGTGTATGCACATAGAGTCTCTCGAAAGATGTCAGAACCAAGCAAGTTCTTTCATTTCATGAAATTAATTTCACTCAAACACATCAATCAACATATGTCTCATGGAAATTTCTTAAGTTTGAATCTTACCAAAATAACTAGTATATTTAAATACAAATATTCACACGTTGTTTATGGATGTGAGTTTGTGAATAGTCTCAAGAGTAGCAAGGACAATTTGTAACTTATTATCATGGTTACATTGTTACAGTTTTTCATTTTTAGTATTTGTTCTTTTTTGTTGTTATAAACCTGTATGTTGTAATATATTACAGTTAATCAATGCGCACTTCATTACACTCATATCTGTATCTGCGTTAACATCTACATTGAAATGCTATACATGTATCTATAGCCTGTTAATGGTATTCATACCATATCTTTAAGTATAATGTATGTAGTGGGCATGAGAAAATCATTCTGTTTGGAGACAGAAGGTCTTTAACAACTGTTAAAAATAATAATAACAAAAAATAATGCCATTCTGGCTCCAAAAGACAAATCGAAATCCAACATGAATTGGTTTAGAGGTTGAACATCTTCTTGAATATGAAAATGTTGTCTTCGTCGCAAGCTATCATATTCCCTGATGACGTCATCATTATCCGAGAATGAAGAAGAAGACCCAGCCTATAATCTTTTTTCATCAGTCTGGTTGAAAGAGGGAATGATGCTACTCTTCTCTTCTTCATATCACCTCCACTCATCACCTGATCAATCACACATGTCTTAATCTCATCATCTGATGTCACGACGTAGAGGTCGTCTGTCACAGGATCGATACAGACATTCCAGATTACATCACTGTGGGTGATTTCCCGTTGAGCACCCTCTCTGTCGATGATGAACACTACGGGATCTGCTTCCCATGAATGAGCGATGATGTGACCTGATGACAGCACGCCACGCATCACTATATTCCGTTTACTCGTGATGGTATTAATAATCTTACCATCAGCTGGGTTGATGACGTATATCTTAGACTGACCCCCCTCAGCAGCGATGATCATCCCATCCTGGTAAGCAGCAACTTTCACCCATGTGCCATCACGCGTCGTGTTTCTTGGTATTGTGACGTCATTGATCAGCTTCCACTGTCTGTCATACACCCTGATGCATCCAGTCAAACTTTGTCCTGTAACACGTTCATGCCCTTTACCACATACTACCTTGTCATCATTCAGCAATGCACAGGACGTAACCCATGATGTATCACTACTACTGGTTATCACTCTCTGAGTGTTTTTAGTGTTCATATCTAACATGTATGTATCTCTGTTACCTACTAGTAGATCTGTGATTATCACATTGTATTTATCTATGCATCCTGCAATGTAAGGGTATGTGATTTTACCTTTGACATTAACTGTATCAATGAGCTTCCACTCCCCATCATACCCATCAATCCTCCCATTATACTTCTCTCTCCCAGCACCCTTCACAAACCTCACACCTGATACAGTACGAGTGATATGTTTCACCCCACCCTCATCCAGTGGCTTGTCTAGTTCATCAGCTACTGATGTGATCACGCGATGCCCGTCTTTGACCACATTTTGATCATCTTCAAGTACTGTGTCGAGTGTCTGTATTGTATTATCTGTGGTTTTTGTGTCATCTTGCCATGATTTCTCCAACTCACCAATCTTTCTCTCAGTCTCTTCAGCGATGTTTTGAATGTCAGCGTGCAAATCTCGTTTTTTATTGTCCATGGGTTGTCGTCTTTTCTCTGCATTTGTGTGATTTAGTTCAAGTCTCTTCTCTCTCTCCTCATCGTTCTGTTGAATCTGTTTGTTCAACTTCTTAATCTCCTCTTGGAGTTTTTGATTCTTCTCATCAATCTCCTGGTTGATTTTTGCAGCATCCTCCTGTTCCCTGTCTTTGTCTGGTTTCATCGCCTCATCGATTACCAGATCAACTTCATCTTTCAAAGCTTGCAGATGTTTATCGCTGTCTTGCCTACACTGGTGAAGCTGAGCTCCATAAACTCGACATGATTTTAATTTGTCCATTGCCTTTTCCTTCAAACCTCTGAGTAACGCTTTATTTTCCTTGATGGCGTCAGTGATATCTACTCGCTCACAATACAACTTATTATGATCTATCATTGCACATGAATAGCAACAAGCTACACGATGTGTTTTACAATACGAATCAATATCTTTACCATGTTTTTCACAGTAAATATTTGGCCCACCCTTTCTTGCCTTTCTGCTACATCCCTCTTTGGAGGCGCAGTTCAAGCAGAGCTTTTTATTTACTTCCACTCGGTACGTCACATCAGTGATCGCCTCACAGTCGTCTCCTTCACAGGTGTCTTCTGCAGAGCTGAATTTAGACGCCATGCTGACCAATGCCGACCTGCGCAGAGCATATCATTGAACGATTCATGAGATAAAGAAGAGAGAGAGAGCGAGAGGGAAGATGGATTAGAAAGAGAGATGGAGGGAAAGAGGGAGAAGAGAGAGAGAGAGAGAGAGAGAGTTGATAGGAGAATAGTGATAATAAACTGCATTTTTAATGATGATTTTTAATGAAAGTGGAGGTTTACATGGCGTTATACCTTGTATACTGATAACCATGTGTGCGTGTGGGGGGGGGGGGGATGATAAGTCCTATGTGCACAGATGAGAAATGGAGTAGGCGAAACAGAGTGAGTGAGTGAGGGAAAGGGAAGAGGAGGTATTTTGTATGTCATATTGACCTACATCAGAAAACCTTAACATTCATGCCATCTTCCTCTCTGAGAAGACAAACACACTCCAACGTACCTTTGTTTTCAGCTCTTTTTTTCATGGTCGGGGGGGGGGGGATCTTTAGACCTTGTATAATTATGTTTAAGAATACTTTTTCCTTCTTTATATATAAATAAAATATATATTTGTCTGTTCATAGAAAAACGAATTGATACACGAACAATTAAATTATAAAAAGAATTATTTTTAACGTAACTAAGATGGGGTAAACAGTCATTCTTTTAATGATAGCGCCGTAAAAATTACAAAAATAGCAACATTTTCGTGTTTACATATTTTTTGCTTAACTTCCTCGTTGATTTTGTAGCCAGAGGACCCCAATATAGCTCACCTTATCTCCACGTATGTTGCTCTTTAAATAGCAAAGAAAGTTGATCAACGAGACACTTCCTTCATAATACCCGAGAAAAAAAAAACATCACATAAATCATAATCTGCTCGTAATTGTTTGTCAGCATAAGTTCATAGGAATGGAGCAACTTTAAGTTTCGCTTCTGGTTTCAAAACCTTAAGTTATCACGTGTTATCTTGTTGTTTCAGATTGTATGAAAGGACTCGTATTATCGAAGCTTTACGTTTACTCGTAGTCATTGTAGTTCTAGAACCGCAAGCTGCGCCGGGGGGGGGGGGGCGGGGCGTGTCTGCCGTCGTAGTGGTGTAGAGAGAAAGAACTACACAGAAAACGATATGCTGGAATAAGTTTGTCACTGTAATACACTTCAAAATAGAAAGGGGACGAAACATTCCACGCCTACTGCTGGGTAGAGAGCGGCGAATGTAATTGTAGTAGGAATATAAAAGTAATGATAAAGACACTTGGCAGAGAATCTAAATGGAATAGAAGTTGAAAATCTTGATTTAACTGTATTATTTAAATCGGGAGGAGCATTCAGGCCAGTGATTTCGAAAGAAGACAAACAGTAGAGAAAGAGAGAGAGAGAAAAAAAAAATACAGGTCATCTACATGCATAATGAAATCATTCTTCGAAAAAAAATGTGAGATATAATGAAACATGCCTAAATTATGTGCATTGTCGGTTATGTTTCATGTATTTACTTTAGAGTGAAATAGTGTAGACCTGTGATTATGCAAGAAGGGAATTTATTTGTATATTTGGCAATTGGGTATTCCTATTTCATTTCAAAATTAGTGAGAGAGGGGTAAGAGAGAAAAAGAGAGAAGGAGGGAGAGAGAGGGAGAGGGGAAAGGGAAAGAGAAATCCCCCCCCCCCCGAGTTAAAGGAGTACTCCGGCCTTATAATAAAGATGATTTTAGGGGAAAGAGAGTAAAATTAAACAAGTAATACTGAAAATTTCATCGAAATTGGATGCCGAATAAGAAAGTTTCGAAATTTTCAAGTTTTGCACTATTTCGTAAAAACAGTTATATTTACATCATCATGAATATTCACTGAGTGAGCTGATGATGTCACATCCCCATGTTTCCTTTTGTACTTTATTATAATGAAATCTTAATTATTTCATTTTTCATACTCTTGTATCAAAATATCTTACAGCAATGATGATCTCACACATTTCATGAGGGGCCAATCCGATTTTTATATTCTTGGAGCAGAAAAATTTGAAAAATTGTAATATCACATAACAAACTACAAAAGAAAAAGTGGGGATATGACATCATCAACTCACTCATTGCATATCATGATGATATGCATATAACTGTTTCACCAAATTGATTAAGAGTGAGGGTATAATATTAATCTTATATTGCAACCACTTACCATAGTAATGTTAATGTTGGTAATTTAGTGGTCCAGATAATTACTACGCACAATTCGTCTCCATTTTTCTTTTGTCATGTTTTATTGATTTTTTTTTTCTCATTGAGATTCTTGTGAGGTGGGCCTCAAAATATTTTTTAAGAATAAAGGTGGGCCCTCCTCCTCCCCCAGCAAAAAAAAAAATAATAGCAAAGTGGGCTTCGAGGTACAAAAGGTTGAGAAGTACAATTTTAAAGGCATATAATAATATACAAGCCCCCGACCCAGACCCAGTGGCGTACCGTGGGTGAAGGTACTAGGTGGGGGGGGGGGGGGGGGCGAGGGTCAGCAAAGCGACGAAATACACACTCTTTTTGATGGTAGAAGTAGTAACTCCTGCAGTAAATTACATATTTTTTGAGCATATGAAACACCTTAATTTCTTTTTTCGGTCACCTCACTCGCCCAATACCTTTGCTTTAAAAAAAAAACAAAAACATTTATTTAACGAGCGAGCGCAGAGAGAGAGGAAATATATAATCTTTTTTCATTGTAGAAGTGTTATTTCGTCATTTAAATACACTGGAGCCCTTTTATCTATTCGATCACCTGTGTCCTGAATATAACTCCATTTAGGTACCTCGCTCACCGTCCAAAACCATTGGTCCGAATTCACAAAGGTGGTTTCATTTGAAACCGTGGTTTAAAACCATGGTTTAAACCACGGTTTTGACTGAAACCATCTTTTGTGAATTCGGGACATTCTGTTTTTACAAGCGAGTTAAGTCAGCGAACCCCATCAAGCAGTATATACTTATTATTCCAAATTACTTGATTTGACAGAGTGAGTCACGTCAAGATACGTTTTCAGTATGAACGTCTTGATTTTGCTTGGGAAGCACTATATTTTTAGATGCAGAAACTTAGGATCTGTACCATCCGTTCACCATTTTCTACATTATTTAAGATATTATTTTCATACTATTGAAAGATATATTGCTGAAAGACGTAACAAACTAGACATACAATAAACAAGTGGGGCTCAGTTTCCGGCATTTTAGATAATTCTGTTAGAACAAAATTAATATTTGTAGTGGATGCTTAGATGTTGAAGAATGTTTTTTCTTTTCCATTTCAATTACCATTTGCTATTTTAGTTAGACAAAAGCTGATGTCAAGGTTGTTTTTTTTTTAAAATAACTTAGATAACTAGATCCATTCATGGGTTTATTTCCTTTGATCAATTTATGTATATACTGCAAATGCTTTGTATCCGTTGTTCGTTTCTTTTGAATATATGGATCAATAAAAAAATATCAATTATAATAAAAAGAACCCCCACCCCACAAAAGATATATAGTTATGTATGTCTTCCTCAGCAAAATGCAGATTGTTTGTGGTTTTTGTTGTTGTAAATTTGTGAACCAATATACTGGCCAAATATTATGATATATACTTTCCTAATCTCTTCTGAAATAAGCTGATCGTCGTGCCGGAAATCATCTTGTTTTTTTGCCTTTATGAGCGAGAGTAGCGAGATAGCGAACGAAAATGGGAATTTTTGTTTCTAAGCCATTGTCTACTGAAAGTGTATCTACTTATGGGTAAACTTGCCACCCGCTTTCTTGGAGGAAAAGTACTGCCCTACTTTGGCAAAAGGAAGCAAGTGACAAACCAACCAAATCTGAGTTATTGATGGTTGTTTATTTCATATAATGTGCTCTTCTTCCAGGCCAATTTTAAACACTTGTCATCCCGCTTATATACCGATATTCTTTGAAGTCATTACAGATGACAGACACATTTTGCTCTTTTAAAGAAAATGTCACTTGCTTCCTTTTGCCAAAGTAGGGCAGAGTAGCCTTTTGACATCAGACTGAGATATAAGATGCAAACCGGTTTCAAAGTGTCTCCAAGGAAAAACTTCTATCTATCTTAGATCTCTCATTACACCATACCATTCAGCTTGACCCGGCCTCACTATGAACATGACAGACAAAGAAAGCAAACAAAATAAACAACCCCTCATTCTACCCTTCACAGTGGTTCTGGTAGTCAAAAGAACATCCCTTCACTGCTATTGTCTAAAATATGTGGAACAGGTGTCACATGCATATTCACCTGGAACTACATGATTTAACATAACAGCTGTGAAAGGATGTTCTTTTGACTACCAGAACCATTGTGAAGGGTAGAATGAAAGTTTGTTTATTTTCTTTGTCCGGAATGTTCACAGTGCTTACTTTCTTTAAATTGTTTTTTTTTCAATGCCAATCTGTAACTTAATTTTGTAAAGCGCCGTGGAACCAGTCATGAGCGTATAAGAGCGCTATATAAATGAACTAATTGTATTGTATTGTATTGTTCCTTTCATCATGTTTATAAGAATATTAATTATCGTCGGCATTGGTTAAGTTACTTATATGCTAGCGAGCAAAGTGAGCAAGCGCTTCCCGATTTCCCATTTTCTTTTCCTTTGTTTTATTCCTTTTTTCACTCTCCTTCTCCTTTCTTTTCTCTTTCTTGTTTTTTTTTTCTTTGCCAGCCGATTGGGGGTGGGGGGCACGTGCCCCCGTTGTTACGCCACTGCTCCGACCAATCATTTCTTCATCCTTTAACAGTTTCATCCATTTTCTTCATTTTTAAAAATTTCCTTCTTCTATAATCCATGAAATACTCATATTAGCTCACCTGTCTCCAAATGAATTGCTCTTCCATCCTCTGAAATAAGGAATGAAATCTCCCCGACGAATCAGATGATTAAAATAAGATCATGCTCAGAATAAGAATTGATCTAACGTGTTCGTTGGTGGAATCAAAACAGCGCCTGTTGAAAACCCTCCTCGAACTACTACGCTCTTGGATCTGATTGGTCTCACAAATGCAGAGACTCCTCTTCTATTATGGCGAATTAGAATGCAAAATTCATTGACGCACACAAAAACAGTTGTTAATGGCTTTCTAAAAATTTGAATCACAATAGCTTTTCATGAACAGATGAAAGTGTTGAAATGTTGTAATAAGGAAAAAATGTAACCTTATACACCATGTAGACGATTCAGAAGTATTGACAAAAGACGTCGTGAATAGATTTATGAAAATATGAATCATTAAAGCATGAGATGAATGGATGTCTTTGTATTTATGAAAATATGAATCATTAAAACATGAGATGACTTGATGTCTTTGTATTCGTTATGACGACGTTAAGGAGAGGGAGGGTGAAGACTTGGGTTTGATAAGGCGCGGTTCAAGGGGGGGGGGGGGGCTTGATCCCCCAACCCCCTTAAAATGCTCAAGCCCCCCCCCCAAAAAAAAAGGACGATAAGGGTGCAATTTCATATGTTATAATATACATTACAATCATCCAAGACCCCCCCCCCCCGCTCCATTGAAAAAAAAGTTTTGCTTTAGATGTGATTAAGAATCTCAAAATGATAAGCAATATAGATGGGTACATACTTAAAAGAAGTAGCAACAGCGGCATACAGCTGCGTCATAACAATATACCATCCTTGTAAAAGCGTTACACATGATAACTATGATAAAACTTCAATATAAACTTATATATTACAGCAGTTTTAGCTCAATATTCTTTATTTTCAGTATTTCCCAAAACTGACATTCACTGACATCCCGCCCAAATTAGAAAGACACTCTTACCAAGGTTGAGTGAAAATGTACCGAATATTAGCATGATAGGGTAAATAGGGAACAAATTCTGTCTCATATTAGGTAAAATACAATGGGTAAAATATACACAGTATTTGGTATCTTTTTACCCCAAAACATGCATGTTCCATTTTTTTGGTAAACCTTTTTTCAGAGTGCAGTGAGGCGAGATCTTTCTTTCATTATCCTATAGGGTTTGTAATATGTGTGCAAACTCTTGTTTGTTCAGCTACCTTCAACGGTGTGTACGGTTGAACGATATAATACTGAAAAGGGAATTCCCCTATGACCTAATGATCAGTATATCCTATACCAATCATGTCAATACACATGACACACTACTAAAATTCTATATACTTCAGCACTACACCAAGTACTATGCACCTATAGTTACAACTCATCCACAACTTGTGTCTGCCATCCGATTTTTAAACAACTTTTTATACTTACAGCATTTGAAGCAAACATTCAAACAATGATAATGATGGAGTTGTATTACCCAGGGTGGCCACATACTGCTCTTCCTGTGGGCCTTGCAATTATTATATTACCCCAGCAATGTTTTGCAGTGGTCTTATACACTATCCATAACCATAAACCCAACAAACGAACAACCTTAATTCTTATCTCTTGTAAAATAAAGCCAGGGACAATGATTATTGTAGTCCAGACTCTGTCCCCCATTTTTTTTTATGCCCCTTGCCAACCTTGTTTATTTGATGCACTCTCCACACTAGCGCTACACTCCACGAATCGCGCGATGTTTGCGAGGGCAGGAAAAGAAAGCGACTGTCGCCGTTATGACCGTTGGTGGCGTACATTCTCAGCCGATCCAATGGGCGATACGTAAAACAGTAAAGGCAGCGGACTATGATAATTGCTGCTCAAACAATGCAATGAGCAAGTAAAAAAGACATGACTCAACTGACGTATAGGTAAAGAGGTAGATAGATAAATAGATAGATAGAGAGATAGAGGGAGAGTGATAGAGAGAAAGAGAGAGAGAGAGAGGGAGAAGAGAGAAAGGAAGGGGTAAGGGAAAGAGAAATAAAGTCTCCCCCCCCCCCCGAATCTGCAATGTTACAAGATAATACCCCTTTCGTCATCTTCTTCTCACCCCATGGCCTTGATCTATCGTACTTTATCTCCCTTTTAAGGGGGAGCCACCCTTATATCCTTCGTCCCTTGATGGCTTTATCAGATATGAAAATATCTTTTCATTATCTCTTATTCTCCCTCTCTCTAATTAATCTTATTCTCTATTCTGTCTGTCTCTCTGTCTCACTCT
>CM057168.1:17293622-17313622 GCA_029962745.1 Echinometra lucunter
AATGTTGTTATTGTAATTTTTTACGGCGCTGCCATTAAAAGAATGACTATTTACCCCATCTTAGTTGTGTTGTTAAAAATAAGTCCTTTTATGATTTAATTGTCCTTGTATGAATTCGTTTTTCTGTGAACAGACAAAGCCTTATATATAAGGAAGGAAAAAAGCTTCCTTAAAAATATACGAGGCCTAAAGATCCCCCCCCCATGAAAAAGGGCTGAATACAAAGGTAGGGTGGAGTGTGTTTGTCTTTCACAGGGAGGAAGACGGCATGAATGTTAACGTTTTCTGAAAAATATAGGTCAATATGACATACAAAATACCCCCCCCCCTCCCTAACACTCACTCACTCACTCACTCATTCACTCACTCTGTTTCGCCACTCCATTTCCCATTCGTGCACATAGCACTTACCACCCCCCCCCCCCATGGTTATCAGTATACAAGGTATAACGCCATGTAAACCTCCCCTTTTAAATATCATTAAAAACGCAGTTTATTATCACTATTCTCCTTTCATCTCTCTCTCTCTTTGTCCCTCTCTCCCTCTATCTCTCTTTCTCATCCACCTTCTCTCTCGCTCTCTCTTCTTTATCTCATGAATCGTTCAATGTTATGTTCTGCGCAGGTCGGCATTGGTCAGCATGGCGTCTAAATTCAGCTCTGCAGAAGACACCTGTGAAGGAGACGACTGTGAGGCGATCACAGATGTGACGTACCGAGTGGAAGTAAATAAAAAGCTCTGCTCTAACTGCGTTTCCAAAGAGCCCTACATTATAAAGGCAAGAAAGGTTGGGCCAAATATTTATTGTGAAAAACATGGTAAAGATATTGATTCGTATTGTAAAACACATGGTGTAGCTTGTTGTTATTCATGTGCAATGATAGATCATAATAAGCTGTGTTGTGAGCGAGTAGATATCGAGGACGCCATCAAGGAAAATAAAGCGTCACTCAGAGGTTTGAAAGAAAAGGCAATGGACAAATTAAAATCATGTCGAGTTTATGGAGGTCAGCTTAACCAGTGTAGACAAGACAGCGATAAACATCTACAAGCTTTGAAAGATGAAGTTGATCTGGTAATCGATGAGGCGATGAAACCAGACAAAGAAAGGGAACAGGAGGATGCTTCAAAAATCAACCAAGAGATTGATGAGAAGAATAAAAAGCTCAAAGAGGAGATTCAGAAGTTGAACGAACAGATTCAACAGAACGATGAGGAGAGAGAGAAGAGACTTGAACTAAATCACACAAATGCAGAGAAAAGACGACAACCCATTGACAATAAACAACTAAATCTGCACGTTGACATTCAAAACATCGCTGAAGAGACTGAGAGAAAGATTGGTGAGTTGGAGAAATCATGGCAAGATGACACGAAAACCACAGAGAATACAATACAGACTCTCGACACAGTACTCGAAGATGATCAAAATGTAGTCAAAGACGGGCATCGTGTGTTCACATCAGTAGCTGATGAACTAGACAAGCCACTGGATGAAGGTGGGGTGAAACATATCACTCGTATTGTATCAGGTGTGAGGTTTGTGAAGGGTGCTGGGAGAGAGAAGTATAATGGGAGGATTGATGGGTACGATGGGGAGTGGAAGCTCATTGATACAATCAATGTCCAAGATAAAATCACATTCCCGTCTATTGTAGGATGTATAGATGAATGCAAAGTGATCATCAGAGATAGATTACACGGTACCCAACATACATACATGTTAGATATGAACACTAAACACACTGAGAGAATGATACCCAGTAGTGATACATCATGGGTTGTGTCCTGTGCATTGCTGAATGATGACAAGGTAGTTTGCGGTAAATGGCGCGAAGGTTGTACAGGAGACAGTTTGACTGGATGCATCAGTGTGTATGACAGAAAATGGAAGCTGATCAATGACGTCACAATACCAAGAAACACGACGCGTGATATAACATGGGTATATGTTGCTGCTTACCAGGATGGGATGATCAACGCTGCTGAGGTGGGTCAGTCTAAGATATACGTCATCAATCCAGCTGATGGTAAGATTATGAATACCATCACGTGTAAACAGAATATAGTGATGCGTGGTATGCTGTCATCAGGTCACATCATCGCTCAACCCACAGCAATGGATCACAGAGTGTTCATCATCGACAGAGAGGGTGCTCAAAGGGAAATCACCCACATTGATGTAATCAGGAATGTCTGTATCGATCCTATGACAGACGACCTCTACGTTGTGACATCAGATTATGAGTTCAAGACGTGTGTGATTGATCAGTTGATGAGTGGGGATGCTATGAAGAAGAGAAGAGAAGCATCATTCCCTCTATCAACCAGACTGACGAACATAGATCATAGGCTGGATCACCTTCTTGGTTCTCGGATGATGATGACGTCATCAGGGAATATGATAGCTTGCGACGGAGAAAACATTTTCATATTCAAGAAGATGTTCAACCTCTAAACCAATTCATGTTGGATTTCGATTTGTCTTTTTGAGCCAGAATGGCATTATTATTTTTTATTATTTTTTTTTACAGTTGTTAAAGACCTTCTGTCTCCAAACAGAATGATTTTCTCATGCCCACTACATACATTATACTTAAAGATATGGTATGAATACCATTAACAGGCTATAGATACATGTATAGCATTTCAATGTAGATGTTAACGCAGATACAGATATGAGTGTAATGAAGTGCGCATTGATTAACTGTAATATATTACAACATACAGGTTTATATCAACAAAAAAGAACAAATACTAAAAATGAAAAACTGTAACAATGTAATCATGGTAATAAGTTACAGATTGTCCTTGCTACTCTTGAGACTATTCACAAACTCACACCTATAAACAACGTGTGAATATTTGTATTTAAATAAACTAGTTATTTTGGTAAGATTCAAACATAAGAAATTGCTATGAGACATGCTGATTAATGTGTTTGAGTGAAATTAATTTCATGAAATGAAAGAACTTGCTTGGTTCTGACATCTTTCAAGAGATTCTATGTACATACACATCATTATTATAAAAATAGATTTAGTTCATTTTGTGACAAACATGTTGATATTTGAAATTATGTTTGATAGAATACTGGACGGTGAAATAATAAAGACTTGTCTGGTTATCTGGCAAGAAATTCACATTGCAAGCATGTTCATAGTTTTTATATAGAGGCATTATATCTTTCAAACTTAGATTATCTTTTGCAGTTAATCTTTTGTATTGTATCTTAATAAAACAATGAGTTTATTTCTATACATCATAAAATAAGTTCTTTAGGCACAGCTTTTTATCTAATCTACCATAGAGACCTAACACATATTGCTAACACAAATATCTAAATACACTGTCACTATACTGCATTTAACTGGGCTTTTTTTGGATATGAACGAAAATAACCAAATAATGTTATTAAGTTTTCGTATCGCTATAAGACAAATACAAATATTTGATTTGTATTTTTGATGATAATCAAGGGTTTTTAACTGGGCTTTTTTGGATATGAACGAAAATAACCAAATAATGTTATTAAGTTTTCGTATCGCTATAAGACAAATACAAATATTTGATTTGTATTTTTGATGATAATCAAGGGTATAGATAAAAAAAAATCATTAGATAGAACAAAGAAAGATGCATGCTTTTGTTATCCCCATCTACATTCACTGTAGTATATACGATTTATATTGTGAATTTCGAAGTTTCTTTTCTGTTTTTGTATTCTTTGTAAAACAACATCTAATTTCGTTTAAATCTCAGGAAATTGAATTTCCTTTAGATTACTTGAGAAGAATGACTTCATTTCTTGAAAGGTGACTGAAATTCTTTTTGATTAGTCAAATTACTTTGGTACTTTGGATTATTGATGTCTCTACGCTATGATAATGTAATTCTTTGATCAATATTAATTTCTGAGTAAATGTAATTGACGAATTTTAAGGATTTTTTCATTTTAAGATGTTATCAATGAATGAACAAAAAACATATATGAATAAAAACGTTGCACTCTTGAAAAAAAGATATAACTTATATTTCAAAATATTTCGAAGAGTTTTCCATTTTGACAGATGCACAGTGGGCTCATCTATCAGGTGCCGATCGCAAAACAAATTTCAATTCACGCTTATAGGCGAACGCTGACTGTTTTGTTCAGAGTCAGAAAAATGAGTTGCGCCAAACTGAAAGAAGAGGGACAATCAAACCAGCAGTCTAAATAAGTACTCCCATTCAAAGAAATTGCTCTTTGCCACAGAGTTGCTCGACCGCCCTACAGGTTGACTGACTGATCGATTGTTTGGGCATTTTATTTGTCAATAATTTGATTAATCAATTGATCAGTGTTCGCCCGATCGTGAATTAACACTTGTTTTGTGAGTGGCACTTGATAGACGAGCCCACGGGACATCTATCAACATGAAAAAAAAAAAACTCTTTGAAATATTCTGAAATATGATTTTTCATATTATTTTTCAATAGTGTAAGGTTTTTATCAATACAACCTGTAAATATTTCTTTGGAATATTGGCTGCATAGTTCTGCAACGTTGCAGTGAAGTGATATTTTTATAGGGCGGGTGCTCCATTTGGGTAGGCGTTAATTAGAGTGGTTCATTTCTTAGTAGTACACTGTACTTTGGACAGTTCGTCTAAAGTGCTAATTTGTGTCATATACATTTGACAAAATCTTTTATTTAATAATGAAACCTACAAAACAAATTGTTTCCAGAGCATACATGTATGTCAATATTTAGATAATTGATATAAATGAATACATTTACATCAACAGTAGCAATAATTGAGTTTTTGTAAGAGATGAATGTCATACCATACTTTTACAATTCATTGTATGTATTTATGTGATGTATATGAAACAATATATCCTGAAATGGTGTTATTCATCATTCGTTCTCTTCTCTGTTATTGCAGGTTTTGTTTGTTTGTTTGTTTTTTTGTCTGTTACAATGTGTTTCAATGAAGTTTATGAAGAGTCCGGTGTTCTTCAGCTTTTTAATCGAAGTTCTCTTTTGTTCCCTAACACGGTACACCCCGGGTATCTAATCCAATCCACCCCACGACATAAATAATGAATAAATGAAAAAAAATTGGGCGGCCATATGAATTCAGTTGAAGAGCAGTGATTTTATTTCTTACTATACCCAATCTTATACTATGTGAAGAGGAGAAGAAGAAGAAGAAGAAGAAGAAGAAGAAGAAGAAGAAGAAGAAGAAGAAGAAGAAGAAGAAGAAGAGGAAGAAGAAGGAGAAAAGAAGAATACAGATGATGAGGAAGATAGGGAGGGGCTGGAGGAAAAAGAGAGACAGAGAGAGAACAATTTGCAAGGCTGCGTAACTCAATTAAAATCATTAAAATAGAAGACTTGAAAAACAAAAGAAGGAAAAGAAGGGATTGAAGGGGAGGGAGAGAGAGAAAGAGTGTGAACAAGAGAAAGAGAGACAGAATAGAGAATATTAGATGACGGAATAAGCGAGTCAAGACAAGTAAACAGAGAAAGGGGAAGAGAGATACAGAGAGAGAGAGAGAGAGAGAGAGAGAAAGAGGAAGAATATGAGATGATAAAAATGTATTTTCATATTTGATAAAGCCATATAGGGCGAAGGGTAATTAAGGGCGATTTCCTTTACAACTGTTTATGGTACAAGGGAGCTGAAGTATGATAGATCAAAGCCATATAATGAGAACAGGAAGTCGAAAGGGGTACTTTCTTTTTGATTTCATGCGAAATAATTATTTTCCGGGGACTTTATTTCTCTCTCACTTACCCTTTCCATCCCTCCACCTGCACTCCCCCCCCCCCCCTCTCTCTCTCTCTCACTTATATTGAAATAAAAAGGGAATACCCAAATGCCAAATGTACTAATTCCTTCCTACTTTTATACAAAAACAACAGGATTTCACTCCATACTGTTAAATCAATAAAATATGCTGTGCAAAACCTTGTGAAGCAGACTGGACATGCTGGACAATACACATCCGTTTATGCATATTTCATTTTATTTTACATTTTTCAGAGAATATTCTTCTATCTTCATGTTTCTATTAGAAAAAAAAAAACATTTAAAAATCACACTATTTACATGATTAGAATAACAAAATCACTGAACATAAAAAGAGTAACAATTGTAGAAAAAGAAGAATGAAAAAAAAAGGCAGCATATTGAATTACAAATCAGACACAGATATTCTTCAAGAGCCAAGCTTCGGGACGAAAAATAAAATGTGTTCCCAACCAGTGGCGTATCTAGGGATCATGGCGGTCGGGGCAAACAATAAAGTCCTATTCCTTGTAAATTCCTTGTACAATGCCGATGGGGGGGGGGGGGGCATAAATGAGACTAGAGATTTCTCTTTAACTGTTAGGAATCTCTACAAATACATCTTTATTTTTTGAGTTGGAACACTTAAAAAAAGGTTTTTAAGAACATACTCGGGGCTCGAAATTACGAGATGCTGAAAGAAAATAATCATGCAAGAGAGCAAAACCACAGAGCTAAAGAAAACTTTTGCATTTTAAACCGTCAAAAATTGCACTGCCGATGGGGGCGCACAATCCTTCAGGATTATGTTTTTCTTTTCTCCTCATTCTTCCCTATTTACTTTTTCTCTTTTGCGGTTTTGCGCCCCCTCCCAAAGTGCCGCCCGGGGCACGTGCCCCCCCCCCCCCGGCACCCCTTTTGATACGCCACTGATCCCAATTAAGTATCGTCGCTGACATTTTTGGTCGCCCTCTACCCCATAGGTTTGTACACAAAAAAGTGTGGTGACACAGTGTGTTACCACACTGTCGTATCATGTGTGAAAGCACCTTTATCCCACACTTTCTTAACCAATGTGTATGATCCAATGAGGCTATTACACATAATGTGTGGGAACATATGTTATACAAGCTTTGCTTTTTGATAGGTTCCTTATAATTTCACATGATTTTGTTTTTAGTTATAACCACTATTTGTTGTCAATATTCTTTTTCCTTGTTGAACAATTACATTAAAAACTGTTATTTGTGTGGAATGTGAAACAATAAATCAAATCACATCAAATGTAATTTATTAATACTCAACATAATATGATTTATACTATAAAGGGATATTACAACCCCCCCCCCTCCCACATATTGCCTTCGGACAATTTGTCTGTGGACAATTATCCCCTGGGGTTAATAATTATGCTAGGGAGTAACTTTCTGAGAAACTGAAAGGGGAAAGGAGGGGGCTGTATGGTCAAGGGGTTCTTGTCAGAAGAATAATTGTCCAGGGGGTAGCTATCTCAACTCGATTATACATTATTACATTTTGGATCTTCCATTACTATTCACTGTGTTATTGCCTATACTTCAGTCGTATCATAGAGAGTTATGTTTAAGTGCATCAAGAAGTCTCCCAACACATCCCTGCTTAAAGTACACCAATCAACAAAAGACATCTGGGGAGCGTTTCATCAAGTGTCTTGTCAGTGATTATTACCGTCAGCTGTTATAAGCTTCTGAAATCCTTGCATTTGATTGGTTGAGAGCAAATTTGTCAGTAAAAATCACTGACAAGATGAAACGCCTCCTGTATCAGGGGTTCAGTGTCAGTATACTTTATTAAAAATATGATCTTCAAATATCACTTCAGTAAAAAGATACTGTGAGTTCAAAATACTATTGCAAGTAACACACATGAAAAAAAAAACAAGTGCGTAATCCTGGGGAGCGTTTCATGAAAGGACCTGTCGGATGTTTTTTTTTTTCCGACAAAGTCTGTTTTATCCGACAGTTGCCATAGTAACGATGCTTCTCAGCCAATCAGAATCAAGGAAAGATGTCAGATCTGACAACTTGTCAGACTACAAATGTTGATGAAACGCTCCCCAGATGTACCCATTCTACAATTCTGAAGCCACGATTACCTTTTAGATAATGCCCCCCCTCCCTTCTCCAAATAAAGAGAGAGAGAGAGAGAGAGAGAGAGATGAAATAAAAAGGGACTCCCTCTCTCGACCCAGGGGTATATTGATGACCTAAGAATTGTAAGGGTGATAATTTGCACGGCCCTTAGTGGAAAATGAAAACGATCTTTCATATGCGGCTTTTAATCAGTAAATGTATTTCATTTACCAAGAACCTTTACACCAAAACCTTGGTTAATTATTTGAGACCTGAAATTTGAAGATATAAAATACCAAACCAGTAAACAGCATGCTTTCCGATGTCTGATTAAGAAACATCTCCACGAATGATAAATAAATATGCATTTTCTTTGCTTTTAATCTTAATATCCATAACTAATTGAGCAAGATCTGTGAGATCTGTTTTCCTTGACACAGAACGATTTATTAATTTATTTTTACTTCTTGAATCCACCGTCGCATCAAGTGGTTGAGCGCTATCTAGCGACAATTACTTGCACCTATATTTGCAAAACGACACGATTATATTATGTCAAACAGGAGTGGCGTCTCAGGGGAAGCAGGGGTCACTCACCCCGTGTCTTCAAATCAATGATCAAAAAATAAGAAGAAAATACGAAGAAGAGGAAGAAAAAAAAGGAAGAATTGAATAAAGAAAGAAGAAAAGAGGAGTATAAGGAAGAGAGGGCAGGGTAGTGTATCTAAAGAGTGAGGTATCTATTGATGCTAGACCCTTTGTAAGCTCTCACAGAGACATCTGACTTTTGAAGCTGGTAACAAGGTCATGAGGAAGAAACATTATTCAAAAGAGTGGTTACTCATGCTTTTAATGTGTTTCCTTTATTTTCTGACATAAAAGGGAATTCCTAGGGTCGAATTTGTAAACATCATTGTGAGAAAATTCAATCTCATTTTTCTCCAGGGAATACCTCCATAGGCGTCATGATTGATGCAAATACATTTATCGTGTGGACCCTGCCCCCAGCTATTATTCCCAGATATGTGACTGTATTCATAAAAAGCAGTGGTGCCTATCTCTTGTCAATAATTCTAAATCTTGTGAGAAGATTACAATTTTTTCCCCAATTTGTCATATTTCTCTCTGTATTCATACATGCTGTGTGAGTTTTGCCATCAACATTATAAGTCAAATCAGTTCCTGGTTCGCAGTAGTTTGAAATGGGATGGTACTAGACATGGAATGACGAGCGTGTGAGAGAGGTGTACAGTATGTGTAAGATTGGACGGATGTGAATTTCTTACGGAGGGAGCAAGTAGGAGAAAACAAGTTATGGATTTGCTAATATGAAAGAAAAATAATGTTTTTGCTTCCTTTTGATCCGCTGTCAATGTCCCCTTCTACCCCCCCCCCTTTCTTCATACCCATATCCCAACCATTCTCAGTGTCTGTCTTTCCCTCTCTCTCCCTCTCTCTCTCCCACTATCTCTCTCTGTCTCTCTATTTCTCTCTCTCTCTTCCACTTTCTCTCTTTCACTATCTTTTTCTCTGTCTCTCTATTTCTCTTTCTCCCACTTTCTCTCTCTCACACTATCTCTATCTGTCTCTCTATTTTTCTCTCTCTCATTATCTCTCTCTCTGTCTCTCTATCTCTCTATTTCTCTCTCTCACTATCTCTCTCTGTCTCTCTATTTCTCTCTCTCTCCCACTTTCTCTCTCTCTCTCTCTGTATCTCTATTTCTCTCTCTCTCTCTCTCCCCTTCCTCCCTCTATCGTAGTCTAAAGAGGGAATGAATTAGAAAGTCAGTGCAATTCAATGAAGACAGAGAGAGAAAGAGACAGACAGAACGGATATGCAGGAATAAGGTCATCATTGGATTGTAATTCGAAATAGAGAGGGGAGGGAACATTTCTTAAAACAAATGTAGGTTTGTATGTAGCCAAATGACATTTAAAACAGAATTCATCTCTATGTCTTCAAATTCATATAAGTCTTATAATATAAGACCTCAATGACCACAGTTAGAACATTATTCTATTTCATAATCTCCTGCATACATTTGAGAAAATCTCCCTTTTCTCCAGGTAATGCCTTCACATACGTCATAATTGATCAAAACACATTTATCCTGTGTACCTGACCCCCCCCCCCCGCCATTATTCCCAGATAATGATGTATTCATAAAAAGCAGTGGTGCCTATCTCTTGTCAATAATTCAAAACTCATGTGACAAGATTACAATTGATTTCCATATTTGTTATATTTCTCTCTGTGTTCATGCATGTGTGAGCACTGCCATTGAAATTCAAGTCAATTCAGTTCTTGGTGCGCAGTAGTTTGAAATGGGATGGTACTAGACGCCATCTTGGCTGCACCTGAAGTACAAAGTATAGCAAACAGATCATTTGTGATTATTTGCTTCGTTTACATGAAGTTTTTTTTTCAACGTCTAATAAACGTCTAGATCGTCAATTTCCTTTCGAACGTACAAGAGTTGGAACAGCAGTTTACTTGTCTAAACTATAGGTAAGCCAGATAATTCAGTTTATAAAAAGGGCTTGTGGGAGGGAGGAGGGGGGGGGGGGTCTTCACACGGAAGTGAAATTAATGGATTAACGAGTGTGAGAGAGGTGTCTAGTGATTGGGCAGAGAGAAGAAGAAGAAAACAAAATGCAGATGTCCTAATGTGAAAGAAAATTAAGGTTTTTGCCTCCCTTTGACCCCTTCGTTGTCGATGTCCTCCCCCCCCCCAAACACACACACACACCTCTCTCTTCATATTTCCCCTATCTCTCACACGCACACTCTCTCTTTCTGGTCTCTGGTTTCTACCCTTCTATAGTCTTTCTATCATCCTTATGGTGTTCTTTGTTTTTTTCCTCCTATCTTTTTTGCCTTTCCATCTTTTCTCTTATGAAAAAATTTCGGGGATTATGAAATAACGACTGCGTTGAGCCTAGCAAATACATCGACCTAGACCAGCTGCTGGTCGTTTTAAACTGTCACCAATTCCCGAACATGCGTGCGCGCTCGCTGATGTGGTAACTCCCCACGGATTCACTTACCCCACGAATTCACCTTCCCCGATTCAGGCTGTGTGTCCGTACGTGCACTTAATGTGTGTACATATATAAATGGTCATGGTGTGCGCTGATGTGTGTGCGTAAGGATCATAGAGAACAGTCCAGGCAGTGGACTAACATCGACCTAGAGAGAAGTTATTGTGGTTTCGCCTCCTCGATCACTGCAAAGCGGGATCACTCTACAGAGGCGTTCGCTCAAGCTGTTTAGAGAAGAAGGAGCACTGGAGAGGGGCACTAGTCATATTTCAGAAGGGACACTGTAAGCAGTGCACAAAGTGGCATTTCTAACAAAGTCATGTATAAGAGGTCAAAAAGGCAATCAGTAGGAGAAATGACACTTCAAAGAAACAAAGAGGGGCACTTACCCAGCTCGAAAAGGGGTGCTTACAGGGGGTATCAGAAAAAAGCGGCGCTTATAAGATGCAAAAAGGGGCACTTATCTCAAGTTGTCAGAAGATACTGGACTTGCTAGCAAGGAAAAGGGGCACATTATTAGAGGTCAAACATGACATGTTCGTGCTTTAAAAGGAGGCACGTATCTGAATTGAAAATGGTCAGTTATCTAACGTAGAAAAGGGGCACTCACTATAAGGGGATTGCATATGAGTAACAAAAAGGTCAGTATAGGGGCATTTATATTTCAACAGGAACACTCAGAATTGTAAAAGGGCAATTTTCAAAAGGGAAAAGGAGGATGTTAAGAAGGAAAAGTAGCACCGATTAGCAAAAAAAAAAAAAACACTCACTAGATTTCAAAACGGCACCTCGTCTAAGATGAAAAGGGTACCTATTTAAATGAAAGAAGTAAGGAATCACTTTGCTCCCTCCTTGCTATTTTTCATTGAGTCATGCAATCCTATCAATACATTTTCCTCAATTCATATTCCGTAGACCATGTTGATGACATACTTCATTCGTACACGACTAAATCATGTTTGAAATTCTGTGGGTTAATATAATTGCATGATATGATTTTCTATTTCTCTTCTTTTTTTCTTTTATAGAATTGTGATGATCTGTCTAACCTGGAGACCCTCCAGTGCATTTAATCGCTACAGGAAGATTGATCTCTTTCGTCAAGCATTTGTCCAAAATGATTTGAACAAATGGTCACCACTTACAAGTATGTAGACTCTGCCTCTGTTCAGCTATTTTTCATGCTGTTTCTTAATGTCTTTAAACTTTTGAAGAGAATAAAGGGATATTGTCCTGGGGGTAGTTATCTCAACACGATTATACATTACATACAGTGGCGGCACCAGGATTGTTAAAGTGGGGGGGGGGGGGGCAAATGGAGGGCAAAAGAAAATATTGGGGGGCAGGGGCAGTCAATTTTTTTTGCGTGTATGGAAAAATCGAGCGCGAAGCGCTAGTTTTAGTCGCCGGCGTAAATCCACTTTGAGGAGTGGGGGGGGGAGGAACTGAATTTTTAGACTATTTTTTTTCCTCTTTCACACATTTTAATATCAATTTTGCGAGCGAGCAAAGCGAGCAAACAAAAATAACCGCTTTTTTGGTTTTTAATTGCATTTTCGAATAAATATTCTGAAATATGACGAGCGAGCAAAGCGAACGAGCCAAAATGGCTACTTTCTTGTTTTTAATCACATTTTAGAAAGGAAATTTTTAAAAATGATGAGTGAGCGAAGCGAGCGAGCCAAATATACCCACTTTTTTTGGTTTTCAATCGAAGTTTTGTAGAGCGGAAAATGGTATTTTAGAGCACTTCATAGCTTGAATATGATACTTATGACAACATCTACTTATTTACAAATTACTGTATAATTTTTCTTTTTAGTCCTCAAAATTTCTGGGGGGGGGGGCAACGGGGGGGGCAACGGGGGGGGGGCAAAGCTTCTGAGTAGGGGGAGGGCAAATGCCCCTAGCCCCTCCCCCCCCCCCGCCCTCGGTGCCGCCACTGATTACATACAATGTATGATCTTCTATTACTATTCACTGTGATATTGCCTATACCACAGTCCTATTATGATAGAATTATCTTATAGTGCATCAAGAAATCTCCCAACACATCCCTGTTAAAATAAACCAATCAACAAAAGACAGCTGGGGAGCGTTACATCAAGTGTCTTGTCAGTGATTTTTACCGACAAGTGTTATAAGCTTCTGAAATCCTTGCATCTGATTGGCTGAGAGCAAATTTTTCAGTAAAGATCACTGACAAGACACTTGATGAAACCCTTCCCTGTATTAGGGGTTCCATTTCAGTATACTTCCATCAAAATATGAGCTTCAAATATTTCTTCATTTAAAACAAAATGAAAATGAGAGTTCAAATACAATTTCAAGTAACATACATGTAAAAGGACCAGTGAGAAATCTTACCCAATCGACACCTCCGTAACGAAGGGGGATGGGGACGTTCGCCCCCACCCCAAAACAAAATAAGAAAAAGGGAAAGATCGTAAGAAAAGAAGGAGCAGACAAGGAACGGTGACAAAGGAACATCAAAGCTTACGCTAGAGGAGGAGGGGAGGGGGGGGGGCGAATACTCGCCCTCTCGACCCAGGGGTAAAATTGCTGACCCGGAAATATAGGCAGATAGGTAATAATAATTTGCACGGTGCTATAGCTGGACTCTGAAAACGATCCTTCACGTGTTGCTTTTAGGCTTATTCAGACTCAGTAACCAAGAACCTTGGAGATTGAAATTTGAAGATCTCATCGCAACCAATAAATCGTATGCTTTCCGATGCTTAATGTATGAACAAACATCTCCCCGAGTGGTATACATGTATTTGCACTTCGTTTGAGTTTAATCTTCATATCAATATTTTTCCAACCAGATCTGTTAGAGAAATCCATATTCCTAGACACAGAACGATGTATTTTTTTGTTGTTGATTTTTTAAAAAAATATTTTACTCAACTTGAATCCACCTTCCCGATGTAAGGGGTTGAGCGCCATCTAGCGACAATTACTATATAATATTGTTACTTCCAAAACCACACGATTGTAACAAACAGGGGCGGCACTACAGGGGAAGCAGGGGGCTCTCACCCCTTGTTATTTATTTAATGATCAAACAGAAGAGGAAGACGAAGAAGAGGAAGAGGAAAGAAAGACAGACAGAAAGAAAGAGAGAAAACAAGAAAAAGAAAGAAAGAAAGAAAGAAAGAAAGAAATGAGAGGATGGGGAAGAGAGGACAACTTCTATTACGTGCATTTAAAGAGTGAGGGGTCTACTCATACCAGACCCCTTGTAAGGCTGGCTCACTCAGGGAACATTTGAAGATGGTACAGGGTCAAGTGGAAAAAACATGATTCTAAAGAGTGGTTAGACCAAGCGTTTGTGTTTCATAATTATATTTGTGACAGAAAATCGAATGTCTACAGGGACACATTTGCAAAATCCTTGGGGCACTCTCCCCCTTTCCCCAGCAATACCTTCAGTAATGCCAAGAGTAATGCAAATACATGTATCCGGTGTACCCCCCCCCCCACCATTTTTTTCCAAATGTGTTGATGTATTCATAAAAACCAGCGATACCTTTCTTCGTATCATCCCCCAATGAATTTTCACCCCCATGGAATACCAATTGGCAGTTGGGAGTACATGGAAAGTGAAACAGTGGGTCCCCATTAACCCCATTAAAAAAAATCACGACCCTAGGTCGTCAAATATGCGACCTAAGTGGCAAAGTTTACGACCCAAGGTCATGAAATTCAGGACCAAAAGTCACGAATTTTCATGTGCCAATTGGCAGTTGCGAGTACATGGAAAGTGAAACAATGGGTCCACATTAACCCCATCAAAAAAATTCACGACCCTAGGTCGTCAAATATGCGACCTAAGTGGCAAAGTTTGCGACCAAAAGTCATGAAATTCAGGACCCAAAGTCACGAATTTCGCGACTACAGGGCGTGAAGTTTGCAACCCTTATCGCAAAGTTCGCGCCTCGGGTCACGAATTTCGGGTCCCGGGACGTGCGTTTCCGTTTAACACCGTTGTGTAGGCATTTTCGCGAAAAAATCCTACAAGTGCTCTGGTGAAAGAGTCTAAGTCCTCAGCGCACATATAGACGACAGCCAAGATATCCACTGCTTATACATCATACATTGTAAATGTACGCGAACGAGCTGAGTCCATAGTTCTATGGCTGAGCCTGATCTTATCTAAAGGAGAAAAACAATGAAATACATGCGGAGAGAGAAGAAGCTAGATGGAAGGAAGAACAAACAAAAACATAGGACATGGGAAAGGATAGATGAGAGAAAGAATAAAGAAATATATGAAGAAAGAACAGAGGATACAGAATTTACTATTTATTCGTGTTTTTTTTAATCTAATACCTTTCCCTTTTCTTTATGGACTTCTAGGCCTAGCTTTCTTTTTACATTTCTTTGGGCAATCCTCTCGTCTTCGCCTTCAGTTCCTTGAAGGCCCCTTTTCCTTCTGTATTTCTTTGCCTTTTCTTTCATTTATTCTCTCTGTAGACATACACGATCGCCACGTGCACCTAAGTGGTAGGAGAGCTGAATCTCTGGCTGAAACGAAACCTAGACTTTGTAACCATCACGTTTGATGCAATTAATCGAAAAACTACCTAGGCTACGGTGTAAAACGGAAACGCGCTCCCGGGACCTGAATTTCAGGTCGTGGGTCACGAAATTGGTAACCGAGATCGCCAATTTCGCGCCTAGGTCGTGAAGTTTGCGTCGCACATGGCCTGTCATCGAGCGTACTTCAGGGCCACCATATTTGATGCATTGATTTTATTAAATAGAATCCTTGACTGCGGTAACAGTCATTTGATCATTTGATCAGTGCGCGAAGTTGAATGTTTGCTGTGACGTGCTCTGGGTTTAATGATCAGGTGATGATATGTTGATGAAGGAGATGATGATGATGATGATGATGATGATGATAAGATATAATGAGATCATTTAATTATTACGTTGACATTTCCGTTGCGTAGTTCCATTCATCGGGGTTTCATGTGCAGTGGTCATTGGAGGAGGGGTGGTTTTTACTAACTAGGTCATGAAATTAGAGACCAAAGACATAATAGACTCTCTTTTCCGCTCCCCACCCATCTTCTCAGATTCAGATTCAGATTAATTTATTGGTCCATTAAGGAAATTCGTTTTGTTGGCATTACATACAAAATATATCAGAAAATAATATACAAACAATACATGCAAAGTTGCAATTTTACAGTTACATGGTCATACGGCGACGTGGTGTCAATTCAGAGAATAATATGAATATCCCAGTATATGAATAAACTTACAATAATGATAAAATAAGAGGGATTCGAATTAATTTGTGATATAGCAATATACTTCTAAAGGAATTAGTGTTGGTATAGAAAATATTAATGGCATAAATCAAGATTTTAGAATAGCACAGGATAAAGTAGGAGTTATCTTTTTGATCATGACTTATACTTAGTACAGTGAAAGGTGTAATTAATTAATGATTATAACACCTATTCCCCCCCACCCCCCCCTCTCTCTCTCTCTCTCTCTCTTCATCTTTATCACCTCAGAACTCCTTTATCATAATGATGAAAATTTCCCATTTCAAACAGGTTCAGTGCTTCATTTTTCCATTTACGGGGGCCCATTACCAGAGGCGTCGATCCTGGGGGGGGGGGGGGGCAAAGAAAATTTCGGGGGGGGGGGCAAAGATATCATTTTGCCCCCCCCCCAAAAAAAAAAAAATAATAATAATTTCCGAACCTAAAAAAAAAAGAAAAAAGAAAAAAGAAAAAAGAAAGAAAAGAAAGGAAAAGGAAGGAAGGAAGTGAAATGAAAGCGGAAAACAAGGAAAAAGAAAGAAAATGGGACACTGGGAAGCGCTCGCTCGCATTTAAGTATCTTAACCAATGCCGATGATAATTACTATCCTTATCAAAGGAAATCGGTTTGCATCTTGTGTTTCTATCTAATGTTACACCATTCTTCTACTCATAGGAAGAAATATAACCAAACAAGATGTCACTCCAAGAAATCGAGTGGGCAGTTGACCTAAAATTATCAGGAGATAATGCCCTAGATATAAAAAAAAAAAAAACATATTTTTCGTTAGCTCGCTCGCTACTCTTGCCGGTAAAAGCTAGATGCGAGATGATTTCGGGCAGCAAATAGCTTATTATAGCAGCGAGATTCCAACATATCATTATATTTGGGCAGCGAGGTGGTTGACAAATTTTTTTGGACGAATCCATACAATTTTGCGAGGATCGTTTGTTGACTTTGCTCGCTATGGTAGAAACAGAATGGATTCGGACTGCAAGCAAGGTAGCTAAAACAGTGTCATATTCGGCACACAGTTGATCGGATGTATTGTTTCGATATACAGGCATGACAGGTTTATAGTGTATTCTGATGATAATTATAATAATGATATACTGTTCTTGTATAGCGCATATCACATTATTATCACATTACCATATAATCATGATGACGAAATAACACTTCCATCATATGGAAAAGGGTATATTTTTCCTCGTTCGCTGCGCTCGCTCGTTTGATAGTAATGGTTTTGAAAAGCAAACGAATTCGGTGAGATGAGACCGAATAGATAATGTATGTTTCATGGGCTCATAGTGTAATTTGCCGAAGGGGTTACTACTTCAACCATCAAAAACAGTGTGTGCTTCCTCGCTCGCTTTGCTCGCTCGTAATATTAAAAAAAACAGAGTGGTTTGGGGGTGGGGGCAGCAACAATGGACCAGCGATGTGACAAAATAGAGTTCATATTTGGCTGCGAGGTAACCATATATTTTAGGTATCATATGCCTATAGTGTATTTTCATAACTAAATACGTCTCTCATAACAAGGAATTTGTTATTTTTTGCTCGCTTGCTTCGCTCGCTCGCAAAACTAAAAGAAAAGTAGGATGGTTCACAATCTAGCAAAAGGCATAATTTCCCCAAATTGAAAATGCTTCACGTTGATATAGGCCTATGTTATATATATATATATATATATATGTATATATATATATATATATATATATATATATATATGTGTGTGTGTGTGTGGGGGTGGGTGTGGGTGTGTGTGTGTGCGTGCGTGTTTGTGGGTGTTTCTGTGTGTGAAGAGAGGGCAGGGGTATACAGGGTTTTTTGGGTGTTTTTGTTTGGTTTTTTTTGTGTGTGTGTGTTTTTTTGTTGGTTTTTTTTTTGTTTTTTTTTAAGAAAAGATTTCATTCTTATAAGATATTCAAGTAGAACATGGCTTATGATTATAATTATGTTGGAATAAAGTATTATGGTTTACTATGTTCATATATATTCAAGTGGAATATGGCTTATTATGGTTATATTTTCAAGTGAAATATGTTTTCATGTACACATGTTCAAGAGGAATATTTTGTATGTTAAATTTTATCATTTGATTTGTGAATGGAATCGAATAAAGAATACGGAAAAATGTACATATATATATATAAATATGTATATATCAGTAGCCGTGGGTTCATCACCGCTTGGTCGTCTTGCCCCCCCCCCCCCCCAATCCGAAAAATGGATCGACGCCTCCGCCCATTCCCCTTCTTTATAAGTGCACTTTCAGTTTCGTTTAAGTGCTATTTTTCCTTCTTATAAGTCACCCGTTTGATATTCCATACATGCCTCCATTTTTGACACCTGGGGAGCGTTTCATGAAGAGTCTTGTTGGTGATTTTCACTGACTAATTCGCTCTCAGCCAATCAGATGCAAGGATTTTCATTAGCTTGTAACAGTTGTCAGTGAAAATCACCGACAAAACTCTTCATGAAACGCTCCCCAGATATAATGACCCTTTCCCTTTTTCATATAAATAGCGCTCATTTCCCTTTTCTGAGAAGTGCGCCCTTTTCATTTGTAATGAATGTCCCTAGAATGGGATAAGTGCATGCCCCTTTTGACTGCCAAGAGGAGTACAATATCCATTTACTGCTGATTGTCATTTCACCTATGATATAAGTAGTCTTTTTTCCTCTTTCACCTTCTCTCTTTTGCTCTCTTTTCTGTATATCATGAATCGTTCAATGTCATGATCTACAGGTCAGTGCTCTTATCAACATGGCGTCTAAATTCAGCTCTGCAGAAGACATCTGTGAAGGAGACGACTGTGAGGCGATCACAGATGTGACGTACCGCGTGGAAGTAAACAAGAAGCTCTGCTTGAACTGCGCCTCCAAAGAACAACGCATCCTGAAATCAAAAGAAGCTGGACGATATCAGTATTGTAAGAAACATGATGAAGATATTAAACTGTACTGTGATTCACATGGTGAAGCTATTTGTCAAGTAGGCGCGATTACAGATCATGCTAAGTGCATCAGAAAGGATATAAGGGTTGCTATCAAAGAAAATAGAGCCAACCTAAACGGTTTGAAAGAGAAGGCAAAGGATAAATTAAAGTTATGTCATGCTAACAGAGATCAGCTTCGCCAGTGTAGACAGCACACCGATAAACATCTCCTAGCTTTGAAAGATGAAGTTGATCTGGTAATCGATGGGGCGATGAAAACAGACAAAGACAAGGAACAGGAGGATGCTGCAAAAATCAACCAGGAGATTGATGAGAAGAATCAAAAACTCCAAGAGGAGATTCAGAAGTTGAACGAACAGATTCAACAGAACGATGAGGAGAGAGAGAAGAGACTTGAACTAAATCACACAAATGCAGAGAAAAGACGACAACCCATGGACAATAAACAACGAAATCTTCACGCTGACATTCAAAACATCGCTGAAGAGACTGAGAGAAAGATTGGTGAGTTGGAGAAATCATGGCAAGATGACACAAAAACCACAGAGAATACAATACAGACACTCGACACAGTACTTGAAGATGATCAAAATGTAGTCAAAGACGGGCATCGTGTGATCACATCGGTGGCTGATGAACTAGACAAGCCACTGGATGAGGATGAGGTGAAACATATCACTCGTACTGTATCAGGTGTGAGGTTTGTGAAGGGTGCTGGGAGAGAGAAGTATAATGGGAGGATTGGTGGGTATGATGGGGAGTGGAAGCTCATTGATACAATCAATGTCAAGGATAAAATCCCGGCCATTGTAGGATG
>CM057168.1:17314122-17324346 GCA_029962745.1 Echinometra lucunter
ATTCTACAATTCTGAAGCCAGGATTACCTTTTAGAGAATGCCCCCACCCCCTCCTCCAAATAAAGAGGGAGAGAGAGAGAGAGAGAGAGAGATGAAATAAAAGGTGAAAAAGGGGACTCCCTCTCTCGACCCAGGGGTATATTGATGACCTAGGAATTGTAAGGGTGATAATTTGCACGGCCCTAAATGGAAAATGAAAACGATCTTTCATATGCGGCTTCTAATCAGTAAATGTATTTCATTTACCAAGAACCTTTACACCCAAACCTTGGTTAATTATTTGAGACCTGAAATTTGAAGATATTTAATACCAAACCAGTTAACAGTATGCTTTCCGATGTCTGATTAACAAACATCTCCACGAATGATAAATGAATGTACAGTTTCTTTACTTTAAATATTGATATCCATAACTAATTGAGCAAGATCTGTGAGATCTGTTTTAGGCACAGAACGATTTCGTTTCAAAAGAATATTTTTTACTTCTTGAATCCACCGTCGCATTAAGTGGTTGAGCGCCATCTAGCGACAATTACTGGCACCTATTTGCAAAACAACACGATTGTATTAAACAGGAGTGGCGCCTCAGGGGAAGCAGGGGTCGTCCATCCCTTATCTTTTAATCAATAATCAATGATTTTAAAAAAAGAAGAAAAGTCAACTCTGCCTGAGTCGAATCTCTTGGGACTGAAGAAAAAGCTTCGACTTAGAGAAAATTCGACTAATGAGGGGTCAAAAACAAAAGAAAATAAAGGAATGGGACTACGTATAGACCTTCGACTCAGGCGATTACTAGTATTCGACTTATGGGACTTCGACTTAGGCAGAGTTGACTGAAGAAGAGGGGGAAAAAAAAGAAAGAATTGAAGAAAGAAAGAAGAAAAGAGGAGCATAGGGAAGAGAGGGCAGGGCAATGTATCTAAAGAGTGAGGTATCTATTGATGCTAGACCCTTGTAAGCTCTGACAGAGGCATGTGACTTTTGAAGCTGGTACAAGGTCATGAGGAAGAAACATCATTCAAAAGAGTGGTTAGCTCCTGCTGGTAATTTGTTTCCTATATTTCCTGACATAAAAGGGAATTCCTAGGAGCAAATGTGTAAACATCATTGTGAGAAAATTCAATCTCATTTTTCTCCAGGGAATGCCTCCATAGGCGTCATGATTGATGCAAACACATTTATCGTGTGTACCCTGCCCCCAGCTATTATTCCCAGATATGTGACTGTATTCATAAAAACCAGTGGTGCCTATCTCTTGTCAATAATTCTAAATCTTGTGAGAAGATTACAATTTTTTCCCCAATTTGTCATATTTCTCTCTGTATTCATACATGCTGTGTGAGTTTTGCCATCAACATTATAAGTCAAATCAGTTCCTGGTGCGCAGTAGTTTGAAATGGGATGGTACTAGACATGCTAGACGCCATCTTGGACGCACCTGAAGCACATATTACAAGCAGATCATTGGGGAATATTTGCTTCTTCATTTGAAGTTTTAAACGTCGAGGAAAGGTCTATATACAGATGTACATGTATAGTCAAATTTCTTTCGAACTTACACTTTGAAAAGGAGTTTATTCGTCTAAACAAGGTAAGCTAAATATTCCAGTTTTTAAAAATGCCGGGGGGGGGGGTCTACATTCCACACTATCATTCTCAGTCTCTATCTTTCCCTCTCTCTCTCCCTCTCTCTCTCCCACTTTCTCTCTCTCTCTCTCTCTCTCTCTCTCACTGTCTCTCTCTGTCTCACTATTTCTCTCTCTGCCTCTCTCTCTCACTATCTCTCTCTGTCTCTCTATTTCTCTCTTTCCCACTTTCTCTCTCTCTCACTATCTCTCTCTGTCTCTCTATTTCTCTCTCTCTCCCACTTTCTCTCTCTCACACTATCTCTCTCTGTCTCTCTATTTCTCTCTCTCCCACTTTCTCTCTCTCACATTATCTCTCTCTGTCTCTCTATTCCTCCCTCTCTCCCACTTTCTCTCTCTCACTATCTCTCTCTGTCTCTCTATTTCTCTCTCTTTCCCTCTCTTTCACTATCTCTCTCTGTCTCTATTTCTCTGTCACACTATCTTTCTGTCTCCCACTTTCTCTCTCTCTCACTATCTCTCTCTCTGTCTCTCTCTCCCACTCTCTCTCTTTCACTATCTCTCTCTGTCTCTCTATTTCTCTCTCTCTCTCCCGCTTTCTCTCTCTCTCTCACTATCTCTCTCTGTCTCTCTATTTCTCTCTCTTTCCCACTTTCTCTCTTTCACTATATCTCTCTGTCTCTATTTCTCTCTCTCACTATCTCTCTGTTTCTCTATTTCTCTCTCTCTCTCTCCCCCCCCCCTTCCTCCCTCTATCGTAGTCTAAAGAGGGAATGAATTAGAAAGTCAGTGCAATTCAATAAAGATACAGAGAGAAAGAGACAGACAGAACGGATATGCAGGAAAAACGTCATCATTGGATTGTAATTCGAAATAGAGAGGGGAGGGAACATTTCTTAAAACAAATAAAGGTTTATAATTATGTAGCCAAAGGACATTTAGAACAGAATTCATCTCTATGTCTTCAAATTTATATAAGTCTTGTAGTATAAGACCTCAATGACCACAATTAGAACATTATTCTATTTCATAATCTCCTGCATACATGTGAGAAAATCTCCCTTTTCTCCAGGTAATGCCTTCACAGACGTCATGATTGATGAAAACATATTTATCCTGTGTACCTGACCCCCCCCCCCCCCGCGCCATTATTCCCAGATAATGATGTATTCATAAAAAGCAGTGGTGCCTATCTCTTGTCAATAATTCAAAACTCATGTGACAAGATTACAATTGATTTCCATATTTGTTATATTTCTCTCTGTGTTCATGCATGTGTGAGCACTGCCATTGAAATTCAAGTCAATTCAGTTATTGGTGCGCAGTAGTTTGAAATGGGATGGTACTAGACGCCATCTTGGCCGCACCTGAAGCACAAAGTCCAGCAAGCAGATCATTTGTGATTATTTGCTTCGTTTACATGAAGTTTTTTTTCAACGTCTAATAAACGTCTAGATCGTCAATTTCCTTTCGAACGTACAAGAGTTGGAACAGCAGTTTACTTGTCTAAAGTATAGGTAAGCCAGATAAATCAGTTTATAAAAAGGGCTTGGGGAGGGAGGAGGGGGGAGGGTTTCTACACACTGAAGTGGAATTAATGGATTAATGAGTGTGAGAGAGGTGTATAGTGATTGGACGGAGAGAAGAAGAAGAAAACAAAATGCAGATGTCCTAATGTGAAAGAAAATTAAGGTTTTTGCCTCCCTTTGACCCCTTCGTTGTCGATGTCCTCCCCCCCCCCCAAACACACACACACACACACACCTCTCTCTTCATATTTCCCCTATCTCTCACACACACACTCTCTTTCTGGTCTCTGGTTTCTACCCTTCTATAGTCTTTCTATCATACTTATGGTGTTCTTTGTTTTTTTCCTCCTATCTTTTTTGCCTTGCCATCTTTTCTCTTATGAAAAAATTTCGGGGATTATGAAATAACGACTGCGTTGAGCCTAGCAAATACATCGACCTAGACCAGCTGCTGGTCGTTTTAAACTGTCACCAATTCCCGAACATGCGTGCGCGCTCGCTGATGTGGTAACTCCCCACGGATTCACTTACCCCACGAATTCACCTTCCCCGATTCAGGCTGTGTGTCCGTACGTGCGCTTAATGTGTGTACATATATATATGGTCATGGTGTGCGCTGATGTGTGTGCGTAAGGATCACAGAGAACAGTCCAGGCAGTGGACTAACATCGACCTAGAGAGAAGTTATTGTGGTTTCGCCTCCTCGATCACTGCAAAGCGGGATCACTCTACAGAGGCGTTCGCTCAAGCTGTTTAGAGAAGAAGGAGCACTGGAGAGGGGCACTAGTCATATTTCAGAAGGGACACTGTAAGCAGTGAACAAAGTGGCATTTCTAACAAAGTCATGTATAAGAGGTCAAAAAGGCAATCAGTAGGAGAAATGACACTTCAAAGAAACAAAGAGGGGCACTTACCCAGCTCGAAAAGGGGTGCTTACAGGGGGTATCAGAAAAAAGCGGCGCTTATAAGATGCAAAAAGGGGCTCTTATCTCAAGTTATCAGAAGATACTGGACTTGCTAGCAAGGAAAAGGGGCACATTATTAGAGGTCAAACATGACATGTTCGTGCTTTAAAAGGAGGCACGTATCTGAATTGAAAATGGTCAGTTATCTAACGTAGAAAAGGGGCACTCACTATAAGGGGATTGCATATGAGTAACAAAAAGGTCAGTATAAGGGCACTTATATTTCAACAGGAACACTCAGAATTGTAAAAGGGCAATTTTCAAAAGGGAAAAGGAGGATGTTAAGAAGGAAAAGTAGCACCGATTAGCAAAAAAAAACACTCACTAGATTTCAAAACGGCACCTCGTCTAAGATGAAAAGGGTACTTATTTAATTGAAAGAAGTAAGGAATCACTTTGCTCCCTCCTTGCTATTTTTCATTGAGTCATGCAATCCTATCAATACATTTTCCTCAATTCGTATTCCGTAGACCATGTTGATGACATACTTCATTCGTACACGACTAAATCATGTTTGAAATTCTGTGGGTTAACAGAATTGCATGATATGATTTTCCTTTTCTCTCCTTTTGTTTTTCTTTTATAGAATTGTGATGATCTGTTTAACCGAGAGACCCTCCAGTGCATTTACTCGCTACAGGAAGATTGATCTCTTTCATCAAGCATTTCTCCGAATGATTTGAACAAATGGTCACCACTTACAAGTATGCAGACTCTGCCTCTGTTAAGCTATTTTTCATGTTGTTTCTTAATGTCTTTCAACTTTGAAGAGAATGAAGGTTGCTGATTACAAATAGATAATTGATTACTCATGACTTAAAAGAATGTGCACATGCCTTACCCATAAATATGCAGAGATGTAGATTAGGAGGGAAGTCACTTTGACTTTAGTACTGGGTTATTTTAAACAACGTACTCTCTGACTAATACCTCGGCCGCTACATGACAGATCGCTTTGAAATGTTTCACATCCATCGAGTTTCGCGTATATATATATGGTACTCTATAATCTATCGTTATTTTCTCGTGTTTATTTCTTTATGATAAGTATAATTCATGCCAATCATATGAGAAATCATTTTTCACTTATAATCAAGTGAAGAAAACATTATTAGTTTTATCACATTTTTCAGTAAATTGCTACGTACAAGCGATTGTGGGATACACATGGCGTAAATTAGTACAGCTCTGATCATGCTGAAGCAATTAATATTCTCAGGTAATTCATTAAGTCTGAATGAATTTTTGCTTTCTTTTGTCATGCACGCCTCCATGATAGGCTCTTACAATAATAAGGAGGTCATCAGAGGATTTGATGATCAACCCTGGGATCAACCCTCGGATCAATCTACAAAATATACCATCAGTACCATTCGAATCTGCAGAAATCGAATTGATGCACTTTCCAGCATTGTATGCCATCGCCTTTATTGTGAAGTAGCGTGCCAATTAACTATCTCAAATAAATAGTATCCAGTTCCTCACATAGAATTCCTTTTTACCCTAATATAGACTATTCATTCAGAATACTGGAAGATGGAAGAGATTCCAATAAAGTATGTCGTCTTTATCCTGATTATGTTAACTTCATTCACTAATTGTAAAATTACAACAATATATGTTAATGAAGGGGGTGCTGCATTTCTCAGTTTCACTTATTCCTGTGATAGTAAAGAAATCACACTTCAGCATGACCATCGTGCCCCTTTTTATAATTCGAGAAATCCAACTCCTCTCTCATCCTCCAATCTAAAACTTAGAAATGAGACTAATGGTGAAATCTGTTCTCTGTTCCTTACAATCTATCCTGTCTCAAGAGATGACAAAGGTGGATATATCCTCTTTGCCTACCAGAATGATCCAACGCAAATTGAAAATTACAAAATTTTGCTGAACGTTGCATATGCTCCTGGTAAGGCGTCATGTTCAGTAGGTGAGGCGCACATTGATCAAGATTGGATCAAACTACATTGTACAGCTCCTCTTGGGAACATCCGAGGCCTCATTACATGCTATCAAAATGGCATTGAGATAGCCCCTTTGAATTCTCCTCAACAACAGGATGAAACCCTAAGTCAGACCTTGTTGGCTAAAGTAGAAAGTTTAGTGTATTGCTGTTCTAGTGCCTTAGAGAGAACTAAAGACATATGTGAATGTAAAGACTCAGTGTGGGATCCCACCCAGAACAAACAAGTCACAAATATTACGGACCCTTGTCCTCATACTGTACCTATACAATATCCTACATTTTCCCAACACCCTACTGAAGATGACAATGATTATGAATCATCTTCACCGAGCACAGAAGGCACCATGGTTTTTTCCCAAAAGCCCTATTTCAATAAAGCTTTGCGTAACATACTAGTAGCTTTTGGTTTCTTAATTTTGTCTTGTATAGCATCTATTGGTGGTACAGTCTGTTATTTCAAGAGGCATTCAAAGAAGTCTGCAAGCTCAGATATGGAAGAAGAAAGGCACAATCTTAGATCAAATGGATACGCCCCTTGAATTCTCCTCAGCAACAGGATGAAACCCTCAGTCAGACCTTGTTGGCTAAAGTATTGCTTAGACAGGTGTGATTGCAAGGGCTCAGTATACTAGACCAGCTGCTGGTCGTTTTGAACTGTCGCCAATTCCCGAACATGCGCGCGCGCGCGCTGATATATCTCCCCACGAATTCACTTACCCCACGAATTCACCTTCCCCGAAAAGGCTGTGTGTCCGTACGTGCACTTAATTTGTGTACATAAAGCCAGCCTGACACTTGCACGATTTTGTGTCACGCATTGGCACGACTCAAGTCGTGCCAGTGCGCAAACTAGTCGTGAACTGGCGTGAAGTGTGCGTAAACACGTCGTGACACGTCGTGACTGCGTGCCATGTCGGGACGAGAATTTTGAAATGTTCAAAATTTTGGTCACGACAAAATTTAGCGACCGGGTCGTGAACTATGCGCAAACTGTTCGTGAACTCGTCGTGAACTCGTCGGGAGGATGCGTGCCAGTGCGTGGCAGTGCGCGCCATGCCACGACTGTCACGAATAGTTCACGAACAGCTCACGTCGAGTTCACGAGTAGTTCAAGACATGTTCACGAATTGGTGCGCGTCGCAGCGTGGCCTATGATGGCGGGTTAGAAGCAGCATCCCCTGCAGGTGTCGGTCAGTCCTCCATTCACCAGGGATCAGATCATGTGTGTCCGGATCTTCGCGGTCCACTTCTGAAATTGCGTGTGGGTATCTGATGAGGATGAGGTTGTGCAGGATACAGGCGCACATGGAGATCAAGTTGATGGTGTCGGGGTGCTGATGCATCGTCGTCAAGAAGCAACGGAACCTTTGACACAAAATTGCAAAGGAATTCTCCACGACACGTCGGGCACGAGACAACCTGTAGCTGTAAATGCGTTCTCGTGGACCTGTGACCGATGGGAGAATGGTTTCATCATCCAGGTTCGGAGAGCAAAGGCGTCATCCCCTACGAAGTGATAGGGCACTGGCTGGTCATCATTAGGGAGTGGTTCTGGTTGAGGCACTCCAGCTCTGTTCTCTTCTACAGCATCATGCAGGGAACAGTTACTCCATGTTCCTCCATCCGACGCACCACCCTCTGCCCCAACATCCACATAGAGGAACTTGTAGGTAGCATCTGCCACTGCCATCAGTACAATGCTGTGGAAGCCCTTGTAGTTGAAGTAGTAAGAGCCAGCATTGGGTGGCTTCTTCATGGTGATGTGCTTGCCGTCCACAGCCCCCAGACAGTTGTGGTAGTTCCATCTGGTGCTGAACGTGGCAGCAACTTCCTTCCACTCCTCTTCAGTTTTGGGGCAGCGCAGCACTTCGTCCTTGTAGACCGCGATGATGGCTTTACACACCTCGGGTATGAACTTGCAGATGGTACTTTCTTCAACCCTGAAGCTGTACTGCAGACTTGGATAGGAATTTCCAGTGGCTAGGAAGCGGAGGGTGACAGCCAGCTGTAGTCCAACTTGAAGCTGTTCCCTCATGAAGGTGGACTGCTTCTGGAGGCGAGGGGTTAACTTCTCAACCATTTCTTGGAACAGGTCAGGTGTGATTCTGAGGTAATTTTTGTAGCCCCTTTGATCTTCCTTGTGGAGTTCAGTCAGTAAACTGTCATACTGTCCAAACTCGTGCCTTCTGGTCAACCATTCCCTGACCCACACTTTCCTTTGTGTCTTTCTTCGAGGTGGGGTTGCCTTTTCTTGCTCTTCTGCCTCTTCCAGCCTTTTCTGCTGCTCTTCAACAATGGCTAGAGCAGCTGCCAGGTATAGGCATCTTCTCTTCCCTGCAATGATTGTGTCTCTGACATTCAGCATGTTGTCTCTTCCACAGCCAATCCAAAAATGACCAGGGGTTGGGGAGGCCCCCTTTTTATATGGCGTGCCCAAGTCGGCACGACACCGTCCGAATTGCGGAAACTCGTCGTGCCAATGCGGGAAGTGCGTAAACTATGCGCAAACTATGCGTGAACTCGTCGTGCCAGTTCGTGTCAATGTGGACACTGACGGGCACGCATTCGTGAACTATTCGTGAACTCGTCGTGAACTTGTCGTGAACTATGCGTGAACAAGTCGTAAACAGTGCGGGAGCCTCCCAGTTCGTGCCCCAAAATGGCACGACTTGCCACGACAAAATCGTGGCCAAAAGTCGTGCAAGTGTCAGCCTGGCTTAATAATATGGTCATGGTGTCGCTAATGTGTGTGCGTACGGATCATGGAGAACAGTTCCAGGCAGTGGACTAACCCCGAACAAACAAGTCACATTTATCACGGACCCTTGTCCTCATACTGTACCTATGCAATATCCGACAGTTTGCCAGCACCCTTTTGAAGATAATGATTATGAATTATCTTCACCAAGCACAGAAGGGTTAATCTTCTGGAATATAATTTTTACATGTATTACATATAACAATGAGATATGTTTTCATTATATCTCTGATGTAATAAACGCTATTAGAATCTTCATGCTCTTAACATGCTAATATCATGGACATGCAGACGGCTGAATTATATGGGATATTTACAGGATCAAGTTATATTTTTTTCATTAAGATGTGACAAATTTGATTTTCATTCTATTCCCTAGTATTACAATGTTACGATGTTGTGTTATCTCACATACTCGCAACATATAAATACAGGTAACTCAGTTATATGGACTATTTGTAATATTCAAATTTGATTTTTTTCATTGTGATGTTAGACATGTTAGTCTCGGATATGTATATGCTGTGTAATCTTTTTTTAATCTCATAAATGTCATGTAAATATATAGGCAGCTGAATTATATGGATTTTTGATAAGATTCATGGTGTTTTTTTTATTATGCTACAGAAGATGTAATTCTTTGACATAAAACCATTGAATATATTGAAAGTGTTATGAGGATGTAGTCATTGAAATGTGGCACTTATATGATGTAAATAGCTGCATCATACCAAATTTGTATCTTTCCAATTTGTATGCATTACATTTATTGATCTTTTGTTTTTTGAGATTTTATTCTATGATACTGTATCCTAACAATACAGTGATATAAGTTCTATATGTATCTTAATAATTGTATCTTAATAATACAATGAAATCAGTTATATCTTAATTAGAAAAATTCTACAAGCACAGCTTTAAAAAATCTACTACAGAGACTTTCCAAATTGCTAACACTCATAATATTACTATATCATACCAGGCTTGTGTTCGTTAGAAAAAAATGAATAATTTGGTTAAGTTTTCATATCTATATAAGACACACTGATATTTTATTTGATTTGTATCTTGCATAATAACCAATGCTATGAATATGAAATACCATTTGATAGAACAAAGACAGCTTCAATGCTTTTGTTTTCCCATCTACATTCTCTGTAGTATTTTACGATCTATATTTATATGTAAATTTCAGCTTCCTTTCTGTTTTGGTCTTCTTTTAAGTCTGTGGAATGTAAAAAAAAAACGTTATGCTTTCATTTGAATACTAAATAAAAAAAATTGGGTGGCTGTAACAATCAATTGCAGTGTGTGTGTGTTAATTATTACCTAACCAAATCTTATACTATATTGAAAGGAGAAGAATGAGAAGAAGAAAGAAGAAAAAGAAGAGAAGAAGATCAAAGAAGAGAAAAGA
>CM057168.1:17324846-17344422 GCA_029962745.1 Echinometra lucunter
ACGCCACTGAAACTGAAGTACTTGCATATCATAAATAGATTAATATCATTTTTTTTTTTTTTTACCCGATACTTCGTCATTTGAAGGTAGTTTTCTCACGAATATTCGCGTAAAAGATTAGTCTTATGTCAATGACCACAATTGCTAAAAATCACATTTTTACCACACGATTTACCCGACCTTTCGTAAATACAGGGGGCTGTTTTCACGAAAAGTCGGGTTACGCGATTACACGGCCCGACGCGATCACCCGATGCTTCGAAGTAAGCCGTTTTTCAATGACCCTCTACTATAAAGCTTGGACATTATTACAGAGCCAGAATAAATGTTCATAAGATTCCGGGTTATGTTTACAGAATGAACAGGTATTAGTATCTATAAAACCAAATTTGAACAAATGTTCGTTGGTGTATATTGCACCATGAAGTAATTTATATTGAAATTCTCTTACTGTTGGTAGGATTATTGTGATTCTAGGTCTTATAAATATTCCTGAGATTTCTTTTTTTGAGATATCAAAATTATTGTGGCCATCTCTTATTTGTAAAGTATAGAGATGTTGTAAATTTATTACAAAATTTTCATAAACCTTTCTAGAAGGTACATCTTTCAGTAAAATTATCTTTCCAAACATCTTCAAAGAGATATTGTAATTGTGTATGTCATTCGAGCATAAATGATGGAAATTCCCATTATATTTTCCGCTTATCAAAATTACATCAGTTAACTTCCAAATTTCCATGATATTTTCAGCACTCAAACCTGAATTATGAAAGTAATCGATTGTTCTTACCTGCTTTTCTTCGAGAATGTGACCTACTAGATAAATATTTTTCTTAAATAAGTCTTTATCAAAAATCATTTTACCTCTCGAAATATAATCTTTATTATTAAAAAAATTGGATTGGCTTTTCCTGCACTAAAATTCCTATTTTCCTCCATATCTTGCCAAGCCCTTAAAATCTCAAAATAAAACTGTGGTGCTTTTAAATTTAATAATTTAACATCGTAATTACAAAGTGAAATAAACCTTCCATCCACTCTTGTTCCCCCCCCCCTCTCTCTCTCTCTCCCCCACTCTTGTTCCCCCTCTCTATATCTCTCTCCCTCTCTCTCTCCCCTCTCTCTCCCTCTCTCCCTCTCTATCTCTCTCTCTCTATCTCTCTCCCTCTCTATCTAGCTCTCTCTCTCTCTCTCTCTCCCTCTCCCACTCTCGCTATCTCCCTGTCTCCAAAATAATGAAAAATGTTGCCTTTTTGAATTAGATAACACTGACTTGTCAACTCTTTTACCTCATCATCATTATCATTATCACCATAGTCATTATTATCATTATTTTTATCATCATCGTCGTCGTCACCATCATTATCATTATCATCATAATCATTAATATCATTATCATTATCATCATCGTCGTCGTCACCATCATTATCATTATCATCATTATCATCATCACCATCATTTTTCTTTTTTTTTTCTCCTCCCTTCTCTGTTATTTTTTTCTTCTTCTATTTTTCCTTTCCTATATTCTTATTCTCCTCCTTCTTCTTTATTCCTTTCTTCTTCTTCTTCTTCTTCTTCTTCTTCTTCTACTACTACTACTACTACTACTACTTCTTCTTTCTATATAGAAAAAGACTGAGTAAAATGAATAAAAAACTGTGCAATTGAATTGATTGTTAGAGCCGCCGAATTTTTCATTTATTCATTATTTAGATGAAAACATAATTATATTGTTGTACATTCCACAGAATCAAAAGAAGACAAAACAGAAAGAACAATTTGAAAATTACATAGAAGTGTAAATCCCATATACTATAGTAAAGAAATGGGCGTGGGTGTGACAAAAGCAGTGCAGCTTTATCTGTTCTGTCAAAATGTATTTTATCTATAATAGCAATGACCTTATCAAATATACAAACCAAATATGTCAATTTGTCTATAGTGATATGACAACATAACAAGATTATTTGTTCTACAAACACAAGCCCAGTATTATGCAGTATTTAGATGAGTTTTAGCGATGTGAGTACTTTTTTAGTATATATTTCAAACTGTGCTTTATAGAATTTATCACGTAGCATATCATGGTATTATCAAGTAGCAAGAAGAAAGTTCATGGTTAAATCCAACTTTTTATTTTTCTGTCACGAATTTTCGACGGTCCATACCGTCTTTCTCAAGTGAATGACAATCATTCACTTGAGAAAAAGTTGGACTTTCTTCTTGTCTACTTTATTTTTTACCAAAACGTGGACTTTATATTTAACATGGTATTATCAAGATAGATATAAGAAATCCTTATTGTTTTATTAAGATACAGTATCAAATATTAACATCTATAAACAAAAGATCAATAAATTCAAAGCATACAAATTTGAAAGATATATATAAACTTAGTGTAATGCAGCTATTTACATGCTATGAGTACAACATTTTCATGAGTTCATTCTTATAACACTTTATCCTATTTAAAAGATTATGTCAAAGATTCACACTTTCTGTAGTATAATATAAAATTTTCAAAAAAACTTAAATCTTACCAAAACTCCATATAATTCAAGTATCTGTATTTACATGACATCTATGAGATGATACAGTAAGACCTCTACGCATATCCGAGACCATTATGTCTTATAGCATAACTGAAAATCAAAATTGAGAATTACAAATAGTCCATTTAATTCAGTTAACTGTACTTACATGCTATACATATACGTGTGTGTAAGATAACAAGACAGTCTACCCTTTACTTGGAAAAAGAATAAAAATCAAATATGTAACAGCATAATGAAAAAAAATTATAAACTGAATCTTGCAAATAGCCCATATAATTCAGCTGTTTACATGATAAGAGAATGAAAGATTCTCATAGCAATTTTTATATCATAAATATAATGCAAACATTACGGTGTTATTCGTAATATATGAAGAGTTTGTTTGCAAAAGAGGTTAGATTCACTTTTGTAACTACAGAGAAAAACGCACTTGTCTGCCAGATTTTGTGCAGGCATCAATGGAAAAGTGAAATTTGAACATGTTGAAAGTGCATTTTGTCAAGAGTGTTCTCAAATTTAGCTTAATACTTTTGTTCAAACACTGTCAAAAGACAGCTACACAGTTGAACAACGTTCTGATATCAAGAACTCAATGTTCATCAGAAGTGGATCTAACCCTTTTTGCACACAAGCTCTTCATATATCAAAATGACATTTCAGCAAATTAAGTACTGCAATTGCTTTGTATAACTGAGCTGTATACTTGCTATGGACATTGCGAGATAACTAAAATGAATCAAAACAAAATAAAGCAAAGCAAAACAAACAAACACCAAGCAGTGTAAAAATACATTCATTCTATCAAAGAAAGAAAAAAAAATGAAAAGAACAATCGATCTTAACCATGGCCGTACGCAGCGGGGGGGGGGGGGGAATTTTGAAAACTTACATTTTTTACTGAAAATTTTCACAAATTCACCAAAAATGCGCACCAAATCCTTCATTTTCACTTTTAAAAATGCAAAAGCGCCCTCATGACCAGCTTTCAAGTTTCTTCGAAATTTTTGACGCGTCTTGCCCCCCCCCCCCCAGGAAAAAAAAAAAATCTGCGTCCGGCCCTGATCTTAGGTAACAGCTCTTTGAAATACGCGCCATTTCCACAGACCCTTGCTCGAGTTATCTTCGGCTTTAAACGGGTATGAAATCAACTGACATTATGCTATTTACAAATAAACATTGTAATTTATATGGTGTTTGTGGCCTTTAGATAAATTGTTGATCAAAAATATATCAAACATTGACATGCAACATAGAAATCAATTCATAAACACATTACAACAGAATACATCGCTTTTACAAAGCTGAAAATCCATGTGAAACTAATTCGGATACAGGGAAAAAAATGAAGAAAAATGAGCAAGTAAATAGTCAGTTATTGATTAAAGAGCTATGCCCCCTCTCTTTTTCTTTCCCCTTGAATGTTATATATGTACATGCCTTTGTCTGTTCACAGAAAGACCAAATTAATAGTCATGAAAAGATTTTTTTAACAACGCAACTAAATGGCGTAAATATTAATTTGTGGAATGACAGCGCCGCAAAAACTAAAAAACAAACAAACAAAAAAAAACCAAACAGGATTTGTCTTCTTTAAGCAAAATAAGATGGAAGGAATTTGTGGTCTATAACTGAAACTGCACCCCCACCACTCTGAGTTGACACATGGTTATTGGAGGAGCGTAGAGTCATTTAAACATGTTGAAACTGTTTTTTATAATATGAATCTTTCAAATACTCGATATCATACATCTATGTACAAGTTGTGAGTATTATTATAGGTCTACTTGCTGTAAATTTAACGAGACAGTGATTATTCATCAAAAATACATATCAAAGATCAAAGTGTCTTGTAGCAAAATAAAAACATTTCTAATTCCTAATCTTACAAAATTATGCAGTTAGGCATATTGTACATAAATTATATCTCTTGAAAGGAAAAACAGTGCAAGTACTTTCATTTAACGAAATTATTTCCATCAACATGTCTCCAGTCACAGCAAAAATGGAAATGTCCATAAGTTTAAATATCTTACAAAATAATATCTTGTATAGTGAAGGTATCTAAATGTCGTGAATGTCATATCATTCATTTCTATTTGAGAGTTTATATCATTTATCTACTTAGTTGACAGTAATTGATCTGCACATGTATGTTATATAATTAAAGTTAATCAATACGCACTTCACAACAAAACGTGCATCTACATTGGGATACTATATATTTGTGTATAATGTATAGACCAATTTCACAACGCAAGAGGGCAGCAGACTGTTCGACACAGTTCGACATACTGGGGTGGGCGCTCCAACTTTTATAGTACACAAGTCAATAGCGCGCTATGTACATTCGTTCGATTTTTTGTCTATTTTGACCAGTATATGCAGATTTATTTTAATATTTGCGATGACAAATTATCAGGGAAGTTCAGGTCGCAGCTGTGCGGTGCTCAAATGCCACAAGGATTAGAGAAAGTTTTAAAAAATGGAAGCTAACTGAGTGCGAAATTCACTCGCTTTTGACTCATGAAGCCTGTTTGTGTGAGAAGCCGTACTCCCTACACAGGTTTCCGTAAGCAATGTGACGGAATTCGTCGCCAGTGGGTAAAAACATCAACAGAAGGGACTTTTAAGTCAAGAAACATTATCATTATGTACTTTGGCGTAAAATTTAATGAGCGAAAACTTGACTTTGTAAACAGGGTAAGATTTAGGGCTTCCGTTTACTACCGCTTCTATGCTGCAATCGAACTTTTACTGACAAAACTAAGTTGAAAAATCATCGAAATTACAAAAATACATCATACCTTCATCCGTCAGATATGACCATTGTCTTACCTCATCTACCCATGTGTCCATGCTCTATTTTATTGATCTAGAATAAAGTAAATGGAACAATATCGGGGCATATCTCATATCTTGCATTCATTTGGTACACAGAGCCAATCGCGGTCAGCGCACTTGCCCACAGCAGCAATGGCGTCGCCGATAGAGGGCCAAATACATAAACCGGCCGTGAAATTGGTCTATATGTAGTGAGCGTGAAAAATCAGTCTGTTTGAAGGCAGAAGGGCGTTAACAGTGTATAAAATGATAATGAGTTAATGCCGTTTTTGCTCTAACAGATGGATCGAAATCCAACACGAACTGGTTTAGAGGCTAAACATCTTTTTGAATTTGCGAATGTTGTCTCCATCGCAAGCTATCATATTCATTGATGACGTCATCATCACGCGAGAATGAATAAGGTGATACCGCCTACGATCTGTCTCCGTCAGTCTGGTTGATAGAGGGAATGAGGCTACTCTTCTCTTCTTCATAACACCCCCACTCATCACCTGATCAATCACACACGTCTTGTTCTTTTTATCTGATGTCAGGACGTAGAGGTCGTCTGTCATAGGATCAATACAGATATTCCTGATTCTATCACTGTGTGTGATTTCCCTTTGAGCTCCCTTTCTGTCGATGATGAACAGTCTGTGATCCAATGGTGTGGGTCGAGCTATGATGTGACCTGATGACAGCACACCATGCATCATTATCTTCTGTTTACACGTGATGGTATTCATAATCTTACCATCAGCTGGGTTGATGACGTAAATCTTAGACTGACCCCCCTCAGCAGCGATGATCATTCCATCCTGGTCAGCAACAACATCCACCCCTGTGGCAACACGCGTCGTGTTTCTTGGTATAGTGACGTCATTAATCAGCTTCCACTGTCTGTCATACACACTGATGCATCCAGTCAAACTGTCTCCTGTACAACCTGTGCGCCGTTTACCGCATACTACCTTGTCATCATTCAGCAATGCACAGGACGTAACCCACGATGTATCACTACCAGTTATCACTCTCTTAGTGTGTTTAGTGTTCATATCTAACGTATGTGTGTTACCTGCTAGAAGCTCTGTGATGATCAGATTGCATTCATCTATGCATCCTACAATATACGGGAATGTGATTTTATCTTTGACATTGATTGTATCAATGAGCCTCCACTCCCCACCATACCCACCAATCCCAGCACCCTTCTCAATCTTCACAGCCGAAACTTTGGAGGCACAGTCTTTGCATAGCCTCTTCTCAATGTTGTAGTATATCAAATTTGTAGATTCCTCAAAAAGCGCATGCCTTTCTCCTTCCCGTACAGCACTTTCCATACTTGAGCTTGCAGACTTCTTTGGATGCCTCTTAAAATAACAGACTGTACCAGCAATATATGCTATAAAAGCCAGAATTAAGAAACCAACAACTACCTTTAGTGTAAACAAAGCTTTATTGGAATTGGGCTTTTGGGAAATAATCATTGTACCTTCTGTGCTTGGTGAAGATGATTCATAATCATTATCTTCAATAAGGTGCTGAGAAAATGTTGGATGTTGTATAGATACAGTATGAGGACAAGGTTCCGTGATATTTGTGACTTGTTCATTTTGGGTGGGATCCCATACTGAGTCCTTACAATCACACCTGTCTTTAGTTCTATCTAAGGCACTAGAACAGCAATACACTAAACTTTCTACTTTAGCCAACAAGGTCTGACTTAGGGTTTCATCCTGTTGTTGAGGAGAATTCAAAGGGGCTATCTCAATGCCATTTTGATAGCATGTAATGAGGCCTTGGATGTTGCCAAGAGGAGCGGTACAATGTAGTTTGATCCAATCTTGATCAATGTGCGCCTCACTAAATGAACATGATGCCTTACCAGGAGCATATGCAACGTTCAGCAAAATTTTGTAATTTTCAATTTGCGTTGGATCATTCTGGTAGGCAAAGAGGATATATCCACCTTTGTCATCTCTTGAGACAGGATCGATTGTAAGGAACAGAAAACAGATTTCACCATTAGTCTCATTTCTAAGTTTTAGATTGGAGGATGAGAGAGGAGTTGGATTTCTCGAATTATAAAAAGGGGCACGATGGTCATGCTGAAGTGTGATTTCTTTACTATCACAGGAATAAGTGAAACTGAGAAATGCAGCACCCCCTTCATTAACATATATTGTTGTAATTTTACAATTAGTGAATGAAGTTAACATAATCAGGATAAAGACGACATACTTTATTGGAATCTCTTCCATCTTCCAATATTCTGAATGAATAGTCTATATTAGGGTAAAAAAAGAAATCTATGTGAGGAACTGGATACTATTTATTTGAGATAGTTAATTGGCACGCTACTTCACAATAAAGGCGATGGCATACAATGCTGGAAAGTGCCTCAATTCGATTTCTGCAGATTCGAATGGTACTGATGGTATATTTTGTAGGTTGATCCCAGGGTTGTTCATCAAGTGCTCTAATGACCTCCTTATTATTGTAAGAACCTATCATGATGGCGTGCATGACAAAAGAAAGCAAAAATTCATTCAGACTTAATGAATTACCTGAAAATATTAATTGCTTCAGCATGATCAGAGCTGTACTAATTTACGCCATGTGTATCCCACAATCGCTTGTACGTAGCATTTTACTGAAAAATGTGATAAAACTTAAAATGTTTTCTTCACTTGATTATAAGTAAAAATGATTTCCTTATATGATTGGCATGAATTATACTTATCATAAAGAAATAAACACGAGAAAATAACGATAGATTAGAGTACCATATACATATGCGAAACTCAATGAATGTGAAACATTTCAAAGCGATCTGTCATGTTGCGACCGAGGTATTAGTCAGAGAGTTGTTTAAAATAAACCAGTACTAAAGTCAAAGTGACTTCCCTCCTAGTCTACATCTCGGTATATTTATGGATAAGGCATGTGCACATTCTTTTAAGTCATGAGTAATCAACTATCTCATTGTAATCAGCAACCTTTATTCTCTTCAAAAGTTGAAAGACATTAAGAAACAGCATGAAAAATAGCTTAATAGAGGCAGAGTCTACATACTTGTAAGTGGTGACGATTTGTTCAAATCATTTGGAGAAATTCTTGACGAAAGAGATCAATCTTCCTGTAGCGAGTATATGCACTGGAGGGTCTCTAGGTTAGACAGACCATCACGATTCTATAAAAGAAAAAAAAAAGAGAAAAAGAAAATCATATCATGCAATTCTGTTAACCCACAGAATATCAAACATGATTTAGTCGTGTATGAATGTCATCAACATGGTCTATGGAATACGAATTGAGGAAAATGTATTGATAGAATTGCATGACTCAATGAAAAATAGCAGGGAGGGAGCAAAGTGACCCCTTACTTCTTTCATTTAAATAGGTACTCTTTTCATCTTAGACGAGGTGCCGTTTTGAAATCTAGTAAGTGGTTTTTTTTTGCTAATCGGTGCTCCTTTTCCTTCTTAACAGCCTCCTTTTCCCTGTTTGAAATTGCCCTAATGCAATTCTGAGTGTTCCTGTTGAAATATAAGTGCCCCTATACTGACCTTTCTGTTACTCACATGCAACCCCACTTATAGTGAGTGCCACATTTCTACGTCAGATAACTGACCATTTTTAATTCAGATACGTGCCTCCCTTTTAAAGCACGAACATGTCATGCTTTACCTCTAATAATGTGCCCCTTTTCCTTGCTGGCAAGTCCAAAATCCTCTGTGCCCCTTTTTGCATCTTATAAGTGCCGCTTTTTTCCGATACCCCCTGTAAACACCCCTTTTCGAGCTGGGTAAGTGCCCCTTTTTGTTTCTTTGAAATGTCATTTCTTCTCCTGATTGCCTTTTTGACCTCTTATACATCATTTGTTATAAATGCCACTTTGTTCACTGCTAAGAGTGTCCCTTCTGACATATGACTAGTGCCCCTCTCCAGTGCCCCTTCCTTCTCTAAACAGCTTGAGCGAACCCCTCTGTAGAGTGATCCCGCTTTGCAGTGATCGAGGAGGCGAAACCACAATAACTTCTCTCTAGGTCGATGTATTTGCTAGGCTCAACGCAGTCGTTATTTCATAATTCCCGAAATTTTTTCATAAGAGAAAAGATGGAAAGGCAAAAACATAGGAGGAAAAAACAAAGAACACCATAAGGATGATAGAAAGACTATAGAAGGGTAGAAACCAGAGACCAGAAAGAGAGTGTGTGTGTGAGACATAGGGGAAATATGAAGAGAGAGGTGTGTGTGTGTGTGTTTGGGGGGGGGGGGGAGGACATCGACAACGAAGGGGTCAAAGGGAGGCAAAAACCTTAATTTTCTTTCACATTAGGACATCTGCATTTTGTTTTCTTCTTCTTCTCTCCGCCCAATCACTATACACCTCTCTCACACTCGTTAATCCATTAATTCCACTTCCGTGTGTAGAAACAACCCCCCCCCTCCTCCCTCCCCCAAGCCCTTTTTATATACTGAATTATCTGGCTTACCTATACTTTAGACAAGTAAACTGCTGTTCCAACTCTTGTACGTTCGAAAGGAAATTGACGATCTAGACGTTTATTAGACGTTGGAAAAAAAACTTCATGTAAACGAAGCAAATAATCACAAATGATCTGCTTGCTATACTTTGTGCTTCAGGTGCGGCCAAGATGGCGTCTAGTACCATCCCATTTCAAACAACTGCGCACCAAGAACTGAATTGAATTTCAATGGCAGTGCTCACACATGCATGAAGACAGAGAGAAATATAAGAAATATGGAAATCAATTGTAATCTTGTCACATGAGTTTTGAATTATTGACAAGAGATAGGCACCACTGCTCTTTATGAATACATCATTATCTGGGAATAATGGCGCGGGGGGGGGGGGGGGGTCGGGTACACAGGATAAATGTGTTTTCATCAATCATGACGTCTGTGAAGGCATTACCTGGAGAAAGGGGAGATTTTCTCACATGTATGCAGGAGATTATGAAATAGAATAATGTTCTAATTGTAGTCATTGAGGTCTTATATTATAAGACTTATATGAATTTGAAGACGTAGAGATGAATTCTGTTTTAAATGTCCTTTGGCTACATATAAACCTTTATTTGTTTTAAGAAATGTTCCCTCCCCTTTCTATTTCGAATTGCAATCCAATGATGACCTTATTCCTGCATATCCGTTCTGTCTCTCTCTTTCTCTCTCTATCTTTATTGAATTGCACTGACTTTCTAATTCATTCCCTCTTTAGACTACGATAGAGGGAGGAAGGGGGAGAGAGAGAGAGAAATAGAGAGACAGAGAGATAGTGAGAGAGAGAAATAGAGACAGAGAGAGATAGTGAAAGATAGAAAGTGGGAAAGAGAGAGAAATAGAGAGACAGAGAGAGATAGTGAAAGAGAGAGAGAGTGGGAGAGGGAGAGAAATAGAGAGACAGAGAGAGATCGTGAGAGAGAGAAAGTGGGAGAGAGAGAGAGAGAGACAGACAGACAGACAGAGAGAGATAGTGAGAGAGAGAAAGTGGGAGAGAGAGAGAGAGGGGGGGGCAGAGATGGAAAGACAGAGACTGAGAATGATTGGGAAATATAGAGGGGTGTGAAGAAAGTAAGGGGGTAGAAAGGGACACTGACAGCGAAGGGGATCAAAAGGAAGCAAAAACTTTACTTTTCTTTCATGATTAGCAAATCTATAACTTGTTTTCTCCTACTTTGCTCCCTCCGTAAGATAATCACATCCGTCCAATCTTACACATACTGTACACCTCTCACACACTCGTCATTCCATGTATTTCACTAACTTGTGTAGAACCCCCCCCCCCCCCAAGGCCTTTAAAAAAAACCTGGAATATTTAGCTTACCTTGTTTAGACGAATAAACTCCTTTTCCAAGTGTAAGTTCGAAAGAATTGTGAATATACATGTACAACTGTATATAGACCTTTCCTCGACGTTTAAAACTTCAAATGAAGAAGTAAATATTCCCCAATGATGTGCTTGTAATATGTGCTTCAGGTGCGTCCAAGATGGCTTCTAGCATGTCTAGTACCATCCCATTTCAAACTACTGTGCACCAGGAACTGATCCCTTTTCAAACTACTGCGCACCAGGAACTGATTTGACTTACAATGTTGATGGCAAAACTCACACAGCATGTATGAATACAGAGGGAACTATGAAAAACTGGAAAAAATTATAATCTTCTCACAAGATATAGAATTATTGACAAGAGATAGGCACCACTGCTTTTTATGAATACAGTCACATATCTGGGAATAATAGCTGGGGGCAGGGTACACACGATGTGTTTGCATCAATCATGACGACTATATGGAGGCATTTCCTGGAGAAAAGGGAGTTTGAATTTTCTCACAATGATGTTTAGAAATTTGCCTCTAGGAATTCCCTTTTATGTCAGAAAATATAGGAAACACATTACCAGCATGAGCTAACCACTCTTTTGTATGATGTTTCTTCCTCATGACCTTGTATCAGCTTCAAAAGTTACATGCCCCTGTGAGAGCTTACAAGGGATCTAGCATCAATAGACACCTCACTCCTTAGATACACTACCCTGCCCTTTCTTCCCTATGCTCCTCTTTTCTTCTTTCTTTCTTCAATTCTTCCTTTTTTTCTTCCTCTTCTTCGTATTTTCTTCTTCTTTTTGATCATTGATTTAAAGATAAGGGGTGGGTGACCCCTGCTTCCCCCTGAGACGCCACTCCTGTTTGACATAATATAATCGTGTCGTTTTGCAAATATAGGTGCAAGTAATTGTCGCTAGATGGCGCTCAACCACTTGATGCGACGGTGGATTCAAGAAGTAAAAACATATGCTTTTGAAACGAAATCGTTCTGTGTCTAGGAAAACAGATCTCACAGATCTTGCTCAATTAGTTATGGATATTAAGATTAAAAGCAAAGAAAGTGCATATTTATTTATCATTCGTGGAGATGTTTCTTAATCAGACATCGGAAAGCATAATGTTTACTGGTTTGGTATTATATATCTTCAAATTTCAGGTCTCAAATAATTAACCAAGGTTTTGGTGTAAAGGTTCTTGGTAAATGAAATACATTTACTGATTAAAAGCTGCATATGAAAGATCGTTTTCATTTTCCACTAAGGGCCGTGCAAATTATCACCCTTACAATTCCTAGGTAATCACTAAGGTAATCACCCCCGAAGGACAACTCCCCCGGAGGACAACTCCCACGAGGACAACTCCCCCCGAGGACAACTACCCCGAGGACAACTCCCCCCGGAGGACAAATCCCCAGGAGGTCAACTTTCCCGGGAACGACTCCCATCTGACAACTCCCCCGGAGGACATCCCCCCCCCCCCCCACACTTTGAGGACGAGATTATTGACTGGAGGAAAATTGATTTTATGGCCACGCCTGGCACGTGAGGGGCGGTAAATTTATTTATTTATTTATTTTTTAAAAATCAAACTTAAGTAATTGATCAAGTATTTTTATTACAACTTTCCCGGAGGATAGTAGCTCCTCGAGGATGACAAACGGGGATCGGGGAGGGGTAGAAAGTTGTTACTAGTTTAATAAGCTATACAGTTATTTGTCGCTCTAATTGCTAACTTTTTTGAAAATTTCCAACCTTTTGCTCCCATTTTATCGAGGAGCAAAAGAAAATAAAAACTCTAGTAATGGGTACGCTTTTCCACCCAAGGGTGTTGGGTTTGGCAGCTTCAGCATCACACTCCCATCGGAACCAAATTTGATCATCAGAAGAGAGAAAAGAAAGGAATAAAATGAAGAAAGGAAAGTGAGGAACCTAAGTAGGAAGCTACAAAAGTAGAGAATGGTGTATTTAGTCGTTTTCGTCAGGAAAAAGGGGAGATGGGCCACAATCAAGCTTAAGAACAGAAGTCACTTCGCTCGATCAGCAGCTGTGATTGGGTCCCGTTCTTCTTTTTTTTTTCCTAAATGCACAATTTTAGGCAAGATATCATATAAAAATCTTACTTTTAAGGGGTGGGGTCAAAAACCCCCCCCCCCCCCTCCCTCCCCGAGATCCGGTATCCCGCCCCCTTGTTAAACTCACTGACTATAAGTGAAAATAAAATCTTAACGGAATTTTATACTGAATGCATGTATTCTTAATTTGATTTTTGTGAAAGGACTTGTGCTTCTACGTATTTATACGCATTTAGCGTCCAGCGAGCATGTGAAACCACATGAAAATATTAATTATAAAGTACCCCACTCAAGAGTAGAAGATAAACAAAAAGGAAAAGTCATCGTTAGATTCTTATGATTTGACAAATTTGGACACATATTCAGCTTTGGTATCTAAATTCGCTGATGGAATTAATCATTTTTCTTACTTAGAATATCTACATTCAGCTGACCTGAAACCTAGAGGTTTTATGTATTTGTTCTTCTTCTTATTTCTTTATATATAGTCGTTTCGATCCATCAATTCGTCTTCTAATGAAATCATCCAGGCCCAACCCTCCGAACATTATGCCATAATCTTAAAGGTTCTCATTGGGGGAGGGGGGGGGGGGGATTGCCCCATAGATGTATTTTTGTATACGCGTTTATACTACACCAACTTCCAAACTTCGAAATGTGGCGGGTCATCACCTATCCCCCCATACATTCTTTGAAAGACGTGTCAGAGTAGAAAACTGTTTGTAGAAAAGTTGAAACTAAAAATATATTTAGCTAAATATAGAGGATAAGAAAGGTTGAATTAAGGCCTCCACACACATACACACACACACGCACACGCACAAATATTTCCAGGTGTGGAATGTCTATTTGTTTTTTGATAAGTATAAAGCAGTTCTTCTATATGATGTTACATTCAATGATGATGATAGCGTTACATAACTACTTGTATCTCTGACATAATATTTGAAATGATTTCACTTGTTTCGTTAACGTTGTTTTTTTATTCAAGAAAATAAATACTTAAAAACAAAATTGTGTCTCTTAGGGATTTTTTTTTCAGACTTTTGCATCCACTCTAATGTATGTTTGTTTTGTTAATGTATGTTTGTTTTGTGTGATTGTTGTTTTCCATTCTCAAACTAATACAACTGATATTGTATAAAACACATTTTGTTACTAAGTTTTATCAGCAATTGAAACATAGTTGCAGTGGTCATATCATGTTTTGATGTTTGTTTATTTTTGTACGCAAGCATTATGGAAGGGGTCCGCCCGCGAGGCCGAAGGCCCGCGAGACCGAAGGCCCGCGAGACCGAAGGCCCGCGAGGCCGAAGGCCCGCGAGACCGACTTTTAAAAAAAAAAAAAAAAATCTTATTTTCCTTCATCAGGTGCCGCGGTCGAGTGGTTTAAGGCGCCTTGTTGCAGCGGCGTAACAGGTGCCTGTTATCAGAAAGGGGGGGGGGGGGGGGCAGAGCCAAATATATCCCGGTAACTCCGTCTAGAATTAGTGGCGTAGCTAGGATTTCATTTTATGGGGCGGTAGTGAGCACGGGAAGCGCGTTCCCAAGGGGGGTGCAGGGAGGGGGGAGTGTCCCCCGCGAGAAGCGCGGAAGCTCCGACGTTCCTTTGAATCGTTCCTTGTCTGCTCCCGCTCATCTTAAGACGTCCTCTGCCTGTTATCGGGGGGGGGGGGGGTGGGGGCAGAGCCAAAAATGTCCCGGTAACTTAGTCCAGAATCAGTGGCTTTGCTAGGATTTCATTTTAGGGGGCGGTAGTGAGCACGGGAAGCGCGTTCCCAAGGGGGGTGCAGGGAGGGGGGAGTGTCCCCCGCGAGAAGCGCGGAAGCTCCGACGTTCCTTTGAATCGTTCCTTGTCTGCTCCCGCTCATCTTAAGACGTCCTCCGCCTGTTATCGGGGGGGGGGGGTTGTGGGCAGAGCCAAAAATGTCCCGGTAACTTAGTCCAGAATCAGTGGCTTTGCTAGGATTTCATTTTAGGGGGCGGTAGTGAGCACGCGAAACACTTGCGAAACACTTAATACTGAGCGCGCGAAAGGCTCTCCCTATAAGGGGAGTTTTCCCCCTCCCCGCGAAGCACGGAAGCTCCGATGTTTTCTTCGAATTGTGCCTTGTCTGCTCTTGCTCTTCTTACGTTTTCCCCTTTCTTTTTCTTTCTTTCTTTTTTTTGTTGGCGTTTTTTTTTGGGGGGGCGCGACTGCCCCCGCCTTTTTTGCTACGAGGGTGTAATCAATTAATAAATATAGACGTTCATTTATTTATTCATCATTCATTCATTCATTCATTCATTCATTCATTCAGCTATTCATTAATATTGATTCCTTTTTTAATATCAATTTTCTGAGATAAAATTTCAGCTTCTGCCGGAGTATTAACTTATTAGACTTGGAATAGTTTGCAAAAATGCTTTTCATGATACTACGAAATCGGACACCCCATCCCGTCTCTCACTTCATCGTCTAACGAAATCATGCCAAAGTCTCTGAAGGAATCTACACAACCGTGGTGAAACCAAAAAATGTTACAACAATTATTAGAACATAATTCTTAATGAACTGATGAACCAAAATACAGTGGTGCCGCATCCGAAGTGGACTGTTGCAAATTACAAGCTTTTCTTTTTTAAAAGAAATATTCTAACCCTATTTTGCATAATAAACGCACACACTCATCCCACGCACTGAGAGACACAGAGCACGCTCAAATAAATTGGATATTCTTCTAAGTTCTTTTCCTCTATACTTTTCTCACAGCTCATTTTACTTTCAATTTCTCCTATCGTTCCTCTTGACATTCCCCCCTCTCTGTCTCTTACTCTCTCTCCCTCTCTGTTCTCTTCCAATTAAGTTAACATCTTGATTCCTAAATAAATGCCCCCTCTCTGCACCCCCCCCCCTCCCCAGAGAGCCCGTTTCGCGCGCTCAGTAAGTGTTTCGCACGATTCGCATGCCCACCACCGCCCCCCTAAAATGAAATCCTAGCAACGCCACTGATTCTAAACTTAGTTACCAGGAATTATTTGCCCCCCCCCCCCCCCCGATAACAGGCAGAGGACGTATCAAGATGAGCGGGAGCAGACAAGGAACGATTCAAAGGAACGTCGGAGCTTCCGCTCTTCTCGCGGGGGACACTTCCCCCTCCCTGCACCCCCCTTGGGAGCGCGCTTCCCGTGCTCACTACCGCCCCCCTTTACTGAAATCCCAGCTACGCCACTAATTCTATACGGAGTTACCGGGAAATATTTGGCTCTGCCCCCCCCCCCCTCTGATAACAGGCACCTGTTACGCCGCTGCAACAAGGCGCCTTAAACCACTCGACCGCGGCACCTGATGAAGGAAAATAAGATTTAAAAAAAAAAAAAAAAAGTCGGTCTCGCGGGCCTTCGGTCTCGCGGGCCTTCGGTCTCGCGGGCCTTCGGTCTCGCGGGCCTTCGGTCTCGCGGACCCTCGGTCTCGCGGGCCTTCGGTCTCGCGGGCTGTCACCTTATGGAATCAAATGTTATCTGACAAACAAGGACTGGATTAGTGTAATTTTAATGAGTAAACTAAAGTGTTGTCCAAGATTTATGACTGAAGGATTTCTTTAGGCACTGTTAGGCTCCATAATAAAGGAAAAATAATAAGAACAAATACATAAAGCCTCTAGGTTTCAGATCAGCTGATGTAGATATTCTAAGTAAGAAAAAAATGATGATTTCATGATTTCATCAGCGAATTTAGATATCAAAGCTCTAATATGTGTCCAAATTTGTCAAATCATAACAATCTAACGATGACTTTTCATTTTTGTTTATCTTCTACTCTTGAATGGGGTACTTTATAATTAATGTTTTCATGTGGTTTCAGCGCAAAGAATGATAATCGCACATGCTCGCTGGACGCTAAATACGTAGAAGCACAAGTCCTTTAACAAAAATGAAATTAAGAAAACATGCATTCAGTATAAAATTCAGTTAAGGTTTTGTTTTCATTTTAGCCAGTGAGTTTAACAAAGGGGCGTATACCGGATCTCGAGGGGGGGGGGGGGGGGGGGTTCGGCCGCTACCATAAAAGTAAGATTTTTATATTATACCTTGCCTGAAATTTGTGCATTTAGATTTAAAACAAAAAAAGGAACGGGACCCAATCACGGCTGCTGATCGAGCGAAGTGACTTCTATTCTTAAGCTTGATCGTGACCCGTCTCCTCTTTTCCTGAAGACTACAACTAGATACAACATTCTCTACTTTTGTAGCTTCCTACTTTCTAGGTTCCTCACTTTCCTTTCTTCATTTTATTCCTTTCTTTTCTCTCTTCTGATGATCAAATTTGGTTCCGATGGGAGTGTGCCGCTGAAGCTGTCAAACCCAACACCCTTGGGTGGGAAAGCGTACCCATTATTAGTGTTTTTATTTTCTTGAATGTGTATATTGGCGCAAAAATGGGAGCAAAAGGGTGGATATTTTTCAAAAAAGTTAGCAATTAGAGCGACAAATTACCGTATACCTTATTAAACGAATAACAACCCTCTACCCCTCGCCCATCCCCGTCTGTCATCCCCGAAGAGCTGTTCTCCTCCGGGAGATTTGTAATAAAAACAAAATATACGGGATTAATTACTTAAGTTTGATATATGAATAGGAAATATTTATTTGACAGTTCCTCACGAGCAAGGCGTTGTCATAAAAAACAAAATTTAATGCGTTATTTTGTCCTTAAAGGAGGGGAGGGGAGGGGGGAGATGTCCTCCGGGGGAGTTGTGCGATGGAAGTCACCCCCTGGGGAGTTGTCCGTGGGGGAGTTGTCCTCCGGGGAAGTTGTCCTCAGGGGAGTTGTCCTCCGGGCGAGTTGTCCTGCGGGGGAGTTGTCCTCAGGGGTTGTTGTCCTCCGGGGGAGCTGTCCTCCGGGGGAGTTGTCAGGTGGGAGTCGTCCCCGGGGGAGTTGTCCTCCGGGGGAGTTGTCCTGATACGGGATAAAACGTCCTTTCATGAAACGCTCTCCAGGATTGCCCACTGTTGTTTGTTTGGTTTTGTTTTTTACATGTGTGTTACTTGCAATAGTATTTGAACTCACAGTATCTTTTTACTGAAGTGATATTTGAAGATCATATTTTGAATGAAGTATACTGACAGTGAACCCCTAATACAGGAGGCGTTTCATCTAGTAGCTTGTCAGTGAGTTTTACTGACAAATTTGCTCTCAACCAATCAGATGCAAGGATTTCAGAAGCTTATAACAGCTGTCGGTAAAAATCACTGACAAGACACTTGATGAAACGCTCCCCAGCTGTCTTTTGTTGATTGATTTATTTTAACAGGGATGTGTTGGGAGATTTCTTGATGCTCTATTAAATGATTTTTTATAACAGGTGTGGTAAAAGTAATATCACAGTGAATAGTAATAGAGGATCATATATGTATACATGTAATGTATAATCGTTTTGAGACAACTTCCCCCTGGACAATAATATTATCCCCCTGCCAAGAACCCCTTGACCAATATGTCCCCTCCCCCTCTCCCTCACCTCCCCTCCCCTTTTAGTTTCCCGGAAAGTTATCCCTTAGTACAATTAGTTCATGGGCCAGGCCAGATATTAGTACCACCAGAGTTTGTAAAACCTTTGTACTGCTATTTTGTTTTTGGGCATATATATGTGTATTAAACTATGATAGCATTTCCGAATGAGTAGCTTAGTAAAAAAATATACATCATTTTGTTCGGGGAAAATCTAATAGCAAATACATGGTATACTGTCTGAATGTGTAGACTATGCATTATGAGCTAATGCTAGGGACCTCCCGTAAATACTTGCATCTGATTGGTAAAAAGTTCTGGAGCCATAGCCTCAGGTGATAATTGTCCAGAGGCGCTATGGGGGGGGGGGGGGGGAGAATAGTCCTCAAATATGTATGATATTGTATTGACTAATTATAATTTTATGTGCAATAGCCTCATTGGATCATACACATTGGTGTGGGGGCAAGGGTACGTCTCAAAGGTTTCCTGAAAAATACATGTATAATGAATACATTCTTTGAAAAATGTAAAAATGTAATGAAATGTGCACAAAATGATGTGTATTGTCCAGTCTGTTTCATAATCCACAAGATTCTGTTCATGTATTTACTTTCGATTGAAAGAGTAGTCCTGTGGTTATGTATAAAAGCAAGGACTTCAGTACATTTGGCATTTCGGTATTCCCATTATTTCTATCTAAAATCAGTGTAATACTGCAAGAGGAGGGAGAAGACCGGAGGAAGAGAGAGAGGGGAAGAGAGAGAGAGAGAG
>CM057168.1:17344922-17373741 GCA_029962745.1 Echinometra lucunter
AACGAAACGTGAGTGTTCGTGCTTGGAGACATACCAAACCAAGTCCACCTTTGTTAGGGTTGTTGAAACAGAATTTGCTTTCTTAAAAGATGTCGTTTTCCGGACCAAACAAAATTAATAAGCATTTCTTGGAGTTCATCCAGTATTTGCTGAGGGGAGATATAAAACTGCAAGGCAATGAAACAGTTTAGATGCAGCTAGCTGATAGCAATAATGATTCTGCCTTTGAAGGATAACAAGAAGAAAGAGAACTCCATCGAGATAGAGTCTTATTTAATTTTTCTTTACACTTTATCCAGTTGTTGTGTACAAAATTATTATTATTACCCAGATGAACTCCAAGGAAAAGGAGACCATCACAATTCCATTTGAAATCAAGGGGCCTGTCTCTACGTTTCGACCATGATCCAGCCCACAGTCCTTGAGATTTTACATGATTAAGGCAGGCAGCCGAGGCCTTACTAAAAGTGTTATATGTACCAAGAATAATATCAAAGCCTTTGTCTTCAGTGACAAAAATTGATATATCATCTGCATATGCAGAGACTGAGACATTCATATCCGTGTTAGGTAAAGAAAAAGAGCATGAAGCAAGGTTGACTTTTAACTTGTGCAGCAAAGGTTCTATGGCTATAGAATACAGAAGGCCAGACAAAGGGCAACCTTGGCGTATGCCTTTTTGAAAAGGAAAAGGCGCAGTGAGGGATCCACACACTTTGACTAAGCCCTCGGCATCATTATACAAAAGTTGAATACAAGAAATGAAAAATTCTCCAATACCCATAGCTCTCATAGTGTTAAAGAGATAATTATGATCTACATTATCAAAGGCTTTCCTTTGATCCAAATTTACTACTGCAAGAGGGGTATCATTGCAATTAGAAAAGTGTACAATGTCTCGGATCAAATTGAAGTTATCATAGATTGTTCGATCTGGAACACAATACGTTTGGTCTTCTGAAACAATATTAGAGATATAATGTTTTAGTCTATTAGCAAGTACCTTTGCAAAAATTTGTAGTCATTGTTTAGAAGAGAGACTGGTCGCCAGTTGGCAATGTCTGCCAGGTCTCCCTTTTTAGGAATCAGTGTAATCACTGTCCTACGAAAAGTATGTGGAAGGGTTCCAGTACTTATGGCATATTGTAATACAGAAAAAAGATCATTTTTTATCAAGGGCCAGAAAGTCTGATAGAATTCAGAAGAAAGTCCATCTAGACCAGGCGTTTTATTTTTCCCGAGCTGTTTAACAGCAATATCAAATTCATTAAGTGACAAAGGAGCATTAAGACTTTTTGAATCTTCAGCATCAAGTTTCAATAAGTCAGATAAAATATTATCAACCGCATTATCATCAGTTGGCACACGACTGTACAAACTCTTATAGAAATTCCGAACGTGAATTTTAATATCACTCTGATCCTCTGTAATGTTACCCGAAGGGAGACGGGTACGAGAGAGTGATTTAAAAGTAGAGTTCGATTTTTCAAGACCGAAAAAATAAGCTGAGCTAGTGTCTATCTCATTAGCATATTGAAAACGTGACCTTACAAGAGCACCCTTGGCTTGATTCTTAAGAAGAATGTTTAATTCATTTCTTTGTTCAGCAAGGGCCTGCTGAATATCAGGCGTGAAGTCAGGCGAAGATTGCAATTTGTCAATGGTTTTGGTAATATTTAATAACGTTTCTCTCTTCTCATTGGCTAACTTGGAGCCGTACATTTGAGTGAGCGATTTAATGTGGTATTTACCAAAGTCCCACCATGATAGAATATTAGGAAAGTTTGGCCTTTTATTTGCCAGTCCGTCCAAAATTGACAAATGATATTTCTGTAGTCATTATCATCGAGAAGAGAATTATTAAGTTGCCAAAAAGCACTTCCTCTTGGCTTCTGTGGGGGGATTTTAATTTTCAGGGAAATTGCACAATGATCAGAGAGAGTGCAAGGTAGAATACGACAAGCGTGTATTGAAGGTATTAGAGGGAAAGACACATAAAAACGATCAAGTCTGGCTTTAGAAACACCATATACACTGTGAGGATTGTTTCTATGCCAAGAGAATTTCTTTTCATGTGGGTGAAGTCTTCGCCACGCATCACATAATTTATTACTTTCAATCACTTTTCTTGAGGGCAGATGACATCTTAGGTCTATGCTCATTAGGCATGCACAATCTATCCAATGTTGGAGATAGGGTACAGTTAAAATCTCCCCCAATTAAAATAACACCGTCGCTGCACTGATTAACATGATGCGCAAGAAGGCGAATGGCCTTAATAGCAAGGTTATCATACTGTGGCATTAAAACATTATATAAATGATACATGCCACTATCAAACTCGATTTTAACATATAAGATATGACTATTAAGTATAACTAAGGAATCTATGATGCTACAATGGTTATTCTTTACAAGGGTAGCAACTCCAGATCCTCGATTATGTCCGGGGGGCACAAAATGGTTTATAGGATGACCATAAATCCCAACAATGAGAATGCTGGGAGAGGTCATTTATTTCTTGTAAAAACACAATGTCAGAATCAAAAGCAATGTTATCAACATAAGTAAAAACTGAGGCATTCTTCATGGCATTGGAGCAACCTCCAGTGTTAAAGGTGAGCAACGACAGAGTCATAAAAAAGGAAAGAAAGGCATGCATGTCTACGCTCATACTAAAAAAGAAAGAGGGTCATATTAAAGATCTAGATTTTTGATCAATTTGTAAATCCTCTGCTGTGTACTTTTCGTAAACAGAGGACTGTTTCTCAAAGGTCTCAGTTCTCTAACAAGTCCTGGTATGTTGGAAGTGAATTTTTTTGCTACTTCTAGGGGTTTTTTCCGTGCTTTAACAATTTTCAGAAATTTGCAAAGTTCCTTGGAAGAGAGGGGTCCTTGACTGGATGGGAATGAAGAAGCCCAGTCAAAGGATTCATCGTCAGTCTGTGCATCATCCCATACCGTTACGTCATCAGTGTCGGTAGTGTCTACCGTGGAAGCGGGAGAGGGTGGGGTTGGTGACGTAGAGAGTAGGACGGGAGTTGGGGAGGGAGGTTCTGAGGTCATAGGAGAGGAGACTTTTTTCATTAATTTCCGGGGTGGGGTAGAAGAGACAATTGGAATAAGTTTGGGGGAGTCTTCTACAGGAGGTACGGGAGATTGTTTCCTTTTTGCGACAACATCTGCAAAGAGTCTGGAAGGGGCGGGCGGTGTTCCCCAAATGGTGTTGCAAGGGGTTTGGGTCAAAGGAGAGGTGGGGGCCTCGGGAAGAGGTATTTTGTCCCGGCTAGTGCCCACGGAGTCGCTGCTAGTTTGACTATTATCATTGCTGTGCAGATTATTCGCGCCCTGAAAGCTAGCAGAGGCTCCTTCAGCAGTCTCGGCAACTTTGGGGTGCGGAGAGGCTGGCGTAGGACTGGGGCCAATATAATTTTCTGTGCGTGCTGGGGACGCCCTCTTATCAGTGGTTTCGGGTACAGACCGTTGGGGTTTAGGTTTAGATACTTTAGGGGATGACGTGGGTCCGATTTTCCTTTAGCTTGTGGGTTTTCAGACTCATCTTGACGGACTGATTTTTAGCAGTTCTTACTGAGATGGCCAGCCTCGCCGCACTCAAAGCAACGAGCCGCCTCAGTGGAAATAAAAACGCGATAATTGATACCAGCGTGAGTAAAATTAATGAAATCGGGTGGAGTGACATTCGGACTAAGTAGCACCTGAACTTGACGACGGAAGGACATGATGTGAGCTAGTTGTTTGTCCTTAAAACCAATGGGAATAGGACGGATCTGTGAGACTACTTTACAGAAAGATGAAATTTGTTTGACAAGAACAGAATTGGGAATTTCAGTGTATACATTAGACAGTGTAATACGGGTTGTCGGCAAAACTAAGGGTGAGATCTCAATAAAAGCGCCTTTAAAGGTCAAGCCGTTGTTCACCGCGCTCAGCACATCTTCTTTAGAATTCAGGTACATGGCAATTCTTTGGTTACTGATGCGGGAAGCAGCCACTATACAATGGGCTGGAATTGTGTCTGCGAATGCCCTTATGTAATCATGAATAGGAACATGTGCAGCAGCCACAAAAGAGATACCATTGTTTCTGCTCACGGACGTAAAAGGCTCGGCAGCAGAAACAGGAACGGCAGCCTGAGCCGAACTGGTTCCCGGCTCGTCCCGGGAGGCCTGTCCGGCTTTACTGGCCATAGTGGCCAAAACTTTCTTACACAAGGTCACCACAAAAACCCTTGAAAATACAAGTTATTAGCAAGAAATAATAGGTGGACTTGGTTTGGTATGGTTATAAATGTGTACTAGTAGTACACTAGTTTAAATAACTGCAAATAAAACAGTGTAATTTCAACAAAACTTACAAAAACTCTGGAGCTTGCTCGAGACACGTCCTTCTACAACAAAGAAGAAGAAGAAGAAGAAGAAGAAGAAGAAGAAGAAGAAGAAGAAGAAGAAGAAGAAGAAGAAGAAGAAGAAGAAGAAGAAGAAGAAGTTGAAGAAGAAGAAGAAGTTGAAGAAGAAGAAGAATGCGTGTTTACAGAATTAGGTTTGAACAAGGATATATTTACGAGAATAATGATATGCTTCATGACGGTATTCACCACTTCATTCACTGAGGAGGAGGAAAAATACACCAATATGTATTTTCCATATTGAGCAATAATGTGCCAAAAGAGCGACTCTCTATATATATGCAAGCCTATGTAGCATATAGTGTGTACTTCTAAACCGGGAGCTACTTAGCTATAAGTACCGGGTTTTTTCATGCAGTTGGCCGTATATACACTCCACGGACAACATTGTGCTCTAGGGAATGAACGTCTGCGGTGCACAATGTGGTGGAGGCGGTCAGGAGGGGCCCCAAATAGGTCAAAATCTTGAGCTTGATTAGCGAAAAAAGTAACTTCATGAAACCTAAATCATGAATGACCACTGCCATGCAGACCTTATAAGAGGTGGGTTGTGCCCGCCAGACAACCCAAAATTATTTTTGTTTTAATTCATTTATCAGTGCACTGCGACAATACCATAACTTTGAGGAAATGAGCTAGATTAGCAAAGCGGCTTTAACGTTGAAACGTCCTTTCATTTGTGTACAGTGAGAGAAAGTGATCGTTTAAGACAGTGTGCTGGATTAGAACATCAAAATAACATGTTGAAACCTGGCGTAAATTATAAATCATGACCCCCTGTTTCATAAATAACCCATCCCGGACATTTTCAGTGATGGATTGGGCTTACCAGACGCCCCAAAAATAATTTTAAAACCCCAATATGTTAGTACACAATGAAAAGATGACAATTTTAAGACAATGAACTAGATTAATGAAACAAAGTAACACCATTAAACCTGGTAGAAATTATACATCATGACTCCATACATGAATGACCTCCGCCAGACTTCTTCAGTGTTGGTGTGTGCCCGATGGACGCCCCCCCAAAATAATGTCAAAGCGCCCATTTCATGAGGGCACAATAAGAAGATAATAACTTTGAGACAATGAACTACCCCATGGCACCTAGTGGAAATTTTAAAGCATGACTCCCTAAATACATGGATGACCCAGCCAGACAATTTTAGTGGTGGCTGTGCCCGCCAGATGCCCCCCCCCCCAAATAATGTCAAAACCCACATTAGTACACAATGAGAAGATGATAACTTTAAGATCATGAACTAGATTAATAAAACATAGTAACGCCATGAAACCTGGTAGAAATTATACATCATGATTCCATGCATGAATGACCCCGCCAGACCTTTTTAGTGTAGGTGTGTGTCCCCCCAAATAATGTCAGAACGCCCATTTCTTTCAATCTTTTCTTATGTTATTCTTTGTTTTCTCCTACTGTATAAGAGGTCAAAAAGCCAATCAGTAGGAGAAATGACACTTCAAAGAAACAAAAAGGGGCATTTACCCAGCTCGAAAAGGGGTGCTTAAAAGGGGTATCAGAAAAAAAGCGACACTTATAAGATGCAAAAAGGGGCACTTATCTCAAGCTATCAGAAGGATTTTGGACTTGCTATCAAGGAAAAGGGCACATTATTAGAGGTAAAACATGACATGTTCGTGTTTTACAAGGGGCACATTATTAGAGGTAAAACATGACTTTAAAAGGGGCACATTATTAGAGGTAAAACATGACATGTTCGTGCTTTAAAAGGAGACACGTATCCATCTGAATCGAAAATGGTCAGTTATCTAACGTAGAAAAGGGGCACTCACTATAAGGGGGATTGCATATGAGTAACAAAAAGGTCAGTATAGGGGCACTTATATTTCAACATGAACAGTCAGCATTGCAAAAGGGCAATTTTCAAAAGGTAAAGGAGGCTGTTAAGAAGGAAAAGGAGCACCGATTAGCAAAAAAAAAAAAAAAAAAACACTTACTAGATTTCAAAACGGCACCTTGTCTAAGATGAAAAGGGTACCTTAAATGAAAGAAGTAAGGGGTCACTTTGCTCCCTCCCTGCTATTTTTCATTGAGTCATGCAATCCTATCAATACATTTTTTCTCAATTCGTATTCCATAGACCATGTTGATGACATATTTCATTCGTACACGACTAAATCATGTTTGAAATTCTGTGGGTTAACAGAATTGCATGATATGATTTTCTTTTTCTCTTCTTTTTTTTTTCTCTTTTATAGAATTGTGATGGTCTGTCTAACCTAGAGACCCTCCAGTGCATTTACAGGAAGATTAATCTCTTTCGTCAAGCATTTCTCCAAATAATTTGAACAAATCGTCACCACTTACAAGTATGTAGACTCTGCCTCTGTTCAGCTATTTTTCATGCTGTTTCTTAATTTCTTTCAACTTATGAAGAGAATAAAGGGATATTGTCCAGGGGGTAGTTGTCTCAACACTACATTACATATAATGTATGATCTTCTACTACTATTCACTATGATATTGCCTATACCACAGTCCTATTATATAGAATTATGTTATAGAGCATCAAGAAATCTCCAAACACATCCCTGTTAAAATACACCAATCAACAAAAGACATCTGGGGAGCGTTTCATCAAGTGTCAGTGATTTTTACCGACAACTGTTATAAGCTTCTGAAATCCTTGCATCTCATTGGCTGAGAGCAAATTTTTCAGTAAAGATCACTAACAAGACACTTGATGAAACCGTTCCCTGTATTAGGGCTTCCATGTCAGTATACTTCCATCAAAATATGAGCTTCAAATATTTCTTCATTTCAAATAAAAAGATAATGAGGGTTTAAATACAGTTTCAAGTAACATGTAAAAGGACCAGTGAGAAATCTTGCTTACCCAATCGACAGCTCCGTAACGAGGGGGATGGAGACGGTCGCCCTACCCCAAAACAAAATAAGAAAAAGGGAAAGATCGTAAGAAAAGAAGGAGCAGACAAAGAACGGTGACAAAGGAACATCAAAGCTCACGCTGAAGGAGGAGGGGGGGGGGGGGCGGATACTCGCCCTCTCGACCCAGGGGTAATATTGATGATCCGGAAATATAGGCAGATAGGTAATAATATTTTGCACGGTTCTATAGCTGGAAACTAAAAACGACCTTTCACGTGTTACTTTTAAGCTTATTCAGACTCAGTAACCAAGAACCTTGGAACGAAATTTGAAGATCTCATCGCAACCAATAAACCGTATGCTTTGCGATGCTTAATGTATGAACAAAAATCTCCCCGAGCGGTATACATGTATTTGCACTTCGTTTGATTTTAATCTTAATATCAATATTTTTCCAACCAGATCTGTTAGAGAAATCCATATTTCTAGACACAGAACGATGTATTTTTTTTTTGGACTAACTTCAATCCACCGTCGCGCCGTAAGTGGTTGAGCGCCATCTATCGACAATTACTATACAATATTGTTACATGTACTTACAAAACAACAAGACTGTAACAAACAGGGGCGGCGCTACAGGGGAAGCAGGGGGGCTATCACCCCTTGTTATTTATCTAATGATCAAACAGAAGAGGAAGACGATGAAGAGGAAGAGGAAAGAAAGACAGACAGACAGAAAGAGAGAAAACAAGAAAAAGGAAAGAAAGAAAGAAAGAAAGAAAGAAAGAAAGAAAGAAATGAGAGGATGGGGAAGAGAGGACAACTTCTATTACGTGCATTTAAAGAGTGAGGGGTCTACTCATACCAGACCCTTGGGAATATTTGAACATGGTACACGATCAAGTGGAAAAAAAAAACATGATTCTAAAGAGTGCTTAGACCAAGCTTTTGTGTTCCATAATTATATTTGTGACAGAATATCGAATATCTCCACAGACACATTTGCAAAATCCTTGGGGCAGCTCTCACCCTTTCCCCAGCAATGCCTTCAGTGATGCCATGAGTAATGCAAATACATTTATCCGGTGTACCCCCTCCCCCCGGCCATTTTTTCACAAATATGTTGATGTATTCATAAAGCAGCGGTGCCTATCGCTTTTCAATAATTCTAAATTATGTGACAGGATAATAATTCCTCCTGTATTTGTCATAATTCTAAAATGTATTCATGCACGCAAGTGTGAGCATTGCCAGTGAAATCATCAGTCAAATCAGTTCCTGTTGCATAGTAGTTTCTAGTGCACTGACTGGACTGTTCTCTATGATCCGTGAGCTCAAACATCAGCAACACCATATGTATGTACACAAATTAAGTGCACGTACGGACACACAGCCTGAGAACATGTGACTTAATTTTTTTTTTTAAAGGAGAAGAAAATGGATGAAACGGTTAAATGATGAAGAAATGATTGGTCGGGATGCTTGTATGTTACTATATACCTGTAAAATGAAGACAAGGAAACCATTGTGAAATGAATACAACACCATTGTGAAAGGAATACAATTTACGTGCATTTAATTAAGTACTTAGAACTCTCAATTATATGTTGTACTTGTTATACTTATGAAATTTTTTGAAGCAAGATTGTAACTGTAAATATAAACAATTATCCTTTATGGACATAATAAATGACATGAAATGAAATAAAATAAAATGAAATAAAGGGAAAAAATACAGGGTTAATTTGTAAAACTATTTAGATCATGTGATATGTGCTACGTTAGAACGGATGATGATGACGACGATGATGATTATGATAATTATCAGTATTGTTATTATTATTATAATCATTATCATCACTATTGTTGTTAATGTTATTACTATTATTATCATTGTTTTCCGTATAGTTACCGTTTTGTTTCTCTCTCTTTCCATACTCATTCCATCATTCTCTTACCCCCCCCCCCCCCCACCCGTCTCGCTCTCTATTTCTATATTGTGTAAGTTTATCATTCCTTTATATTGACTGTTTTCTACATATCAATACCCTGGCCAATGTGGCGTCTACATCAAGTTCATTCTGTAAGTTTACCATTCCTTTATTTTGACTGTGTTCTACAGATAAGTACCTAGACCAATATGGCGTCTACGTCAAGTTCTGAAGGAGTCATCGGTAAAGGAGGTGACTTTGAGGCGATCCCAAATATGAAGGTGGAGAAGGAGAAGGAGGAGAAGAAGAAGAAGAAGAGGCACCATCATCCGACCACAGAGGTATCCAGCAAGAAGGCAAAAAAGGGTGGGCCAAATCTTTATTGTGAGAAACATGATAAAGATGTTGAATTGTATTGTAAAACACATGGTGTAGCTTTGTGCTATTTATGCGCAATGATAGATCATCATGAGCTGCCTTGCGTGCGACAATATATCGAGGACGCAATCATGGAAAATAGAGCCAAACACAAAGGTTTGAAAGAAAGAGCAACAGAAAAATTAACATCATGTCAAGTTTATGGAGCTCAGCTTCACCAGTGTAGACAAGACAGCGATAAACATCTACAAGCTTTGAAAGATGAAGTTGATCTGGTAATCGATGAGGCGATGAAAACAGACAAAGACAAGGAACAGGAGGATGCTGCAAAAATCAGCCAGGAGATTGATGAGAAGATTAAAAAACTCCAAGATGAGATTCAGAAGTTGAAGGAACAGATTCAACAGAACGATGAGGAGAGGGAGAAAAGACTTGAACTAAATCACACAAATGCGGAGAAAAGACGACAACCCATGGACAATAAACAACACAGTCTTCACGCTGACATTCAAAACATCGCTGAAGAGACCGAGAGAAGGATTGGTGAGTTGGAGAAATCATGGCAAGTTGACACGAAAACCACAGAGAATATAATACAGACACTGGACACATTACTCGAAGATGATAAAAATGTAGTCAAAGACGGTCATCGTGTGATCACATCAGTGGCTGATGAACTAGACAAGCCACTGGATGAGGATGGCGTGAAACATATCACTCGTACTGTATCAGGTGTGCGGTTTGTGGAGGGTGCTGGGAGAGAGAAGTATGATGGGAGGATTGATGGGTATGATGGGGAGTGGAGGCTCATCGATACAATCAATGTCAAAGATAAAATCAGAGTCCAGGTCACTGTAGGATGCATAGATGAATGCAATGTGATCACCACAGGGCTACTAGCAGGTAACGCACATACATACATGTTAGATATGAACACTAAAAACATTCAGAGAGTGATAACCTGTAGTGATGCTGATGCACCATATGTTTTGTCCTGTGCATTGCTGAATGATGACAAGGTAGTATGCGGTAAAGCGTGCCAAGGTTGTACAGGAGACAGTTTGACTGGATGCATCAGTGTGTATGACAGACAGTGGAAGCTGATCAATGACGTCACAATACCAGGAAACACAACGCGTGATAACACATGGGTGGATGTTGCTGTTGACCAGGATGGGATGATCATCGCTGCTGAGGGGGTGCAGTCTAAGATATACGTCATCAACCCAGCTGATGGTAAGATTGTGAATAACATCATGTGTAAACAGAATATAATGCTGCGTGGTGTGCTGTCATCAGGTCACATCATCGCTCATCCCTACCCACTAGATCACAGAGTGTTCATCATCGACAGAGAGGGTGCTCAAAGGGAAATCACCCACAGTGATGTAATCAGGAATGTCTGTATCGATCCTATGACAGACGACCTCTACGTCGTGACATCAGATGATGAGTGCAAGACATGTATGATTGATCAGGTGATGAGTGGGGGTGCTATGAAGAAGAGAAGAGTAGCATCATTCCCTCTATCAACCAGACTGACGAACATAAAAAAAGGCGGGCTCACCTTCTTTTTTCTCGGATGATGATGACGTCATCAGGGAATATGATAGCTTGCGACGGAGACATTTTCATCTTGAAGAAGATGTTCAACCTCTAAACCAATTCATGTTGAATTTCGATTTGTCTTTTGGAGCCAGAATGGCATTATTTTTTGTTATTATTATCTTTTTTTACAGTTGTTAAAGACCTTCTGTCTCCAAACAGAATGATTTTCTCATGCCCACTACATACATTATACTTAAAGATTATGGTATGAATACCATTAACAGGCTATAGATACATGCACAGCATTTCAATGTAAATGTTAACGCAGATACAGATATGAGTGTAATGAAGTGCGCATTGATTAACTGTAATATATTACAACATACAGGTTTATATCAACAAAAAAGAACAATATTAAGAATGAAAAACTGTAACAATGTAATCATGGTAATAAGTTACAGATTGTCCTTGCTACTCTTGAGACTATTCACAAACTCACACCCATAAACAACGTGTGAATATTTGTATTTAAATATACTAGTTATTTTGGTAAGATTCAAACTTAAGAAATTGCTATGAGACATGTTGATTAATGTGTTTGAGTGAAATTAATTTCATGAAATGAAAGAACTTGCTTGGTGCATACACAGCATTATTATAAAAATAGAAATAGTTCATTTTGGACAAACATGTTGATAGTTGAAATGTATGTTTGATAGAATACTGGATGGTGAAATAATAGAGACTTGTCTGGTTATCTGTCAAGAAATTCACATTGCACGCATGTTCATAATTTGTATATAGATGCATTATATCTTTCAAACTTAGATTATCTTTTGATGTTAATATTTTGTATTGTATCTTAATAAAACAATGAGTTTATTTCTATACATCATAAAATAAGTTCTTTAGGCACAGCTTTTTATCTAATCTACCATAGAGACCGTACTCATATTGCTAACACAAATATCTAAATACACTGTCACTACACTGCATTTAACTGGGCTTGTTTTTGGATATGAGCGAAAATAACCAAATAATGTTGTTAAGTTTTCGTATCGCTATAAGACAAGTACAAATATTTGATTTGTATTTTTGATGATAATCAAGGGTATCGATGAAAAAAAAAAAATCATTAGATAGAACAAAGAAAGATGCATGCTTTTGTTATCCCCATCTACATTCACTGTAGTATATACGATTTATATTGTGAATTTCAAAGTTTCATTTCTGTGTTTGTATTCTTTGTAAAACAACATATAATTTCTTTTAAATCTCGGGAATTTCCTTTAGATTACTTGAGAAGAATGACTTGATTTCTTTATAGGTGACTGAAATTCTTTTTGATTAGTCATATTACTTTGGTACTTTGGATTAATGATGTCTCTACGCTATGATAATGTAATTCTTTGGTCAATATTAATTTCTGAGTACATGTAATTGACGAATTTTAAGGATTTTCATTTTAAGATGTTATTATTGAATGAACAAAAAGCATAAATAAATAAAAACGTTGCACTCTTCAAACAAAATATATGTAACTTACATTTCAAAATATTTCGAAGAGTTTTCCATGTTGACAGATGTACAGTGGGCTCATCTATCAGGTGCCGATCGCAAAACAAATTTCAATTCTCGCTTATAGGCGAACGCCGTTTTGTTCAGAGTCAGAAAAATGACTTGCGCAAAACTGAAAGAAGAGGGACAATCAAACCAGCAGTCTAAATAAGTACTCCCATTGAAAGAAATTGCTCTTTGCCACAGAGTTGCTCGACCGCCTTACAGGTTGACGGACTGATCGATTGTTTGGGCATTTTATTTGTCAATAATTTGATTAATCAATTGATCCGTGTTCGCCCGATCGTGAATTGAAATTTGTTTTGTGAGTGGCACTTGATAGACGACATCAACATCAACATCAACATTTTCATAGTTAAGAAGTTGTTCAGCCTCTAAACAAGTTCGTGTTGGATTTCGATTCATCTGTTAGAGCAAAAACGGCATTAACTCATTATTATTTTATAAACTGTTACCGCCCTTCTGCCTTCAAACAGACTGATTTTTCACGCTCACTACATATACATTATACACAAATATATAGTATCCCAATGTAGATGCACGTTTTGATGTGAAGTACGTATTGATTAACTTTAATTATATAACATACATGTGCAGATCAATTGCTGTCAACTAAGTAGAAAAATGATATAAACTCTCAAATAGAAATAAATGATATGACATTCACGACGTTTAGATACCTTCACTATACAAGGTATTATTTTGTAAGATATTTAAACTTATGGACATTTCCCTTTTTGCTATGACTGGAGACATGTCATGTTGATGGAAATAATTTCGTTACATGAAAGTACTTGCACTGTTTTTCTTTTTTAAGAGATATAATTTATGTACAATATGCCTAACTGCATAGTTTTGTAAGATTAGGAATTAGAAATGTTTTCGTTTTGCTACAAGACACTTTGATCTTTGATATGTATTTTTGATGAATAATCACTGTCTCGTTAAATTTACAGCAATTAGACCTATAATAATACTCACAACTTGTACACAGATGTATGATATCGAGTATTTGAAAGATTCATATTATAAAAAACAGTTTCAACATGTTTAAATGACTCTACGCTCCTTCAATAACCATGTGTCAACTCAAAGTGGTGGGGGTGCAGTTTCAGTTATAGACCACAAATCCCTTCCATCTTATTTTCCTTAAAGAAGACAAATCCTGTTTTTTTTTTTTTTTTTTTGGGGGGGGGGTTGTGTTTTAGTTTTTACGGCGCTGTCATTCCATACATTAATATTTACGCCATTTAGTTGCGTTGTTAAAAAGAAAATCTTGTCATGACTATTAATTTGGTCTTTCTGTGAACAGACAAAGGCATGTACATATATAACAGTCAAGGGGAAAGAAAAAAGAGAGGGGGCATAGCTCTTTAATCAATAACTGACTATTTACTTGCTCATTTTTCTTCATTTTTTCCCCCTGTATCCGAATTAGTTTCACATGGATTTTCAGCTTTGTAAAAGCGATGTATTCTGTTGTAATGTGTTTATGAATTGATTTCTATGTTGCATGTCAATGTTTGATATATTTTTGATCAACAATTTATCTAAAGACCACAAACACCATAATTAATTACAATGTTTATTTGTCAATAGCATAATGTCAGTTGATTTCATACCCGTTTAAAGCCGAAGATAACTCGAGCAAGGGTCTGTGGAAATGGTGCGTGTTTCAAAGAGCCGTTACCTTGTTACGGGTTAAGATCAGGGCCGGACGCAGAATTTTTTCCGGGGGGGGGGGGCAAGACGCGTAAAAAAATTTCGAAGAAACTTGAAAGCTGGTCATGAGGGCGCTTTTTGCATTTTTAAAAGTGAAAATGAAGGATTTGGTGCACATTTCTGGTGAATTTGTGAAAATTTTCAGTAAAACATGTAAGTTTTCAAAATTCCCCCCCCCTCCCCCGCTGCGTACGGCCATGGTTAAGATCGATTGTTCTTTTCATGTGTTTTCTTTCTTTGATAGAATGAATGTATTTTTACACTGTTTGGTGTTTGTTCGTTTTGCTTTGTTTTATTTTGTTTCGATTCATTTTAGTTATCTCGCAATGTCCATAGCAAGTATACAGCTCAGTTATACAAAGCAATTGCAGGTACTTAATTTGCTGAAATGTCATTTTGATATATGAAGAGCTTGTGTGCAAAAAGGGTTAGATCCACTTCTGATGAACATTGAGTTCTTGATATCAGCACGTTGTTCAACTGTGTAGCTGTCTTTTGACACTGTTTGAACAAAAGTATTAAGCTAAATTTGAGAACACTCTTGACAAAATGCACTTTCAACATGTTCAAATTTCACTTTTCCATTGATGCCTGCACAAAATCTGGCAGACAAGTGCGTTTTTCTCTGTAGTTACAAAAGTGAGTCTAACCTCTTTTGCAAACAAACTCTTCATATATTACGAATAACACCGTAATGTTTGCATTATATTTATGATATAAAAAATGCTATGAGAATCTTTCATTCTCTTATCATGTAAACAGCTGAATTATATGGGCTATTTGCAAGATTCAGTTTATAATTTTTTTTTTCATTATGCTGTTACATATTTGATTTTTATTCTTTTTCCAAGTAAAGGGTAGGCTGTCTTGTTATCTTACACACACGTATATGTATAGCAAGTAAATACAGTTAACTGAATTAAATGGACTATTTGTAATTTTCAATTTTGATTTTCAGTTATGCTATAGGACATAATGGTCTCGGATATGCGTAGAGGTCTTACTGTATCATCTCATAGATGTCATGTAAATACAGGTACTTGAATTATATGGAGTTTTGGTAATATTTAAGTTTTTTTTTTTGAAATTTTATATTATAGTATAGAAAGTGTAAATCTTTGACATAATCCTTTAAATAGGATAAAGTGTTGTAAGAATGAACTCATTAAAATGGTTACCTATATCATGTAAATAGCTGCATTACACTAATTTTATATATCTTTCAAATTTGTATGCTTTGAATTTATTGATCTTTTGTTTATAGATGTTAATATTTGATACTGTATCAATAAGGATTTCTTATATCTATCTTGATAATACCATGTTAAATATAAAGTCCATGTTTTGGTAAAAAATAAAATTTACAAGAAGAAAGTCCAACTTTTTCTCAAGTGAATGATTGTCATTCACTTGAGAAAGACGGTATGGACCGTCGAAAATTCGTGACAGAAAAATAAAAAGTTGGATTTAACCATGAACTTTCTTCTTGCTACTTGATAATACCATGATATGCTACGTGATAAATTCTATAAAGCACAGTTTGAAATATATACTAAAAAAGTATTCACATTGCTAAAACTCATCTAAATATTGCACTATACTGGGCTTGTGTTTGTAGAACAAATAATCTTGTTAAGTTGTCATATCGCTATAGACAAATTGCCATATTTGGTTTGTATATTTGATAAGGTCATTGCTACATAGATAAAATACATTTTGATTGAACAGATAAAGCTGCACTGCTTTTGTCACACCCACGCCCATTTCTTCACTATAGTATATGGGATTTACACTTCTTTGTAAATTTCAAATTGTTCTTTCTGTTTTGTCTTCTTTTGATTCTGTGGAATGTACAACAATATAATTATGTTTTCATCTAAATAATGAATAAATGGAAAATTCGGCGGCTCTAACAATCAATTCAATTGCACAGTTTTTTATTCATTTTACTCAGTCTTTTTCTATATAGAAAGAAGAAGCAGTAGTAGTAGTAGAAGAAGAAGAAGAAAAAGAAGAAAAAGAAGAAGAAAAGAATAAAAAAGAAGGAGGAGAAGAAGAATATAGGAAAGGAAAAGTAGAAGAAGAAAAAAATAACAGAGAAGGGAGGAGAAAAAAAAAACAGAAAAAAGATGGTGATGATGATAATGATGATAATGATAATGATGGTGACGACGACGATGATAATGATAATGATAATAATGATTATGATGATAATGATAATGATGGTGACGACGACGATGATGATAAAAATAATGATAATAATGACTATGGTGATAATGATAATGATGATGAGGTAAAAGAGTTGACAAGTCATGATCTAATTCAAAAAGGCAAATTTGTTCATTATTTTGGAGACAGGGAGATAGCGAGAGTGGGAGAGGGAGAGAGAGAGAGAGAGATAGAGAGGGCGATAGAGAGCTAGATAGAGAGGGAGAGAGAGAGATAGAGAGAGATAGAGAGGGAGGGAGAGGGAGAGAGAGAGCGGGAGAGAGAGATATAGAGAGGAAGAGACAAACATACAATAGAGAATAGGATGCATGATTTAACAAGACAGGTAGATAGAATAAGAGAAGAAAGGTACAGAGGTAGAGAGAGGGAGAATAGGAGATAATGATAAAGCTCGAGAAGGGAGAAGGATATAAGGGGGCTCCTCCTTATAAGGGAGATGAAATACGAAAGATCAAGGCCATAGAGTGAGAAGAGGGTGTCGAATGGGCTACTTTCATCTTGATCTCATAACATTATACAATCGGGGAGGGGGAGGGGCAGGGGGAGGGGAAGGGGGCTTTAATATTCATTTCTCTTTCCCTTACCCTCTCCCTTTCTCCCCTTTTACGCTCTCTCTCTCTCTCTTACCCTCTCTCACTGATTTAGAAATTAAAGGAGAATGCAACCCATGCATCAGACTGTTCTTAGTGAATAAAGTTGACCAAGAAGAGTAAACAGTGAAAGTTTGAGCAAAATTGGACAATCTGTTCAAGAGTTATGAATTCTGAAAGTTTCAGTAAATCCCTATTATGGCGATCCTTGAGTTGGCAACTTTGCCAGCATCTGTGATGTCATCGTGGACAAATCAATTCATTTTCATTACATAATTTTTCCCAAAAAAAATGATTTACATGAAATTTCAGGTCAGGAATCAACATAATTCTTCCCAAAATGCTTGCAGAATTGATATAGCCATGTCGTACTCAAACAATAAGCAAAAAGATTTTTTTATTTTTTCTTGAAAATCAAGAAAATGTTAAATTCTGTGTACAAAATGAATGGAGAGTTGTCCACAATGACGTCACAGATGCTTGCAAAGTTGCCAGTTCATGGATCCACATAATAAGGATTTACTTAAACTTTCAAACTTCTTAACTCTTGAACAAATTGTTCGATTTTCCTCAAACTTTCACTGTTTACTCTTCTTCTTCTTCATCATTCACTGGAAGCACACTGATGTCTGGGTTGCATTCTCCTTTCAATGGGAATACACAAATGCCAGATGCACATACAAATTCCTTGCTTGTATACATAACCACAGGACCACACAGTTTCACTCCACAATACATACATGTTGTGCAAAATCTTGTGGACATATGAAACAGACTCGACAACACACATCATGTTTTTATACATATTTCATTATATTTCATATTTTTCAAAGAATGTTTTCATTGCACATGCTTTTTTAATGAAACATTAATTTTAAGACATGCACTTGCCCCACACTTTACCAATTGGTATGATCCAATGAGGCTATTACACAGAAAGCCATTTATTAGTCCATACAATATTATACATATTTTACTCTTAACCCCCTTCCAATAATTGCCTGTGAACAATATTCCTGTTAATTACAATTGCAAGGCGCGCAGGAAGAGCAGTAGCCTGGGTAATACAACCCAATCATTATTTTCATTTGAACGTTTCATTATATCAAATGCTGTAAGTATAACAAAATTGTTTCAAAATCGGATGGCAGACAAGACACACAATTTGTGGATAAGTTACAGGTGTATATTTTTCGTGTGGTTTTGAAGTATAGAATTTGGGAATGTGTATAGGTATAGGGTAATGATCATTAGGTCATAGGGAAATTCCCTTTTGAGTATACACACCGTTGAAGGTAACCGAACGAACGTTTTCACAATATCTCATTTCTCTAACAAACACGTGTTTCCCCTGCATTAATGCAAAAACCCAAGTTATTTTTCTTCTTTTTTTTTTCTAATTAACCATTAAACCATTAACCAAATTTAATAAGTGTTCATTAAATTGTTATCATAATCATCATGTATGGTGTTTTTTGTGTTTTTTTACAAGAATGTTATGCTGTTATTATGAGACTTTATGCTGCTGTTGTTGCAGCTGCTAATGATGCTCCCATCAAATAATTTCAGTTTTATAAAAAAAATGTCGAAATAGCACACACGCATTCACCCTCCAGCTCCGTGACGTTGCCATAACGAATACAAAGGCATCCATTCATCTCATGTTTTTTTATGATTCATATCGCTGTATTTCTGAGACTAATCAGAGCCAAGAGCGTAGTGGTTTGATAGTGGACATGGTGGAGGGCTTTCAACGGGCACCATTTTGATTGCACCTTGCGAACACGTTAGATCGACTCTTAGTTATTCTGAGCATGATTATTTTTTTAATCATCTGAAGCGTCGGGGGTAATTCATTCCTTAATTCGAGGCTAGAGCAGGAATTCATTGGAGGCAGGTGAGCTAATATGAGTATTCCACAGTTTATAGAAGACGATTTTTTCTTTAAGTAAAGAAAATAGATGAAAAAGTATAAAGATGAAGAAATGATTGGTTGGGGTATTACTATGTACCTGTAAAATGAAGACAGAAAGGGAGAAATGGGGATTTAATTTGTAAAAGGGAATTTCCTTCAAGTTTATAAAGAAAAAATCACACTAAATCAGTGATCGGAATAACATCCATCTCTTTGCATCGTACATCAATAAATGAAGTGCAATAGGCATATTGATACAATGTGTGCATATGTGCTTTATTTTAAAACAAAACAAAAAAACTCCCACTCCTCTTCTTTATCATCCCCACTCTCTCTCTCTCTCTCTCTTTCTTTCTATCTCTTTAACTCTCCATATCTCCCTTTCTCTCCTTCCCTCTCCCTCTCTCTCTCCCTCTCTCTCTCCCTCTCTCTCTCTCGCTCAGTTAACTTTTATGATATTATGGTCTAGTGGATAAGTCTCCCGACTGTGAACCACAGGGTTCAAGGTTCGAATACTTGCGGCAGCATTCATTTCCTTTAGCAAGGCATTAATCTACGTTTGCCATATTCGACCCAAGGGAGGGTACTTGGCAGGAATTAATAAAGCCAGGTGAATAATATTCAAAAACTATTTAGATCAAAATGTGATATGTGCTATATTAGAACGGATGATGAAGAGGATGGTGATGACAGTTATCATTATTATCATAATTATCATTGTTATTAGTATCATTATTACTCTTTTAATTATTATTATTATTATTATTGTGGTTGTTGTTCTCACAATTATTAGCATTCTATTTGTTATTTTTTAGTTTATTTGTCTTTCCCATATTTTTCACTGATTTTCATAGATGTTGTAATATTACACGAACAACATATCATACAATAATTGAATAATTGTGTAATATTAAAAGAACAGTAATCAACTATGAATCAATGTGACAATCACAAAAAAGACCAGGGACCCATTGCATAAAACTAACTATAAGAGCAACTTTGATATTATAGTAACTCTTCATGGAATACTCTTTAGAAAGCATGGGACCCACCCCCATTTTTTTTTTCTGAAAGCTTGTGAGTTGTAGATTAAAATTCATAAATAAAATTTAGGAATCAAGCAATTGGAACGTCGCCATATTCTCATGTTAAATCAAAATTTCCTTTTTTTCAATTATGACGTCATATCTCTTACTTTTAATGAAGACTATCTCGCTTATTATTGGTCGATTTTCGCCGGGATTTCAATATGTTGTAGCTGAGACAATTATTTATCATGATACTTCCCTTTATTCTTTCATTTTTCAAAATGGCATCATGGTCTAATTTTACGATAAATAGAATCATGTCAATTTTTTTACGTGCGTTGTCTATGGGACATGACCTTTTCTCAATTCTTGATTCTCGATTTCCGTCTTCTTCGAGCGACAGCTCCGTTATTTCTGGTCGATTTTCGCCCAATTCCAAGTATGTTGTAACGGTGAAAATTCGCTTTTGTAAAAGTGACATTTATTTTTGTATCGGAAGTCGGGAACATATCGAGATTTTAAAGGGAAGATATGATATAGGAATCCCATTTTCCATCTACGTGTTATCTCTGTGGGCTATATTCTGGTCCATCGGTAAAGCACTTGCCTCACATGCTCAAGGTCCCCGGTTCGACATTTTTTTTCCTTTTTTGTCCTTTCATCTTACCATCTTCTTCGAATACTTTTACACTTATAATTACAATGTAATAACTGCGTTATTTTGCATGTTATGCTTATTGCAATGTAGTGTACAGTACTTTATGTACAGTACTTGTGTACAGTACTTATGTACTTTATGTACAACCCTATTGCAAATTTAACTCATGAACGTGTATTGAACCTATACGGTTAAGTTTGCAGAATACTGCAACAGCATATCGTCCTGTTGCTATGATGCTAGTCTCCTTTTCAGACGATTATAACTTGAGTACGTCATTGCCGCACTACCATTTTACCTTACTCCCTTATTTTATTAACATCTAACCTTCTACTTGCATTACTCAATTACTTTCTTTATTACTTAATCACTTCATCTCATTACCTTATTACCTTACTACCATCATCACTTTGCTTGTCATTAATTCCTATCATGAATGGTTTTTTTTTAATATGCTAATACCCAATGACATCACCACTATTAATGTCAGAATGTCATTGAAAAATAAAAATTACGACAGACCACCCAATTCGTCTTCATGACGAATTACATTTCTCGTTCATTTTTTCTTTTTCATAAATTCTTCTTCTTTATCCTCCGACAACATATTATCTTTTTTTTTTCATCCCTTTTCCAAGACCCTTCTTTTCTCCTCCATTTTACATTTCTTCTTCTTAGGAAATAGTATAGTAAATTCTCTAAAAATTTTGAAACGTTAACCAAGTCCAGAGCCCTCCTTTATCATTACAATTAGGAAACTCATCACTCCAATCTGTGTATTTATCAGTTAAGGCATTAACATACTCCTCATCATTCAGCAGACTATTGTTAAATTTCCAGTAGGATGGACCAGAATTGTTCCTGTTAAAGATATTGGTTAACATTGTTATGATTTTTAAAAAAGTCTTGTTTTGTTACTTCAAAATGGAACAAAGATAAGGGTTATGTTGTAAAAATACCAGTGTGAAAGTTTAAAAGTATAATATCCACAGAAATTATTTTTAACAAAAATGTGAACCAATGTTTGAAAAAAATATACGAGGGTCTTTTGCAAAAAATATAATTTACAGTTTTATTTAAGCAGGGTAGCTTCTTCAGTTTAATAAAAAACTGCTTTCAAGGAGGCCCTGCAGGATAAAAACAATACATGATTGACATACAACAAAGCATAATTATAAAATAACAAATATAATATAGATACAGATTACAAAATAATATAAGACAATCCAATTAGAAGTACAGAGTTAGGTTACATAGAAGTGATTACAACAAATTGGTTTATATTGAAAGCGAAACAGCAAGAAGGAAAGTAGTGAGGGCAGGAATAGAGAAGGGAATAGACCCGGGGGGGGGGGGGGTACTCGACCCCAAAAGTGGTAGTATGTGCCGCGGGCGAGACAAAAAAAAGGGGGCTTTTGAACGAGCTTATTGTGAAAAGGAGGGTCTTCGGAAGTACAAATGTTTGTGAAAACGGGGGTCTTTGGAACGGTTCGCCTGCGTGTGAGTGCGTATGTATCCCTATGGAAAGGGCATACGTGCATGCAGCTAGCCCGGCGGCACGGGCGCAGGGTGCGCTCGTGCAGAGGCGATGGTCGCACAGCGCTCTGCGGGCCGCTTTTCACCAAAAACGCAGCTCATTGTAGCGGATCAATGCGGCCTGAACGGCGTAACGAAAAACATGCGAAGCTTTGGAATGGATTTCTTTCTTTTTTTCTCGATAAAAAGAAAATGCTATGCTTTGGAACGGCTTTCTTTGTTCTTTTTCTCAATAAGATAAAAATGCTATGCTTTGGAACGGAAATTTGAGTGTAAAAATGGTGGTCTTCTCCGCGGCACGTACCCACCACGCATTATATACTGAGTGCTCCCCCGGGGGGGGGGGATAGACTGAGAAGGAGCGGAAATAGGAAAAGGAAAGGCACAGGAAAAGGATACAAGAATTAAAGAAAATAGATATTGTGGGTTTCCTTGCGAAATCTGGTAAAAATTTCTCTGTATAATGAACAATATGGCATAGAGCAAGGATGATAAATGAAAACGATATACATGTACGACAATAATCGACAGATTGAGAATAATAATATGAGTACAAATTTAAACATGCAATAAAAACAAACAAGAACAGACTGTTCTTATTGGTGGTTAATGTTTTAAATTGTTTTAGCAATATCAAACAAATGTTGATTTGAAAGTTTAAGGGATGGCGCCAGTCTCTGCTCAGGATTGAGGCAATTCCATTGTTAGAACCAAGGTACTGAAACGTTCGTTTACCACTTTCGGTAGTGATAGCACCCCTTTCTTGTAGAGACGCAGTGGTCTTTGACCTAGTTCCAAATGAGTATGAAGGTTTAGTAAATCGTTGGCATAGGTAATGGGGGGGGGGGGGCTAGACCATTTACGCTTTTGTACACTTCACTTAACCTGTTAAGATGCAATCTGGAATGAAGATCTTTATATTTTAAAGCCTCAAATAAATCTTGTATATGTGTTCTTGGATGGGCTCTCAAAATCATCCTTGCTAGTCTGTTATGAAGTTTAACCAATCTGTCTAGAAGACCTTCAGAACAGTTCGACCAGACAACATTGCAGTAGTCAAAATATTATGAGAGATGTACTTAGTAACTTAAACATTTCATTTGGAATACATGGCTTTGCAGGCCTTCGAAGAAAACCATTAAAAAAAAATATTTTCTTTGCCATGAAGGTGACATGGTATTTGTAAGATAAATTTTCATCAAGAAAGACACCTAGGTATTTAAATTCTTTGACCCTTTCAATTTCTTGGTCATGCATAGTTATTTGCATATCTGTGTAGGCACTAAGACGTTGACTAGTACCAAATACCATAAAGTTGGTTTTCTTTACATTGAGTGCTAACTTAAAATCTTGTAGCCACTGGTCGATGTCATTAATACCACATTGCATATTTCTTAACAGATCATTCTTAGATGTACCTTCAAGTAAAATGATTGCATCATCGGCGTACATTTTTATTTTTCGGGTGGGTTGGTTGATTGATAACGGTAGCGTATTAATAAACATAAGGAGTGCGCATGCGCGTATGACTCGCCTTACCGTACTGTGTTTATTGACTTATCACGCGGCGGCAGGCACATAACGGCATTTTCAAATTCAAGCAAAGTGGTCCTCTTAGTGATTGTCTCGTGAGACGACGGATAATAAAATCGCCGTTTGTGTCTAACTCACACTTTTTCATTCCAAATTATGGTTGGTTTCAGCGTTTTTTTAGTACAAATACAAGTACTCATGAGTGAGACAGAGTGAGACAGAGAGACAGACAGAATAGAGAATAAGATTAATTAGAGAGAGGGAGAATATGAGATAATGAAAACACATTTTTTATTAAATCTGATAAAGCCATCAAGGGGCAAAGGATATAAGTACGACAGATGAAGGCCATAGACTGAGAAATTTTGTCGAAAGGGGTATTATCTTGTAACATTATACAGGGGGGGGGGGCTTTATTTCTCTTTCTCTTACCTCTTCCTTTCTCTCTTCTCTCCCTCTCGCTCTCTTCTCCCTCTCATGTTCACTTCCTTTTGCAATACTCATCTCTCTCTTAATTTTGATAAACTATGACATGTCTTATTTGGCAATAAATGATATGATTCAAGTGAATGAAAAAAAGATGATTGAAACAAGTTCACCTATAGTCTCAAATAACTCTGTCTTGTCTGATGGCAGTGTAATTGCGATGGTGAAATACTACAAGTGGACAAGAATTTATTCTACATTTACATTACAATCTACATTTTAACAGGACTTTAAGATAAAGATCACTGAAAACTATGTTCCTTTCCAAAACAATCATTTTCGTTTGCCGCAAAGAGACAGTGTCCCTTAACTTGTTACGGTAATGGTATTCTATTTGTAAATTATTTTACATAACAATAGTGTAATACAATTTTACAATTTCTTGTAAAGATTGAATCCTATAAATTGAAATACAGTTTGTTGTAAATATGTTTTACATTTTTTCCTTTTAATTTTTGTAAATTCAATTTCGGTAAAAGGACCGTGAATATGTCCTAATTACGGCTTTTAGTTGGCATTATTGCTGCCAGCGGTTTTGCTGTAAAACAGTTTACGACCAGATTACTGTAAATTCAACAAAACATCAATACAAATGTTGCTACGAATTTCCTTTACTTTTCCTGAATGATTTATTAGGCAAATAGGAAAATAAAACCGAACGTAATAATATACAAGACAATTTTAAGCAGGTTTAGCATACATTTGATACATATGAATAATTTAAATGAAATACCGTGTAACATTTTGACATACAATTTTAATGATTTGATATGAGCTTTTATATCGAGTGGCTAAAAAGTCGAGTAAATTATGATATTTATGACTGATTTTTAAAAAATTCTAATGAATTATCATGATTATGATCTGAAATAAATACAAACCACAGCTCCATATCCACATGCATACACAGCATCATGTCTACAGGTGAAAATTAGCTCAACAAACAATACCATGACTATGAAATAATTGATTTTGAGTATCAACATAATTATTGTTAACATGGATACCATGTATAAAATGATATATTTCTCAGTTCTAAAAATGCTAAACAGAAGCTTGCATGACAACAATCGCTCTCAGAATTACACTAGATTTTGGAAGACAGCCTCATTAAATTTCAAACAATATCCTATATGCAGTACGTGATCATCTGTAACACTCTTGAATCCTGGGGACCGTTTCACGAAAGTTGTCAACTCTGACAAGTTCAGTAAAATCCTTGGTTTTGATTGGCTGAGAAGCACTGGTCACTGACTGTTACTATAGTAATTGCCAGAGTCTGATAACTTGTCATGAAACGGTCCTCAGAATTATACCGGGTGTACCAGAGAAAGTGGAACAGTGGGGTTTTTTTTAGTCCTTTACCTTAAAAAGTAAATATCGTCAAATCGGTGGGTAGAAAGCATCGTCTATTGAATAAAATGATGCCAAGATCATTGAATTTGGTGAAGTAGTTTGTATTCTATGCCTGTTTCTTAAAATACAGTCATTTTCAAATTTTTGATTGATGAGCGCAGCTTTGTATTGGGATGGCCTTTCATAATACGATGTTTGAGGGAAGTCCACTGATGCATATCGGCAACAGAAAGTGCCATACATATGCCATATAAAAGGCCATTCCCGACACAATTCTACAACTGTAGCGAAAAACATGCGAAATCGAAAATAACTGTATTTTGAAAATCAGGCAAAGAAACAAAATTATTTCACCACTGCCGATCTTGGTATCATTCTCTCTTGCAGAATATGGTTTACCTACTAAAGTAAAAAGATCATGTACCTTCTGAAGGTAAAGTACTGAAAATCTACCGTATCGCTTTTTCTGGGACACCCAGTATACACACAAAGCATACATGTATGCGTACAGATAAAACATGTATGATAAATCAAAGCATATCTATGAAAATTACCGATCAATTTTCGAATATATACACATAGAGCATACATGTGTGCCTACAGATTAGAAAATGGTAGCAAACCTGAATGATATGAATATACAGCCTTGTAAAGATATTAGACGAGAGCCCTCTTACATAACAAAATTTTAAGACATGCACTTGCCCCAAATTTTACCAATTTGTATGATCCAATGAGGCTATTAAACAGAAAATCATTTATAAGTCAATACAATATTATACATATTTTACTCTTAACCCCCCCCCCCCCCCCCTCCCCTTCCCATAATTGCCTCTGAACAATATTTCTGTTGTCAATTACAATTGCAAGGCCCGCAGGAAGAGCAGTAGCCTGGGTAATACAACCCAATCATCATTATCATTTGAACGTTTCATGATATCAAATGCTGTAAGTATAACAACATTGTTTCCAAATCGGATGGCAGACAAGACACACAATTTGTGGATAAGTTACAGGTGTATATTCTTCGTGTGGTTTTGAAGTATAGAATTTGGGAATGTGTATAGTTATAGGATAATGATCATTAGGTCATAGGGAAATTCCCTTTTGAGTATACACACCGTTGAAGGTAACCGAACGAACGTTTTCACAATATCTCACCTCACTAACAAACACATGTTTCCCCTGCATTAATGCAAAAACCCAAGTTACTTTTCTTCTTTTTTTTCTAATTAACCATTAAACCATTAACCAACTGTAATAAGTGTTCATTGAATTGTTATCATAATCATCATGTATGGTGTGTTTTTTTTTTTACAAAAATGTTATGCTGTTATCATGAGACTTTATGCTGCTGTTGTTGCAGCTGCTAATGATGCTCCCATCAAATAATTTCAGTTTTATAAAAAAAAAATGTCGAAATAGCACACGCGCATTCACCCTCCAGCTCCGTAACGTTGCCATAACGAATACAAAGACATCCATTCATCTCATGTTTTTTATGATTCATATTTTTATAAATCTATTCACAACGTCTTTTGTCAGTACGGTTGCATCATGTACAAGGTTACATTATATTTCCTTCTTACAAAATTTCAACACTTTTATGAAAGCTATTGTGATTCAAATTTGTATAAAGCTACTCACAACGGTTGTTTTCAGTCAATTACTTGTGCATCACGTGCAAGTTTACATTGTTTTCCTATTCCGCCCAAAGCGGTGTCGCTGTATTTCTGAGACCAATCAGAGCCAAGAGCGTAGTGGTTTGATAGTGGACATGGTGGAGGGTTTTCAGCGGGCGCCATTTTGATTGCACCTTGCGAACACGATAGATCGACTCTTAATTATTCTGAACATAATCATTTTTTAATCATCTGAAGCGTCAGGCATAATTCATTCCTTAAGTCGAGGCTAGAGCAGGAATTCATTGGAGGCAGGTGAGCTAATATGAGTATTTCACAGATTATAGAAGACGATTTTTGCTTTAAGTGAAGAAAATGCATGAAACAGTATAAAGATGAAGAAATGATTGGATGGGGTACTTGTATATTACTAACTATGTACCTGTAAAATGAAGACAGAAAGGCAAAAAGGCGGAGTTAATTTGTAAGAGGGAATTTCCTTCATTAAGTTTATAAGGAAAAATCACACTAAATTAGTGATCGGGATAACAACCATCTCTTTGCATCGTACATCAATAAATGAAGTGCAATAGGCATATTGATACAATGTATGCATATGTGCTTTATTTGAAAAAAAAAACTCCCACTCCTCTTCTTTACCACCCCTCTCTCTCTCTCTCTCTCTCTCTTTCGTTCTCTCTCTTTAACCCTCCATATCTCCCGTTCTCTCCTTCCCTCTCCCCCTCTCTCTCCCTCTCTCTCCCCCCCCCCCCCTCTCTCTCTCTCGCTCAGTTAACTTTTATGATATTATGGTCTAGTGGATAAGTCTTCGGACTGTGAACGACAGGGTTCAAGGTTCGAATACTTGCGGCAGCATTCATTTCCTTTAGCAAGGCATTAATCTACGTTTGCCATACTCGACCCAAGTGAGGGTACTTGGCAGGAATTAATAAAGCCAGGTGAATAATATCCAAAAACTATTTAGATCATAATGTGATATGTGCTATATTAGAACGGATGATGATGATGGTAGTTATCATTATTATCATAATTATCATTGTTATTATTATCATTATTATTTTTAAAATTATTATTATAATTATTATTATTATTATTATTGTTGTTGTTGTTGTTATCACTATTACCATTCTATTTGTTATTTGTTATTTTTTTTTCTTTCTCCAAATTTTATTGTCCGAGAAAGGAAATTCTTTTTTGCCCAATTGATCGTGGGCCCGGCAGCCACTGAGCAGCGCCAGATCGACGTTGCTCTATCCTTTTCAATTCTTGAACGCCAAAGAAGGTAGCAGCAACTCCCATCTTTTAACGTCTTTTGGTATGACGCGGCCGGGGTTCGAACCCGCGACCTCCCGATTGTGAGGCGGGACGCTCTACCTACTGAGCCAACACATCG
>CM057168.1:17374241-17387622 GCA_029962745.1 Echinometra lucunter
CACGTTTTATACATATTTCATTATATTTCATATTTTTCAAAGAATGTTTTCATTACACATGCCTTTTTAATGAAACATTAATTTTAAGACATGCACTTGCCCCACACTTTGCCAATTGGTATGATCCAATGAGGCTATTACATAGAAAACCATTTATTAATCAATACAATATTATAAATATTTTACTCTTAACCCCCCCCCCTTCCCATATTGCCTCTGAACAATATTTATGTTGTCAGTTACAATTGCAAGGCCCGCAGGAAGAGCAGTAGCCTGGGTAATACAACCCAATCATTATTATCATTTGAACGTTTCATGATATCAAATGCTGTAAGTATAACAAAATTGTTTCAAAATCGGATGGCAGACAAGACACACAATTTGTGGATAAGTTACAGGTGTATATTCTTCGTGTGATTTTGAAGTATAGAATTTGGGAATGTGTATAGATATAGGATAATGATCATTAGGTCATAGGGAAATTCCCTTTTGAGTATACACACTGTTGAAGGTAACCCAAGGAACGTTTTCACAACCAATGACAACATCTCACTTCACTAACAAACACATGTTTCCCCTGCATTAATGCAATAACCCAAGTTATTTTTCTTCTTTTTTTTTCTAATTAACCATTAAACCATTAACCAACTGTAATAAGTGTTCATTGAATTGTTATTATAATCATCATGTATGGTGTTTTTTTTACAAGAATGTTATGCTGTTATTATGAGACTTTATGCTGCTGTTGTTGCAGCTGCTAATGATTACCCATCAAATTTCAGTTTTATAAATAATGTCAAAATGGCACACACGCATTCACCCTCCAGCTCCGTAACGTCGCCATAACGAATACAAAGACATCCATTCATCTCATGTTTTTTAATGATTCATATTTTATAAATCTATTCACAACGTCTTTTGTCAGTACTGTTGTATCGTGTACAAGGTTACATTATATTTCCTTCGTACAAAATTTCAACACTTTTATGAAAAGCTATTGTGATTCGAATTTGTATAAAGCTACTCACAACGGTTGTTTTCTGTCAATTGTTTTCCTATTCGCTACAACTTTTAGAAGCGGTATCGCTGTATTTTGTGAGACCAATCAGAGCCAAGAGCGTAGTAATTCGATAGCGGAGGGTTTTCAACATGTGCCATTTTGATTGCACCTGACGAACACGCTAGATCAACTCTTGTTCTGAGCATGGTTATTTTATTTTTAATTATCTGAAGCTCGTGAAGAATTCAAACAATATTTGGAAGGCTGGAATATTAATTCATTTGGAGACAGGTGAGCCAATGTGAGTATTTCACAGATTATTGAAGACGAATTTTTCTTTAAGTGAAGAAAATAGATGAAACAGTTAACAGATGAAGAAATGATTGGTTGGGGTACTTGTATATTACTATGTACCTGTAAAATGAAGGCAGAAAGGGAAAAATGAGGAGTTAATTTGTAAGAAGGATTTTTCATTGATTTTCATAGATGTTGTAATATTACACGAACAGCATATCATACAATAATTGAATAATTGTGTAATATTAAAAGAACAATAATCAAACATGAATCAATGTGACAATCACAAAAAGACCATGGACCCGTTGCATAAAACTTACTATAAGAGCAAATCTGATATTATAGTAACTCTTCATGGAATACTCTTTAGAAAGCATGGGACCCACCCTCCCCCCTTTTTGTTTTTTGGTTTTTTTTTTTACATTTTCTGAAAGCTTGTGAGTTGTAGATTAAAATTCATAAATGAAATTGAGGAGACAAGCAGTTGGAACGTCGCCATATACTCATGTTAACTCAAAATTTCATTTGTTTTCAATTATGACGTCTTATCTCTTACTTTTAATGAAGACTATCTCGCTTATTATTGGTCGATTTTCGCCGGGATTTCAATCTGTTGTAACTGAGACAATTCTCTATCATGATGCTTCCCTTTATTTTTCATTTTGAAATGGCATCATGGTCTAATTTCACGATAAATATAATCATGTCATGTTTTCACATTTGACTTGTGTTGTCTATGGGACATGACCTTTTCTCAATTCTTGATTCTACATTGCTGTCTTCTTCGAGCGACAGCTCCGTTATTTCTGGTCGATATTCGCCCAGTTTCAAGTATGTTGTAGCGGAGAAAATTCACTGTTGTAAAAGTGACATTTATTTTTGTATCGGAAGTCGGGAACATATCGAGATTTTAACGGGAAGATATGATATAGGAATCCCATTTTCCATCTACGTGTTATCTCTGTGGGCTATATTCTGGTCCATCGGTAAAGCACTTGCCTCACATGCTCAAGGTCCCCGGTTCGACATTTTTTTTTCCTTTTTTGTCCTTTCATATTACCATCTTCTTCGACTACCTTTACACATATAATTATAATGTAATAACTGCGTTATTTTGCCTGTTAATGTAGTGTACAGTACTTGTGTACAGTAGTTATTTATTTTACGTACAACCCAATTGCAAATTTAACTCATGAACGTGTACTGAACCTATACGGTTAAGTTTGCATAATACTGCAACATCATATCGTCCTGTTACTATGATGCTAGTCTCCTTTTCAGACGATTATAACTTGATTACGTCATTGCCGCATTACGGTTTTACCTTACTCCCTTATTTTATTAACATCTAACCTTCTATTTGCATTACTCAATTACTTTCTTTATCACTTCTTTACTTAATCACTTCATCTCGTTACCTTATTACCTTATTACCATCATCATTTTGCTTGTCATTAATTTCTATGATGAATGTTTTTTCTTTAATATGCTAATACCCAATGACATCACCACTATTAATGTCAAAATGTCTTTGAAACATAAAAAAATACGACAGACCAATTCGTCTTCATGACAAATTACATTTTCGTTCCTTTTTCTTTTTCATAAATTCTTCATCTTTATCCTCCGACAACATATCATCTTTTTTTTTTTTCATCCCTTTTCCAAGACCCTTCTTTTCTCCTCCATTTTACATTTCTTCTTCTTAGGAAATGGTTTAGTAAATTATCTAAATTTTTTTGAAACGTTAACCAAGTCCAGAGCCCTCCTTTATCATTTATCATTTATCATTACAATTAGGAAACTCATCACTCCAATCTGTGTATTTATCAGTTAAGGCATTAACATACTCCTCATCATTCAGCAGACTATTGTTAAATTCCCAGTAGGATGGACCAGAATTGTTCGTGTTAAAGACATTAGTTAACATTGTTATGATTTTAAAAAAATCTTGTTTTGTTACTTCAAAATGCAATAAAGATAAGGGTTATGTTGTAAAAATACCAGTCTGAAAGTTTCAAAGTATAATATCCACAGAAATTATTTTTAGCAAAAATGTAAACTAATGCTTGAAAAAAATATATGAGGGTCGTTTGCACAGAATATTATTTACAGTTTTATTTAAGCAGGGTAGTTTCTTCAGTTATAAAACTGCTTTCAGTGAGGGCCCTGCAGGATAAAAACAATACATGACTGACATACAGCTAAGCATAATTATAAAATAACAAATATAATATAGATAATATAGATACAGATTACAAAATAATATAAGACAATCCAATTAGAAGTACTGAGTTAGGTTAAATAGAAGTGATTACAACAAATTGATTTATACTGAAGGCGAAACAGCAAGAAGGAAAGTAGTGAGGGCAGGAATAGAGAAGGGAATAGACCCGGGGGGGGGGGGGGGGGGTACTCGACCCCAATAGTGGTAGGTATGTGCCGCGGGCGAGACAAAAAAACGGGGGCTTTTGAACGAGCTTATTATGAAAAGGAGAAAAGGAGGGTCTTCGGAACGGGCTTCGGAACTACAAATGTTTGTGAAAATGGGGGTCTTTGGAGCGGTTCGCCTGCGTGTGAGTGCGTATGTATCCCTATGGAACGGGCATACGTGCATGCAGCTAGCCCGGCGGCACGGGCGCAGGGTGCGCTCGTGCGGAGCTGGAGGCGATGGTCGCACAGCGCTCTGCGGGGCCGCTTTTCACCAAAAACGCAGCTCATTGTAGCGGATCAATGAGGCCGGAACGGCGTAACGAAAAACATGCGAAGTTTTGGAATGGATTTCTTTCTCTTTTCTCGATAAAAAGAAAATGCTATGCTTTGGAACGGCTTTCTTTGTTCTTTTTCTCAATAAGATAAAAATGCTATGCTTTGGAACGGAAATTTGAGTGTAAAAATGGGGGTCTTCTCCGCGGCACATACCCACCACGCATTATATACTAAGTGCCCCCCCCCCCCCCCCCCGGGGGGGGGGGATAGGCTGAGAAGGAGCGGAAATAGGAAAGGAAAGGCACAGGAAAAGGATACAAGAATTGAAGAAAACAGATGTTGTGGGTTTCCTTGCGAAATCTGGTAAAAAATTTCTGTATAACGAAAAATATGGCAGAGAGCAAGGATGATAAATGAAAACGATATACATGTACGACAATAATCGACAGATTGAGAATAATAATATGAGTACAAATTCAAACATGCAATAAAAACAAACAAGATCAGACTGGTTAATGTTTTACATTGTTTTAGCAATATCAAGCAAATGTGGATTTGAAAGATTTTAAGGGATGGCGCCAGTCTCTGCTCAGGATTGAGGCAATTCTTAGAACCAAGGTACTGAAACGTTCGTTTACCACTTTCGGTAGTGATATCACCCTTTTCTTGTAGAGACGCAGTGGTCTTTGACCTAGGCCCAAATGAGTATTGGGGTTTAGTAAATCGTTGGCATAGGTAATGGGGGGGGGGGGGGGGGGGGGGCTAGACCATTTACGATTTTGTACACTTCACTTAATCTGTTAAGATGCAATCTGGAATGAAGATCTTTCCATTTTAAAGCCTCAAATAAATCTTGTATATGTGTTCTTGGATGGGCTCCCAAAATCATCCTTGCTAGTCTGTTATGAAGTTTGACCAATCTGTCTAGAAGACCTTCAGAACAGTTCGACCAGACAGCATTACAGTAGTCAAATAGTGGCATTATGAGGGATGTACTTAGTAACTTAAACATTTCATTTGGAATACATGGCTTTGTAGACCTTCGAAGAAAACCAATTCTTTTTTTATATTTTCTTTGCCATGAAGTCGACATGGTACTTGTAAGATAAATTTTCATCAAGGAAGACACCTATGTATTTAAATTCTTTCACCCTTTCAATTTCTTTGCCATGTATAGTTATTTGCATATCTGTCTAGGCACTAAGACGTTGACTAGTACAAAATACCATAAATTTGGTTTTCTTTACATTGAGTGATAAAATCTTGTAACCATTGGTCGATGTCATTAATAGCACATTGCATACTTCTGAACAGATCATTCTTAGATGTACCTTCAAATAAAATGATTGCATCATCGGCGTACATTTTTATTTTTCGGGTGGGTTGGTTGATTGATAACGGTAGCGTTTTAATAAACATAAGGAGTGTGCATGCGCGTATGACTCGCCTTACCGTACTGTGTGTATTGACTTATCACGCGGCGGGAGGCACATAACGGCATTTTCAAATTCAAGCAAAGTGGTCCTCTTAGTGATTGTCTCGTGAGACGACGGATAATAAAATCGCCATTTGTGTCTAACTTACACTTTTTCATTCCAAATTATGGTTGGTTTCAGCGTTTTTTAGTACAATTACAAGTACTCATGAGCGAGACAGAGTGAGACAGAGAGACAGACAGAATAGAGAATAAGATTAATTAGGGAGAGGGAGAATATGAGATAACGAAAATATATTTTTTATCTGATAAAGCCATCAAGGGGCGAAGGATATAAGTACGACAGATCAAGGCCATAGACTGAGAAGACTGTGTCGAAAGGGGTATTATCTTGTAACATTATAGACTGGGGGGGGGGGCTTTATTTCTCTTTATCTTACCCCTTCCTTTCTCTCTTCTTCTCCCCCCCCCCCCCCTCTCTCTCGCTCTCTCTATCTTCTTCCCCTCTCGCTCTCTTCTCCCTCTCACGTTCACTTCCTTTTGCAATACTCATCTCTCTCTTAATTTGATAAACTATGACATGTCTTATTTGGCAATAAATGATATGATTCAAGTGAATGAAAAAAAGATGATTGAAACAAGTTCACCTAAGTCTCAAATAACTCTGTCTTGTCTGATGGCAGTGTAATTACGATGGTGAAATACTACAAGTGGACAAGAATTTATTCTACATTTACATTACAATATATATTTTAATAGGACTTTAAGATAGAGGTCAATGAAAACAATGTTCCTTTCCAAAACAATCATTTTCGTTTGCCGCAAAGAGACAGTTTCCCTTAACTTGTTAAGGTAATGGTATTTTATCTGTAATTTATTTTACATAACAATAGTGCAATACAATTTAACAGTTTCTTGTAAAGAGCGAATCCTATAAATTGAAATACAGTTTGTTGTAAATATGTTTTACAATTTTTCCTTTTAATTTTTGTAAATTCAATTACGGTAAAAGGACCGTGAATATGTCCAAATTACGGCTTTTAGTTGGCATTATTGCTGGTTTTGCTGTAAAACAGTTTACGACCAGATTACTGTAAATTCAACAAATTATCAATACAAATGTTGCTACGAATTTCCTTTACTTTTCCTGAATGATTTATTAAGCAAATAGGAAAATAAAACCGAACGTAATAATATACAAGACAATTTTAAGCAGGTTTAGCATACATTTGATACATATGAATAATTTAAATGAAATACCGTGTAACATTTTGACATACAATTTTAATGATGTGATATGAGCTTTTATATCGAGTGGCTAAAAAGTCGAGTAAATTATGATATTTATGACTAATTTTTAAAAATTTCTAATGAATTATCATGATTATGATCTGAAATAAATACAAACCACAGCTCCATATCCACATGCATACACAGCATCATGTCTACAGGTGAAAATTAGCTCAACAAACAATACCATGAATATGAAATAAGTGATTTTGAGTATCAACATAATTATTGTTGACATGGATACCATGTATAAAATGATATATTTCTCAGTTCTAAAAATGCTAAACAGAAGCTTGCATGACAACAATCGCTCTCAGAATTACACTAGATTTTGGAAGACAGCCTCATTAAATTTCAAACAATATCCTATATGCAGTAAGTGATCATCTGTAACACTCTTGAATCCTGGGGACCGTTTCATGAAAGTTGTCGACTCTGACAAGTTCAGTAAAATCCTTGGTTTTGATTGGCTGAGAAGCACTGGTCACTGACTGTTACTATAGTAATTGCCAGAGTCTGATAACTTGTCATGAAACGTTCCTCAGAATTATACCGGGTGTACCAGAGAAAGTGGAACAGTGGGTTTTTTAGTCCTTCACCTTAAAAAGTAAATATCTTCAAATCGGTGGGTATAAAGCATCGTCTATCGAATAAAATGATACCAAGATCATTGAATTTGGTGAAGTAGTTTGTATTCTATGCCTGTTTCTTAAAAGTCATTTTCAAATTTTTGATTGATGAGCGCAGCTTTGTATTGGGATGGCCTTTCATAATACGATGTTTGAGGGAAGTCCACTGATGCATGTCAGCAAGAGAAAGTGCCATACATATGCCATATTAAAGGCCATTCCCGACACAATTCTACAACTGTAGCGAAAAACATGCGAAATCGAAAATAACTGTATTTTAAACATCAGGTAAAGAACAAAATTATTTCACCAATGCCGATCTTGGTATCATTCTCTCTCGCAGAATATGGTTTACCTACTAAAGTAAAAAGATCATGTACCTTCTGAACGTAAAGTACTGAAAATCTACCGTATCGTTTTTTCTGGTTCACCCAGTATACACATAAGCATACATGTATGCGTACAGATGAAACATGTATGATAAATCAAAGCATATCTATGAAAATTACCAATCAATTTTTGAATATATACACATAAAGCATACATGTATGCCTACAGATTAGAAAATGGTAGCAAACCTGAATGATATGAATATACAGCCTTGTAAAGGTATTAGACGAGAGCCCTCTTACATAACAAAAAAATGTATTTTTACAAGGATAAAAAATTCAAATTAGTGGGACGCCATAGCCGACGAATTTTGCATTTTGGGTTAATGGAACCAATTGTGGAACAATTGTAAATATATGTGATATAAACAATTTCAGACGAGAGGACATCTCAAATACTGCCCATGTGGGCCTTGGGGGCCACCTTTAAAAATGGTCACATAGGGGCAACCTTTTCTTTATGCACAGTAAAGGTGCTTTCACACATGATGCGACAGTGTGGTAACCGCTGTGTCACACACTATTTGTGTACAAGCCTATGGGGTATAGGGCGACAAAAAAATGTCGCCGAGGCAGGGCACACTTTTGTTTGCTGCCTTCATACTAAAAAAAAAAAAAAAAATGGGCACCAATTAAATTTCTAAAAAGTTATTTTTGATAATACGCTCTCTTATTAAGAGTTGACGCATTAATGCGGGTTCATGAGCATATGTGGTGCCACAAAGTCCATCATGTGTGAAGGCAAAACAGTGTTGTGCCACAGTGTGGTACGTACCACACTGTCGCATCATGTGTGAAAGCACCTTAAAAACTACAGCGTAATAATTTAATTTTAGGTAATGTGACATGGGTAATGCATATTCGAATGTTTTCATGGCATAAATATTTCCGAAAAACATAATTTAGGGCTTCAGTTTTGATAAAAATTGGATATTTTGATATCGAAAATACCCCCTGTTTACATCTAAAAAGCACCAGATTCGACACACAGGTAGATTAATACGTTAAAATAAAACGTAGATGTGGAGAAATCTCAGATTCTGGCCGTTATGGGCCGTGGGGGCCATTAAAATACCTAATGGGGGTATTGTTTTCTATGAACACAGCCCAAATGAAATGTGAGAAGTGAAGTTTAGATAATATACATGTAGAATCATGTATCCATATTCCGAGGCTGGTGTAAATTTACTCATTGTTGCATTTTACGTAATATGAGACAAATTTGTTCCCTATTACCCAATATGCAGTACATTTTCACTCAACCTTTGTTACAGTGTATCAACTGCAATAACCCTAGTAATATTTCTAATTGGGCAGGATGTCAATGAATATCAGTTTAGAAGATACTGAATTAAAATGAATATCACTGAGCTAAAGTAACTGTAATAATAAGTTAGGATTAAAATTTTGTCATGATTATCATGTGTAATGCTTTTCACAAGAATGGTATATCATTATGATGCTTCTTTATGCTCCACTGTTGCTACTTCTACTAATGATGCACCCATGTATGTTTTTTTTTTCAGTTTGAGATACATTCGTTTTTATAAATATTTTTTGAAAGGGGGTGGAAGCTTGGAGGATTGTAATGTATATTAGATTATATCTGAAATTAAAATTACAACTTCATCGTCCTTTGGGAGGGGGGGCCTAAGCATTTTTTATGATGGTGAGGAGATCAAGCCCCCCCCCCCCCCCCACCCATTGAACCGCGCCTGATCATACCCACGTCTTCACCTCCTTAACGTCGCCATAAAGAATACAAAGACATCCATATCATCTCATGTTTTATGATTCATATTTTCATAATCTATTCACGACGTCTTTTGTCAATACTTTTGTATCGTCTACATGATGTACAAGGTTATATTTTCTTCCTTATTACAAACTTTTAACACTTTTATGAAAAGCTATTGTGATTCAAATTTGTATAAAGCTACTCACACTGTTTTGTGTGTGTCAATTACTTATGCATTCCGATTCGCTATATCTTGTAGAAGAGGTGTCCTCTGCATTATGAGACCCGGCAATCAGAGCCAAGAGCGTAGTACTTTTATAGTGGCTGGTTTTCACCGGGCGCCATTTTGATTGCACCTGACGAAAACGTTAGCTCAACTCTTGTTCTGAAGCATAATCATGTTTAAATCACCTGAAGCTCTGGTAAAATTCATACCTTCTTAGGAAAGTTGGAGACAGGTGAGCTAATATGAGTATTTCATAGATTATAAGAAGAAGGACATTTAAAAAAAAAGGAAGAAAATGGATTGAAACGGTTAAAAGATGAAGAAATGATTGGTCGGCATGCTTTGTATATTACTAAACACAACAAAAAGTAACTTCACCCCTAAACAAAAATGCTGCAACTTTCAACGGAGAGGTTTTGAGAAAATGAATTGACATGAATATTCCTACACTAATTACCAACTTCTGTGAGAAAATGAGATTGATCCGTCAGTCATGCTTTAGTGAGCAGGCACTAAAGGAAAAATGTCAGTTTTTAAAATTCACAAGCATCATATCATGACTTTGAGTCAAGGATATCAGAACACATTTCAAGTTTTCAGCGTTTGAAGGCATGCACCATAAATTTCATGTGCTTCCCAACATACCAAATGACCTGAGGGCCAAATTTCACGCTTGAGTGAGCACAAGGTGCAAATTGGCAAAACTGCAGTTTTGACATCTTTCGCGCGGGTAAATTTGATCTCATGCAAAGCAATTCGTGTTTTGGACTGGTGTTTGCAACTTTGCAATTGATACCTATTAATTCCACGGTGAATGAACACGTAATAAAAACAAAATATCACCATATTAAAATTTTCAAGTAATTATTGCTTTATTTTTGTGCACTAAAAATCATATCGATACATTTTTAGCATGTTTATATGACCGGTGTACATGTATCAATGATCCCGTGGCATTTTCATGGAAAGTTCACGCTTCAGTGAGCACGGTGGGACTGGAAAAGTTCCTTTTCACTTATGGACCATAACTCACTTGCTTAATTTGGGTAACCATCATAAGTCTTTATGGGGAGTTCATCTGATTTGAGTTTCATCATCGAAATCACGATATTTTACGCTTCCAATGAGCAAAAGAGACGAGAAAATTATGAAAACGAGAAGAAAAGTTTAGGCACTTTGTCCCTGCTTCCGTGCCGCACTGGATACTAATTTGACGTAAGATCCTCTTAGCTAGTGACTTCAGAAGATATGTTCCAACTTTCATGATAAAAACTCACTGTAGAATGAACAATAATCATCAATACAAATAGGCCAAATTTCATTTTGTTAAAACTCTGACTCCCTTACTGTTACATATTGTCAATGGGGAGAACAAAACGTGAAATGTGGCCTATTTTCATTGATGATTATTGTTCATTCTAATGTGAGTTTTTTTCATGAAAGTTAGCTATATCTTCCTGAGGTCACTAACAAACAGGATCTTACGCCAAATTAAGCATCCGGTGCAGCACGAAGCAGGGACAAATCAGATGAACTCCCCATAAAAACTTATAATGGTTACCCAAATTAAGCAATTGAGTTTTGGTCCATAAGTGAAAAATGAACTTTCCCAGTCCCACGTGCTCACTGAAGCGTGAACTTTCCATGAAAATGCCACGGGATCACTGATAATGTACACCGGTCATATAAACATGCTAAAATTGTTATCATATGATTTTAGTGCACAAAAATAAGCAATAATTACTTGAAAATTTTAATACGGTGATATTTTGTTTTATTACGTGTTCATTCAACCGTGAATTAATAGGTATCAATTGCAAAGTTGCAAACACCAGTCCAAAACACGAATTGCTTGCATTAGATCAAATTACCGCGCGAAAGATGTCAAAACTGCAGTGTTTGCAATTTGCACCTTGTGCTCACTCAAGCGTGAAATTTGGCCCTCAGGTCATTTGGTATGTTTGGAAGCACATGGAATTTATGGTGCATACCTTGAAACGCTTGAAAACTGAATGTGTTCTGATATCCTTGACTCAAAGTCATGATATGATGCTTGTGAATTTTAAAAACTGACATTCTTCCTTTAGTGCCTGCTCACTCACGCATGACTTGACGGATCAATCTCATTTTCTCACAGAAGTTGGTAAATTAGTGTAGGAACATTCATGCCCATTCATTTTCCTCAAACTTCTTCGTTGAAAAAGTTACAGCATTTGTTTAGGGGTGAAGTTACTTTTTTGTTGTGTTTATATACCTGTAAAATGAAGACAAGGAAACCATTGTGAAAGGAAATCAATCACATTGTGAAAGGAATACAATTACATGCATTTAATTAAGTACTTAGAACTCTCAATTATATGTTGTAATTGTTATGCTGTGATTTTTGAAGCAGATTGTAGTAACTGTAAATATAAACAATTATCCTTTATTGACATAATAAGTGAAACGAAATGAAAATAAAATGAAATAAAGGGGAAAAATACAGAGTTAATTTGTAAAACTATTTAGATCATGTGATATGTGTTTTGTTACAACGGATGATGATGATGATTATGATAATCATCAGTATTGTTACTATTATTATAATTATTATCTTTGTTATTGTTGTTATTGTCATTACTATTCTTATTCTTATTGTTATCCGTATAGTTACCGTTTGTTTTCTCTCTCTTTCCATGCTCTCATCCCATCATTTTCAGTGACCTCCCCCCCCCCCGTCTCCCTCTCTATTTCTATATGGTGTAAGTTAATCATTCCTTTATCTTGACTGTGTTCTACATATCAATACCCTGACCAATATGGCGTCTACATCACGTTCATTCTGTAAGTTTACCATTCCTTTATTTGACTGTGTTCTACAGATAAATACCTAGACCAATATGGCGTCTACGTCAGTTCTGAAGGAGACATCGGTAAGGAGACGACTTTGAGGCGATCCCAAATGTGAAGGTGGAAATGGTGGAGAAGGATAAGGGGAAGAAGAAGAAGAGGCACCATCATCCAACCACAGAGGTATCCATCAAGAAGGCAAGAAATGGTGGGCCCAATCTTTATTGTGAGAAACATGATAAAGATGTTGAATTGTATTGTAAAACACATGGTGTAGCTTGTTGTTATTCATGTGCAATGATAGCTCATCATGAGCTGCCTGCGTGCGACAAGATATCGAGGAAGCAATCATGGAAAATAGAGCCATACTCAAAGGTTTGAAAGAAAGAGCAACAGAAAAATTAACATCATGTCAAGTTTATGGAGCTCAGCTTCACCAGTGTAGTCAAGACAACGATAAACATCTACAAGCTTTGAAAGATGAAGTTGATCTGGTAATCGATGAGGCTATGAAAACAGACAAAGACAGGGAACAGGAGGATGCTGCAAAAATCAACCAGGAGACTGATGAGAAGAATCAAAAACTCCAAGAGCAGATTCAGAAGTTGAAAGAACAGATTCAACAGAACGATGAGGAGAGAGAGAACAGACTTGAAGTAAATCACACAAATGCAGAGAAAAGACGACAACCCATGGACAATATACAACGGAATCTTCACGCTGACATTCAAAACATCGCTGAAGAGACTGAGAGAAAGATTGGTGAGTTGAGAAATCATGGCAAGATGACACAAAACCACAGAGAATACAATACAGACACTCGACACAGTACTCGAAGA
>CM057168.1:17388122-17448122 GCA_029962745.1 Echinometra lucunter
GAAACATGTGTCATGAGTTATTAGGGCACTTGTCACCCAAATTATAAAGATACGAAAACCAATTTTTTGCACTTTGTTCATTAAAGTAGTAGCAATATCACTTCCTCATAACTTCAACTGTACTACAGTTGGATGCTGTCTGTCAGTTCTCACATAATATAGAGGTCATGCTCAGCTTTCATGGCTTTGGTAAGTTCATTCACCCACTGAAAGGATGTGATCATAGACCATTAAGGCATCCAAAGTTCCAAACACTACTGGTTCTAGTGACATCCTGTACAGCCATACCCATGTTTATTTTGTAGGATCTCCATCATTGTGAAGTTCATCCTGGGTTGACGCAAAGAGAATCCAACTTCATTTATTGTTTCAAGATCTTAGATCACCTCTGCTTCCTCCTCTGATATGAATGCAGTGGAGTAACAGCCGGGGGGCAGGGGGGGGGGGGGCACTCTGCCCCTGAAGGATTTCAGCGGGAAAACATACCAAACCACCGGGAAAAAAATGAAAAGGAGGGAAAGGAAGAAAAAGGAAGGGAGAAAGGGAAAGGAAGAAGAAGAAAGGAAAAGAAAGAAGAAGAAAGAAAGAGAAAGGGAAAGAAAGAAGGAGAAAGGAGGAGAACGGGAGAGAAAGAAGGAGAAAGGGGAGAAAGAAGAAGAGAGAGAGAGAGGGAAAAGGGGGAAAGGGGGACAAAAGAAGAAAGCAAAGGGAAACAAAAAAAAAAAAAAATGAGGGAAAATTTAGTACCAAACCCTGAGTTTCCCGGTGCTCCCACTCCCTGGACAACCGCAGTGGCTTTCCCTGTAGACTCCCATCAGGTCCCCTAAGCCAGAACCCTGGGCCCCACCCGCTAAGGCTTGGCACAAGCAACTCGCGGTGCGGGCTTATCTCCGCATATTCTATTTCTAGACTTAGTTACCGGGAAATTTTCGGCTCTGCCCCCCCCCCCCCCATAACAGGCAGAAAATGTATGAGACCGGAAACAGACAACGAACAATTCAAAGAAAACGTCAGAGCTTCCGCGCTTCGCGCGGGAGGGGAAAATCACGATCCCTCCACCCTTCCCCTAGCATGCCTATGGAGTGCGCTTTGCACTAACGTTTTCCTGAAAGAAAATCTAGCTACACCACTGATTCTAAACTTAATTACCGGGAAATTTTTGGCTATGCGTATGCCCTCCCCCCCCCCCCCCCCCCCCCCCCCGTCGATAACAGGCAGAGAGCGTAAGAAGAGCGTCAACTGACAGCGAAAAAACGTCGGAGCTTCCGCGCTTTGCGCAGGAGGGGGGAAAGTCCCCCCTCCCTGCACCCTCACTCCTAGGGAGCACTACCGTCCTTCTAAAATGAAATCCTAGCTGCGCCGCAGAAGATAGACTTAATTACCGATGACGAACAATGCAAAGAAATGTCGGAGCTTCCGCGCTTCGCGCGGGAGGGGGGAAACTCCCCCTTCCCTGCACCCCCCCCCCTCTTGGTGTAAATTCCCGGGGGCGGGGGATCTATCACCCCCACCTGGGGGAGAGAGGGGATGGTGTGTACAATTTCCCGCCATGCAGACACACTTTTTAAAAAAGAAAATATATTTTGATTATTAATCAGTTAGTAAAAATTCTGAATATATATTTGTCATAAACAATCATATTTTAGAATTTCTGTTTGAAAATGCTACTGAAAACAAAAAAGTTGTTATTTTTGGTTCGCTCGCTCCGCTCGCTCGTCGAAATCTCAGGATTTCCATCTAAAATTGCAATTAAAATCGAGAAAAAAAGGTTATTTTTGGCTCGCTCGCATCGCTCTTTCGTCATATTTTTGGATTTTTATTCGAAAATGCGATTCAAAAGCAAAAAAGTGATTATTTTCGGCTCGCTCGCTTCGCTCGCTTGCAAAATAGATATCAAAATATGTGTGAGAGGGAAAAAAATCGTTAAAAAAGTTTTTAATCCCCCACTCCTCAAATTGGATTTACGCCGGTGGAGCACTACCGTCCTCCTAAAATGCAGTCCCAGCTACGCCACAAATTCTAGACATAGACTAGTTTCCGGGAAATTTTTAGGCTCTGCCCCCCCCCCCCCCCCTGATAACAGGTACCTGTTACGCCCCTGTATGAATGCAGTGACCTGACATTTCCAGCATCATTGAATTAAATGTGGTTATCATATCCTACCCCTCTCCTTCCAGCTTTGCCTCTAAGTTACAGTCTAACATTCCTATATTTGCCTGGAGATGAGAAGGATGATAGGGACGAGCATGACATGGCTTAGCTGCTCCATATCAATGGCCTGTAAAAAGAAAAAAAATCCCTTTTAATTACAGATGAAATGGCACTAGAAGCAGCCAACTGCTTAGATGAATCACAATGATATACAGATTTATTGTTTTAGAAAAGCTGAAGTACACCAACAGCATTAAATGAGTATGGAATACAACGTGTCTTCCATTCTAATATGAAATATTAGACAGTAGTAACATTTAATCCATCAAGTAATGTTAATTTTGATTAATCTAAAAGTAATTTAACTAAATATTCCATTATACCTAATAATTGAAATTCAGTTTGTAATTCAATTGCTTTAATAAAAAAGAAAGTCTACAGAGACAATAAAAAAAGCTGAAGACAAATCAAGCAATACACAATGGGAAGGGTGGGGAGGCATTTTTGGTGAATAATGATCTGCCCCCGCCCATCCTTCTCTCAATTAAAAAACAATGCCCTGCCCCCCCCCCCCTCCATTTCAGCTTCATCTTTTTCTATTAATTTCTCAATTTTCTAAGAGCAGGTCTGTGCTTACAGGGTTGTGATACATAAACAGTTATTTTTAATTCCATCATCATTCAGAGCCCGAGCTAGGGCAAGGTCCTAGTCTGGCCCTAAATCAACTAGGCTACATGCTGGCCTAGATCTAGGGCCAAGGCCTAACTTTATTTTACTCTGTGTAGGAAATACACTGTACATGTATATAACTTGTTGGAGCTCTGCTAAAATTTTCTAATGAATTCCTAACTAGTAAATTCAGCATGGGAAAATTGAGGCCTCAAATATGTATCAACAAATTCAAGAGATTGGTATAACTATAAGCAGGTCTGAAGTTAAGATCTAGTCCCATGATTGTATTTGTAGTGGAATAGACATACAGTAACGTCAATGAATTTAAGGGTAAGGCATATCGTGAATTCAACTGCTAACTAACTTCAACATTAAGAAACATCTTCGCTTTTTCTTGCATGTGACTGCTTAAATCTTGGTTTAAAGAAATTGCCATACTGGTGAAATAAAATACAAAAATTGACATTCAAATATTATACAGTAATATGAAAAAGAAATAACAGAGGAAGGATATTTCATAATACAACGTTACATGTCGGAATTAAACAGGTATTAACAACTTTATCTGTGAAACTATGCATGCATGCGATATGCATGCATGCAGCCTTGAAGTTGAAGTTGCAGCTGGCACTACGAAACGAGGTATTTAGACAGTCACCTATTAAAACTGAATTAAATGCACGAAATGCCTTTAAAACCCGTAATTTCTACTGGAAAAAACTGTGTGAAGAAATTATAATAATGATCTTACCGATTCATCCAAGGAATGACATTTGATCATCAGCTAGAGCCAGATTAATCGACGGACTAGTAACTTAGGTCTTGAGTCACTGTTCAGGTATTTTTCTTCCGCACGTGTGTTTTGTTTTGGTTTGGTGTTATTTTTTTTTTTTTCAGTGCGCTCTGCACGTTAATTTGATATGCGCTGACGACTTTAGCGCGGTTTTACTGCGTAAGCCATTTGAAGAGCTAAGGGCCCTTTTGTCGCGTCGCGGCCCATATCTATTCGCTATTTGTATACCATTCATTGTAAACCCTGTCTTAAGCTTTAGTAAAGATTCACGGGGCTCTCACTTCACTTTTTTCCTTGGTTGCCAGCCAGGCAACCAATACAACTTGTTAGGTTGCTTAATGGCAAATTAGGTGGTCATTGTGATTATGTTCAAATAACAATAGCACTGTGTAATGAAATATGATGTGAATCGGCGAATATTGCTCGCGATTCGCAATTCGTGTGCTTTCTTTAGTGGAAAACCCCTCTTTTTGAGGCACTACTCTCAGAAAACTGAATACTGCATACCTGAGGGGATATTTTTACCTATTTCTGCAGGCATTATTCCTTTGCTTAATTGAGAAGTCCAATGAAAAGTGTTTATATGATCTCAGGAAAACCTGGACAGGACGTCTGCACTATAGCCTAATTAATAAGGAGAGGTATTCCCTAAACTTGTTAGTAATGAACAAACACTAGTACTTGCCTACTTAGGAAACATTACTAATCTTGGTGTTTGTCTTGAAAACCTTTGGCAAGCTTTCCGGTTGTCAACAACAACCAATGATTGAAAGATATGCATAAAATTTGAATATGTTAGTAAAGAGGTCTATTAACTACAAAAATAACTTGGAATCAATTTTGCGTACACTACTTGTTGTTCTGTCAGTCAAGCCTATGACAAGCATTCAGGGTGTCAAGAACCGCCGTTGTTTTAAAAAAGTATATATTTAATTTGAATATGCATGTGTGAAATTAGCTCCCGGCTTACCTCAGCACCGCGTCATGTCATCACTGACTAGCAAATGATTAGTAAAAAGACTAATGAAAGACTCATGTAAGACTAACTGATTTCAGTGTAGGACTATTTACTGACCAATTCTTTCTCATGCAAATTATTTCCAGAATTACTCAAATAAGACATAATTTGATTGACTAATTAATATTTGTCAGTTTAAAAAAACAAATGACTAATTATTTCTTAGTCAAATAAGACAAAGTGAATGACTAATCTTTTTAGTCATTTGACCAACTTTCGTTTTCAGTAAAGATTCTCAGCCTTTTGCACGTTTTGGCGCGTTTTGTGGTTTTCAAGTCGATTCGCAACTATTAGGGCGACGATAGTTCAAAAAGAAGCATATGGACCCACTTTTTTTAATGTTTCAATCTCTTCTGTACACTTTCCTGTACAATTCTAAGGGGAAAGGAGAATATGACATGGGTTTTAAATGTTTGGGACCATAAAATTTAATCGGCTGTATTTTTGATTAGATTCTCAGTATTTTTGGCGCGTTTTTGTGGTTTTCCAACCGATTCGCAGCCATTAGGGCGCCGACAGCTTAAAAACGAGCTCATGAATCCTCCTTTTAAATGTGTTTTACCCCTTTAGTAGGCATTCCTCTACAACTTTGCAAATTTTCATGAAAATGACATGGAATTTGAATGAATGCAGCTTAAACTGTCCTTGTTATTTTTTGTGTAGATTCCAAGCCTCTGTTATGTTTTTTGTCCTTTCTGGCACCATTTTCGCCACATGAGGGCGCTGCTAGTAAAGAGTAAAGTAGTAAAGAGAAGTACAGATGGCCCAGTTTAAACAGTCTTTCCACCTTTTTCATACATTTCGCTACAAATCTGGAAGGTTTGATGAAGGGTTTTGACAGATAGGAAGTGATTTATACTCGTTTGTCGAAATCGTGAGGTCTAATAGAGGCCTAAATATCTTGATTGCGTCATTTTATCTGCCATCCAATTATGCAACTTCAAAGTCCCGTAGCAAAAAAATAAGCTCATGAACCAATATATTTTTTTTTGCATTTTTGGCCAACATAGGTACCAAAGTAACTCTATGCAAAATTTGGAAAAATGACAAGGATTTCATTTTAACTGTGGAACGTCCGTAAGTAGTGTGACTAAAGAAAAACCGTCAAACCAACGTAAGAATTAAGAATTGGTGGAGGGAATAAGAATATTGAGGCCATCTAAACGGCGCAAAAACTTTGATAAACGCAATTGTTTCTCTCTAAGACAGCGAGAGAGGAAGAGGAAGGACATGGTGCCTTCTTGGCCGTGATTGATGGATGAGGAAGTTGCTACTGGGGGGGGGGGGGGGGGGGGCGACGACACATGCGCGTTTTGACTTTTAGTTCTCAATTGACGGCTTAGTTGGGGGGAGCTAGCAAATAGGTGGATACATTGACTTTTTGTTGTAAATAAAATAGTAAACTTCGATTATTACGTCTGGAATTGATTTTTTTTTATAATGACGTTTATTTTGTCAGAGTTATTCGAATATCGTACCACATTTTCAACAGTTAAATTTTCTTCATTCAAGTTCGCTGATAATATTAAAACCCCAATGTTTGCAGAAAAAAAAATCGCAGCCCGAACATAGCACCTGACAGGCTCTCCTAACGCTGTTGATATGTGTGACTTCATGAATTGAACATGAGCATTCAGACGATGTCCCATAACATATCACACATTTTCAGTGCCTGTTTTGTCATCTCCTTTTCAGACTAATTTCTCTTATTTCACTCATGTAATATTCAGTGTACTTACAAATTCTTTGCACACCATCTCGAGAGTACCCCAAGTCTTTAACAAGGATATCCTGAAGTTGTGCTACTGGATTATCATCCGGCGTTTGGTTATTCATCCAACTGTGCAACATTTCAAAGTTCACTTCCTCTTGACTGCATGTGCCACTCTGAACTTTGAAACTGATGTTGCTGAGTGTTGCTCTGTTTATGCCAATTTTACTTCCGAGGGTTTGACACTGATTGTGGTCCAATTGTGCACCTATTTTCCACAAGTGAAGCTCATCGCACGCTGAAAAAAGTAAAAAGAACTAGGCTTTTCAGTTGTGCTTTGTACATGTAAGGGCCCAAACATACTCCGACAAATGAATCATTTAAACAAGAACCACTGAAAAAAAACCATATAAATTAGCTTTGAACGATGGTTTATCATGTGCAATGGTGAAATGAATATGTTTTATACTTCTCGTCATAGTTATTATGAAAAATACCCCCTCCCCCTCTTAACGTTGTCTCTGACACAGTCTTTAGTCTCCTGTGTGTCCTCGTTCTTGATGTTTGGTTAGTCTTAAGAGTTTTCATCAATCAAAAAAGTTTACAATTATGGCATTGAAAACCGTAAAGAAGCTGCAATTACTACTCTACTCAACATTCTTTTATGTATTTAGTTCAATCATTCTGAAGGGCGAAACGAATGCCAATACTTTAGCTTGATTAAGTCTAAGATGCCATTCTTAATCAACTGTTTGTGAATCTTTTATGCTCAAATATTGAATGAAAAAGATAAAAGTTCATAGACAATAAGGAAACAAACACAAAAAACGAAGGACAATGAGTACAGATTTTAGGCTACATATTTTAAAATTTAATCCAACTCTTTAAAAAACACGTCGATTAGTAAAAGCTGAAAAATAAGAGAACACAGATTGTGAATATTCTAATGAAGTGTATAAGGAAAGTGATAAATGGAAAATTTTCAATATTTCAGGACGAAATTACCCAGTCAAAAGAGCCAGACCGGTTATATGTGGCATTGATCATTTTCTGGATTTAGCAGACCACTATGACAAACAAAATGTATTTGTATTTTCAAATCCTTCAGTGAAGCCCTTCATAATGAAGCATTAAATGGCTCAACACATTTTATTGATTCTTAACAGCCCTTCAAACTGTCAAAAATTTGTCAAAATTCATTGTCAGTCCGTGACAATGTGATCAGGCTCATAATCTTGTATTAGAATTTAAACAATCTATTAGAACATATTCAGGCAGGGCCCTGATTTGTTCATACAATACCTTTCCTAAATTCAAGGATTGTCACTCTCTCATTTACACTCTGTTTGTTTCATTATTCATGTGGACTTATGTTCGTTTCTTTACATCTAAATGGATAGGGGATAAAATCTCCTTTATCCCCTCATTTTGCTTAATTTGTAGCAGTCGGTCCCACCCTCTGCTGGAAAGATCACAGTGTTACGCAGTGTGTTCACATACTGGACTATGTGAAGATGTGATTCACAGTGTTAAAACGCTCAACAGTGTGAAGATAATTTAACTCTATGCACACCTCAAAAATGTAAATGTTCACATAATGGACTCAGATAATATCAAACACAACAGATACCTTCTATAGATGCTGTGCGTGATCCCTCTCCGCGGTCAGCTTCGTTGTTTATATCCATGGTATCTGTAATTACAATTAATTAATTCAAGCCTGAAACAAAAATGATGTTTACAGTAATCATCGCACAAAACGGAAATATTCATATATAAACAGAGAGATTCAATGAACATTCTCAAAAGTACGGCTATGTATCAATTTTGAAATAGAACGTTTTTCAGAAAATTGTAAACATTCCGTGTACATTTTGTATAAAATGTTAACGACAACAGTTTGAATGGCGCCATTGTTAATTTTCATGATCTAATTAATTTTTACACAGGAGCCTATTATCATCCTGATTATCTACAGGAGTGCGGCCTGTACCGTCTGACGTCGAAATATGTGCTATAGAACTCCATAGTTTATATTAACACCCCTGATTAACGACAGTACGAAAGAAATGGTATGCAGAATAGGCACCGCTTCAATCTCTTTATCAGTTTATGAAGATACTGATATTGATATGTAATCATGTTTTTTTTTTTTATCTACAATCGATATAAATGTGATGAAAGAGCAAATGAGGGGTTGGGCGCTGTAGCTATTGTTGAATATGGACAAGGGGAGGAAAAATTGAAAGGAAAAGAGAGCTGATGGTAATCTTATCCTATTCTTCATCAAAGTTCTACATCAGTTCTTTATCAGAAAACATTAACATTTAAGCATTACATCTTTCTCTCTAAGAGAATACAAACACATCCCACCCCATCCTTGCTACCCTTATTTTTTATTTATTTTATTAATTTCATTTTATTTATTTTTGTTTGGGGAGGGTTCTTTTGCATTAACACTTTTCTTTCTTTTTTTTTTGCTCAACTTAGGCGTTCATTTTAATTGTTGCCAAGCAGGGGCGTCGCTAGACTATTTTGAATGGGGGGGTGTAGAGGCCAGATTGCCGACAAATAATGCCACCGATTGCCGACGACCAACGTCGATAAATTCAACCGTATAAAGCCCATTGAGGCATGTTCAATTGTGCACCTCTATCATATTTTCCTTCTGAACTATATTTTGTTCACCTCACTTGCCGAATGTGTTTGTTTTCCGAAAACATCCTGTATCTAAATATAATACAAGCGAGCGCAGCGAGCGAGGAAAAATATACACTCTCTTACGTACTTAAGTGATAGTTTTTCATCAAACTACATGGTGGGCTTTAAGATATCTAAATTAATTATATTTGGTCACCTCTCTGGCCTGATTCTTTCGGTTTCAAAGACCATCCTAAATCTTAATATTATACGAACTAGCGCAGCGAGAGAGGAAAAAAATCTATTTTCATGGTAGAAGTGACAATTCTTTATCAAAATACACGATGGTATTAACTATAAGATATCTAACTTATACAGGTACATTTGGTCACCTCACTTGTCGAATTCGTTTGCTTTCCCAAATCCATCTTGTATCTGAATATTGTACGAGCGAGCGTAGCGAGCGAGGAAAAATACATATTTAGTCCTTTGCATGATAGAAGTGAAAGTTCTTCATAAAAAAATGCATGATGGGCCTTTTGGATATCTTGATTTTGGTCACCTCTCTTATCTAATTCATTTGTTTTTTTCAGACTATCCTGTATCTAAATATTATACGAGCGAGCGCAGCGAGCGAGGAGAAATATATATACTCTATTTTATGGTAGGTGATAATTCTTCATCAACATACACGATGGGCCTATAGCTTGCAAAATTTGTTTGCTTTCCCCAATCAATCTTGTATCTGAATATTATACGAGCGAGCGTAGCGAGCGAGGAAAAATTCATAATCCTTTTCATGGTAGAAGTGAAAGTTCTTCATCAAAATACACGATTGGCCTTTAAGGTACCTATTTTGATATATTTGGTCACATCTCCTACCTAATTTATTTGCTTTTAAGACCATCCTATATCTAAATATTACACGAGCGAGCGCAGCCAGCGAGGAAAATATACATACTCTTTTTATGATAGAAGTGATAATTCTTCATCAAAATACATGATGGGCCTAAAGATATCTAGATTATATAGTGTTCATCTCACTAGCCGAATGTGTTTGCTTTCCGAAAACATCCTGTATCTGAATATGATACGAGCGAGCGCAGCGAGCGAGGAAAAATATACATATTCTTTTATGGTAGAAGTAATACTTCTTCATCAAAATACATGATGGGCCTAAAGATATCTAGATTATATAGTGTTCATCTCACTAGCCGAATGTGTTTGCTTTCCGAAAATATCCTGTATCTAAATATAATACAAGCGAGCGCAGCGAGCAAAGAAAAATATACACTCTCTTTCGTGGTACCAGTATTATTTCGTCGTCAAAATGCACAAGTAAATAAGCCGAATATGACTCTATTTGGGCACCTTACTCCTCTTTTTTCGTTTTTTTCCCCTCCTTCCTCTTCCCTCTCCTTTCTCTCTCTCTCTCTCTCTCTCTCTCTATATCCTTTTTTTTTTTTTTTGCCGACAGCGATCGTGAATTTGCCGACAAGAATTTTGAGTGGGGGGGTGTCACACCCCCCCACACCCCCCCTTTAGCGACGCCCGTGTTGCCAAGATACCTCAATATATAGCTAACCTTATCTCCACGTCTGTTGCTCTTCAAGTAGGACAGAATGTTGATCAACGAGACACCCCTTTCATAATACCTGAGAGAAAAAAAACCCCACAACAAATAAATCATATTCTGCTTGTAATTTTCTTTGTCAGCATATATCAAAATCGTGTTATGTTTTGTGACTACAGTGCCCTAAGCACTTACTGCACAGCCTAGAATTTTGATAACTTTTTCACGCATGCATTCCTGCATAGACAGATAGAGAGCAGAGATGTGGAATAATGGGAAGAATGTCTACCTTTGTTACATGATCAAGAAGTAATGATAAAAATTAGATAATGTTGATCTGTATTGAATAGGATGAATGATATGGGTAAAGCAGGTTTTTGAATTGTATTCACAGGTACCGCAAAAGAGTTTGAGGGGGTAGACGTCCCTTGCCAGAAGAGAAATTGAAGCGAGCTGGAAGATGTTCTACCATGTAAAATCAAAGTGCGGATTTTGATACGAACGCTTGCATGTGTTCTCTTTATTTTTTTATTTTTTCTTTCATTATTATTTTTAGCGGCAGTAGGCCTAACTATATTTCACGAGGCCCGCCGGGAGAGATTCCCCCCCAACAAGTTTACCCAGTATGACCCAAAAAAACATTTCTAGACAAAAAGACTAACAACAAATGGCAGGCACTCTACCATCACGACCATGGAGCTAAAATGACTTGTGGGGCATTCTCGTAAAAAAAAACAACAAACAAACAAACAACCTTTTCAAAACTATTATGTCAGTATTTATCTTTTAGCAGAAGTCTCTCCTTTTGGCATCTTGAACAACCATTGTACCCCTAATAGAATAGTATTTATTTTAGAAGACCATTCAACATTTCAGAAGTCAAAATAGGTCGGTCACGTGTGTGACTTTGCTCGAAAATGGATATTGATGGTATTCAAACCTATTTTTCTTGCAGTTCCCTGGGATTGTCAGTTTCCGCTTTTCATTCTTTCATTTCCATTTTTTTTTTCAAGTATGTGACCAATTCAAAATGGGGATTTTTAAAAATGACTCTGTAAGCACATTATAGTTGAGAAACTATTTATTTTCATCAAAGAAAGAGGAGCTTGTTTCACACGAAAACTTATTACAATGAAAAAATTAAAACATGTGATCTGATTTTCGAGCAATGAGACAAAATCGATGTGACCAAAAGTTTCACTTTCAAGAGATGACTTTTACGGCGTCAATTGCTCGTAGCTCAGTATGCAAAACGTCAAGTAGAATGTGAAAAGATACAAAGAAGGGTGGGGTGGGAGAGAGAGAGAGAGAGAAGGGATCGAGAACTTATGTAGGAGATACACGTAGATTGGATGTGTATCAAAAACAGTATAAATCTTTATATGCATATGCTCTCTTTTCCTCTCCTAACTCAAGAGTCGTAAGACAAATAAATACAACTTAAGTTTTTCTTTGTTTTACTGCATTACAATTTCTTCAACCGAATGCCATGACTGAATCCAGTATCCATTCTCTTCAAACCCTGTTGGTTAACAGAAAGTCAAAATACATGTGGATCCTCAAAACAACTACTTCAAAAAGATAGGCACCACTGACCTATGGACAGATTAACATCATGAATTTGATTGTTAACATGTTTTTTCTTATACAGGTGAATGGTATCAGGCGAGCGGTTAGGTCGGGGAGAAGAGATGGGGAGAGAAACACTTTTTTAAAGGGTGCCATGCATGATAGCCGGATACCAATTGTACGAACACAGTATTTAGAACATACAGGTTACCATGATATTTATCCCTGATAGCAGATAACACGACGTAAAATAAGACGTCATATGTTTACGTCAATTTTACATCATACTGGTCGTCTTTATGACGTCTTTACGACCCAAAGGAAGCTCACAGACTGGTAAAAATCACATCATAAAGACGTCAAAGCTTCAAAGCTGGTTTATAAAACATTTTAGAATGTATTCAATATATGATGTTTTCTCTTTGTTAATGTTCTAGCCTATACATCGTCCTATACTAGCCCTATATCCTAACATCCTACATCCTATACCTAACTACTTATGCTTGTTGTTGTTGTTGTTGTTGTTGATTTTTACGGCGCTGTCATTCAAAAAATGAATATTTACGCCATCTCAGTTGCGTTGTTAAAAATAAGCCCTTTCCGGCTTATTGAAATAATTTGTTTTTCTATTAACAGACAAGACAAAGCCTTATATATAAGGACAGCAAAAAGGGGTAAGACCTAATTTCAGAGTGGCAAATCATTTCAGGGTTTTGAAGCTGACACAGTAGATGTCCTATCACCAGCTAATGTACGAGTAACTGAATGTGTAACACGAAGAGGATCACTGGCTGACCTCAGTGCTCGGGTGGGTGTGTATAAATTCAAACAATTACCCGAATACTTTGGAGCTTGATTATTAAGTATTTTGTACACAAACACAAGTAATTTGAAAATTATTCTCTGTTTCAAAGGAAGCCAGTGCAGTGAACTCAAAAGTGGTTAAGAAGGATGATCCCTGGAAACCTATAACACTAATCGTGCTGCCCAATTCTGCAGCCATTGAGCACGAAGCAATTGATTAGTATTTCATGTTCTTCATTGTCAAAAACACTCAGTCGATGTAAAATACAACTCTTAGATTGCCTTTCTGATATACCTTTTTGTTATGTAGGCATATATTACTGGCCTACATTAATGTGTAGTCGGTGTGGTGTTTGTGGTTGTACTTTTATAAACGAAAATTAGAGAAAACATAATTTGTACTGCAATGATGTGCAGATATGCAACCGATTGCAATCTTAAGATGCCTGATTAATCTTATATTCGGCTTTGGCAGAGAAGAGGTACGAAACTTTCTGAGCTGCCATCCTCTTTCTTTATTGTTTAAGCTGTTATTGTTGTTTGTTTTTTGTTAAAGGCCTGTATTTTTCTAATGATGTGATGGATACCTGTTCCTTACACTTGGAAATACAATAATATATTCAACTATACATTTAGTATTTCGACTCAATACTTTTCCAGCGGTTGGCCCCCCTCACTCTGTACCACTCGTACAAGCAACATCGATCTCATAGTTGGTTGAGAGCCAGAAGGGCATTTGTTGTGCTTTTAGTAAATGGCTTTCTGGCCCTCAGCACAACATTTGAAATAAGTACTAGTAGTACTAATACAGACTGACAGAGAGAGTGCAAGCACATTGGAGAGAAAGAAAGAGAAAAAAGAATGAGCATTATTGGGGAAGGAGAGAAAATTCAGTGCCTGCCCGAACGCAAAAGTATCACTGATAGGGTCTGCGCGCGAAGACTATAAACCATTGTAAATGAGTCGTACGTGACAGTCTATGGGATTGCGCAGATTGCCTAGGGAAAGGTCCAGCAAAAAATCCACGCCCATGCGCACAAGGAGGATTTGCGTTTCCATGTACTGAAAAAAATTCACGTCCGGTCCTGGAGCTGAATTCTTCATTGCTGCTATTGCATCAACGAGTTCTTTTAAAACAAAAGGCTCGTTCACTACTTCATATTTGCTTTCAGCATCAATGCTTCCCTTTTTGTCTTCTATAAAAGACTTTGTTTCCTGAAAAGTAAGAGATTGGTTAGGAGAAAAACTGGTATAAAGGGTGGCCAAATCACTGGCTTTTTCTTTATTCTCATTCAAAATCCGATTGCCATCTTCTATCACAAAGGCAGGGAAGTTGTCCTTCCTTTTGGTAAAATTCGAGTTCATCTGTTTGATTTTATTCCACACTTTACCAGTATGTGTGAATTTATTTAGCTTTTCACAAAAATGTTTCCATTATGTATGCTTTGCATTTCTTATTGTTTTTTTGAGCCAGTGCCCGTTTCTCTCTATAATTCTGTAAGTCTGTAAACAACAAAAATTTGTTTTTTGCTTTATTCCTCACTTTGACCACCTTTTTACATTCCGAATTCAACCAAGGGGTAGATCGGCATTGACGACCTCCACTTGGTTTAATTCGGAACATATCATTTGTAACGTCAAGTACATTTTCAATAAAGAAATCATATTGCTTCTGCAAATTTGTAGGAGTTATACTGTATTGACAGATTGACAAAATACTGAACATATCCTCTCACTATAATGCTTTCCAGTCTGCATTTATGAAAGACCATGTCATACCGCTATCATTATTTTCAGATTTGGAAGATTGTTCAAAACTTTTGCCCACTTTGATATTTATACTGATGACGAAGTTGTCACTACCGTGGTTTTCCTTCAAAGCATATCACATGCATCGTGTACCCATATCTTTTGAGACAAAAGACAGGTCAAGGCAAGACATACTTCCGTTATGCGGATTCAAACGAGTTGGTGATCCATCGTTCAAAATTACGAGTTCGTTATTTATTAAAAAAGTTTCTACTAATTCTCCATTTCTATCCGTTACATTACTACCCCATAGGGTATTGTGGCTATTGAAGTCTCACATAAGAGAATTTTTTTATTGCATAGTTGAAGTAAAGTTTGTAGCTTACATGCAGATAAACGTGCACATGGGTTATAAAAATTTACTACTGACAGAACATATTTTTTCAGATATAAATCAACCTGTTGATATTCTTCCAGTGAATCATTATAAACAGCTTTGAATGGAATTGACTTATGTATGTATATATATATATATATATATATATATATATATATATGTATGTATGTATGTATGTATATATATATGGTTACAATATGATAGTCAGGAATATAGACTATGTTTTGATCGTTGAACCAGGTTTCCTGAATGCAAATAATATGAGTTACATTTCCTAATTTGTTGTTATAAATCAAATTATGTACAAAATCGTGTCCATGGGCGTTGAAGCTTTGTGCATTCCACTGTAAGACATTCAAAGTATCAGTCACACTGACGTTTTCTGCAACAGTTCATGTCATGGATGTTTTGAGCTGTTACCAATTGAATATTAAGAAAAGTCTTTGCGGCATTAATGACAAGCTCCGTTTTGTTGGATGCTGTCGTCTTAAGATCCAAATTTGTTAGGATGAACACAATAAAGGAGAGGAATTTCGTAAAATCAATTTGTATAGGCAGGTTACTGCATTCAGGAATTTCCTTATGTGAGTTTGGTGTTTCGGGGATCTTTTCTTGCGTTAAGCATGTTGAATGAGTCGCTTTTGATTGCACTTTCTTTTCTTGGCCACTGGCATGCACAGTTACAGGAGGCGGAGTTTCTGTGGGCACATTTTTTTCTTTCATTGGCTGGCTGTTTAGTTCCAACATTACTTTCTGTTGGGCTCACGTCACCCTTATTTTTGGTTTGACATTTCAAAAGCGCTTCTCTATAAGATAGTCCTTCTTTAAATTTCGTAGTCTGGATTTCTTGGGCAAGCTTGTACATAGGACAGCCTTTATAAGCTGCCGAATGATTACCAGAACATCGTGCAAATTTTGTAAACTTCTTTATGATCACACTGTTCATATGCATGTGGCCCCCCCCCCCCCCCCCCCCGCATCGAACGCATTTTATTTTTCTTTTGCAGATTTGTTGGGTGTGGCCCATCTGTTGACATTTGAAACATCTAAGGGCCGGAGGAGTATACAAATCTACCTTATAGGTTTCATAACCAAGTTTGGGGGAATTGAAATACACGAGGATGGCTTGAAGACTGCCTTCGATTTTCTTTTTGAATCTTCTTAGTTTGGACACATTCTGATCTTTTAGATATTATAATAATTCTTCCTCTGATAGATCTGTATCTATGCGGTGCAGAACACCCCTTGACACGTTTTTTTTTCTTGTTCAGTTGGATGAGTCACCTTGACTGGCATGCCCCCAAAGTCAGTGACCTCTAAAAGTCTATGTACTTGTTGAGCATTGTAACATTTAACGAGAAGAGATTTATTTATTTCTTTCGTGACCGATTTAACTTCTCCCACACAATTGTTGATTTCCCGCGCAATGCGGATGGGATTCACCGTAATTATGTTTTTTGTTCTCTAAAGCAACAATGGATATATTGAAATTACGGTCATTACGGTGTTTAGAAGTGGATTGAACTTTTTATCGGGTTTTGAGCCTCGAATTCTGGTGCTGACATTGACAACGAAATTCTTGGTCTTTTGTTATTTGTTTTCTGTTCATCCCTAGGGTTTTCTTTGCTGGTTTTTCTTCTGTGCGTCCTTTTGACCGTTTTTCCAAGGATCATTTTCTTGGTCTTTATCATTATGCGTATCCATAATATCATCTTCTACATCACCATCTTGAGAGTCTATACCATGATCAGAATTATAATAACTATGTATCTGAGCTAATGTTAATTTTTTGTTGAGCTTTTGGTGCCATACTAGGCTTAGCCTTGCTTATTTCTTGTACATTAGATTCTATGGTCACTGACTCCTGGGACATAAACGAAGCATAATAAGCCTCCTCATCGTCTGATGAGAAGGTTTCAGTCATATTGGCCTAACTATTTAAGAACCCCCTAAATGGATGTAAAAACAATGCTTATAATACTATCGTGGTGCAAAATTCCCGCCAAAAAACCGGGGCTTACCTTACAAGTGAAATTAAGCCTTCCACTCGTCTAATAATCCAGTTTCCAATTCTTAGAAAACAACGAAAGCCAGATCAAAATCCAAAACAGATTCCAAATCACAATATCCAAAACAGGATCCAAATGTAATATCAGAAAGTAAGTAAAAAAGAGTATATGAGCGGAAAAGCGTGAATTCAGCAAGGGCGCCGAAAGACGCCAAGAGACGCCAAGAGACGATGCTAAAAAACACGTCCGTTCCCTATCACGTCTGATCACTACTTATGCTTTGTATCGACATAACTATATCATGGACTGTAGTGTAGTACTTGAAAAAAAAACAGTTAGAAATTACAATTTCTTGATACATTCTGAAATACCCTGCCCATGACATTAACTGAATGGTGTTCAACATGGAAGTACATTGTTCATTAAATCAGCAGTAAAATCATTGAATAAAATGTAAAAATTCAAATGTTATCTTCCTTTTTTCACGAAGTTTAATCATTTCTGGTCATTCATGAATATTCACGAATCATGATCAACTATTACAGTCATATCACGACGTAAAACTGACGTAAACACGTCATATTATGGTCTTGAAAAAAGCTGTTATAAAGTGGGAAATAATTGACTTTAAAATACGTCTTATTCTGGTCTTTAAAAAAGACGTTAGAAAGTGGTAAATATTTGACGTAAAATATATGTCATCTTATGTTCAAACAAAGTTTTCAGTTCATTATCCGCTAGACGAACGGACGGAGGAAGGAATGACAATAATCTATATTTTAGTTATAATTTATGAAATAGAAAAATTAATGCATTTTATTATGCCCATCCTTCTGTAATTCCCTTACATAAAAAAAAAATCATATTTTATCCTATCATACATTCACACGCACATAATCTCATACCACTTTATTATCAGTTTCATACTCCACTTTAATACACAATCCATTGCAGTTTTGTGTACACCATCCTGTTTATACCGGCAAGATCACACGATAATAACAATCTACATGTATTTTCAATTTTCTAACCTTCGCAACATGCAGTCCACAGAAAAAGCTGACAGATCTCTCGATTGCCACTCCTTTCGATATGAATCGACAATTGCTTCAAAGAAACAATATTCATCAATTTATTGGTGAATTTCTGTATCAGATGCAAACAATATGGCGTCTGCGTGTTTGTGTACCATATGACGTCGAATTTTACCATGACTTCAGTTAATATAGCTACGCTTGTTAAGCTTCGATAATGTGATCTGCCTCTATATAGCATAACTTGAAGTTGCTGAAAATCTGTACACGCACTGCTGTGTGTACGGTACAATGGTATACACAAAGACAGTGTCAGCGTTGGTTGAGGGTAAATTCTTAACTTCATCCCTTCCTCTGTCTTGCTGTCTCTCTATGTCTCTCTCTGTTTAATTATTTCTTTCTTTCTCTCTCTCTCTCTCTCTCTCTCCCCCTTTTCTCTTATTATGTTATTCAATCCTGTCTGCACCCTCTTGTTTGCTTGTTTGATACCTCCTTTAGTGCTGAAAACTAGCCTCTAGTTTTTCTCTGTCTCCCCCTGATACTGATTTGTCCCTGTCCGTCGTGATACCAATGATCAAGCCTCTCTTTCTCTTGCTTGTAATATTTATATTTATATCTTCTTTGTGTGTTCTGTATGTCTCTTATAATTTAGGTTCCTTTATCTACGTTGTAATGTCCCGTCACGTTAGCTTGGGCTCTTCTTGTTCCCTTTTTCCCTTTCCTCAGATTATGCTATTGGATTTTTTTTTAAATACAGGATGTTATCATCAACTTATCTGTCACTGAATTCCATTATTTGAAAAGCTAAACTGGACAGGCATACACTATGAACATGGCGGACAAAGAAAGCGGACAAAATAAACAACCTCTCATTCTACCCTTCACAATGGTTCTGGTAGTCAAAAGAACATCCTTTCATTGCTATTGTCTAAAATATGTGGAACAGGTGTCACATGCATATTCACATGAACTACATGATTAAACGTAATAGCTGTGAAGGGATGTTCTTTTGACTACCAGAACCATTGTGAAGGGTAGAATGAGAGGTTGTTTATTTTGTCCGCTTTCTTTGTCTGTCATGTTCACAGTGATATGCTTCTGTCTTACAATGCATTCTACAGGGCAAATAAGGTCTGACATTAGTCACTTGTATATATTTGCTTTTTGTGAAGTACACGATGTTTTTTAAGTGGATTTCTTGGGAATCATCATGTTCATAGTAACATAATATTACATACACTGATAGAATGTAAAGGTATGCAGATTTTTAAAAGTTACTCAGTGGCTTTGATAGCAACTTTTTCCTCCTCCTCCTCCTTCCTTCTTTCCTCCTAATTTCCATGCATATCTCTCTTCTCATTTTTCTTCTATTGTTTATTTTCCTCCTTTTCTCTTCTTTCTCTTTTCATCCTCTCTCTCTCCTCCCATTCGAAGCTTCCAAGTTCTTATTTTCCTCTTACCTTTCTCCTTCACACCTCCTTTCACTTCTCATTTCTATCGCTCCTCTTGCCCCTCCTCTCTTCTGCTCCAATTACGTTTTAATTCCTAAATTTCGCGTCCTTTTTCTTTTTTTATTCTACGTCTTTTTTCTAGGCTCTAGGTTAACTCCGTGCTTCTGTTCCTTTATTTTTTTTATTTTCTTCCTTTTTCCTGGCCATCTTTATCATGATTCACCTTATCTGCCATTTCTTTTGTTTCATGGTTGATTTTTTTTAAGCCCTTCTGATACATTTTCTCCGTTCCACTTGTTTTCCTTTGAATATTTTTAAAATTATTATTTACGCTATTTGCACTTCTCTTTTCTCCTTCCCTCTATTTCCTTCCTTTATCATGCTTCCTCTATAATAATAGTATCAGTAACAATAGTAACAACGGTATGATGACGATAATAATAATATTGATGGCTTTGATGAATGATAATGACAACAGCATTAAGTTTATTAATTTCAAAAATGAATTTTCACTGCTTCTCTATATCGGACTATTTTCATGCTATCACCGTCCAGTGCTAAGAACTTTGCAACCGGAAACGATTATACTCTCACTGGTTGAGGGGCGACTCTCCCAGAAGAAGGGCCCCTTACTCTATCAAGAACCACAAAAGATCTCAATATTACCCATGGAAAATGCCATTTTCAAACGTGTTAGGTGCTCTTTTTTCCTTAAAAATACATTGACCGGTTTTGTTTTTGTTATAAGCCCCAATTGTCCTTAGTTCACCCCTTAATAAGACTAATAAGTGCCCCTTTGAAAGCCTGTTTAATACCCTTTTCCGTATTTCCTCCTTTCCTTTCTTCCTTTCTGTTCTTAGAAGCGCCTTTTATTTTCTTCTTTTTTTAACTTCTGAGTGTCTCCGTTTGATCATGCTCATGACTACACATCCCTTTTTGAGTACCGTCCATTCTTATAAATATATGTGGCCCCATATACTTCTAAAACTTGTTCCTTTCTCTTTTTAGGTGGTCTGTCATCGATGACAGATCACCTCTTAGTTTTGTCAGAATTTTCTGTATTCATTTTTATTCCAACGCAATAATTTTTGTCCGTGCGATTTCTAAAAATTGGCTGATTCAATTTTAATGAAATTTTCGTCAGTCATCAGGCCTATCGACGGCGTGGACATATTGACTTTTCAAGGTCATCGGGTCATCATGACGTCATGCAGGCACCATTTTGTAAATATCTTGTCATTTATCATATATTCATAATGCATTGTCATTACTGGTTCATATTTGGCATGATGACAGTTCATAATAGTCCAAAGAATTCCATTTACTCAGACTCGCGCGTACGCGTTCGTCTGCGCGTCAGTGCGCGCGCAAATCGAAAAAAGCTCAGAATCAATTTATATTCATTTTGCACACGTTTCAGGCCATTTTAAGCCTTTCAGAAATTTCCGCGCGTAAGCGCCCACGCGTGGGTGTGATTAGTCTAGATTCTGGACTCTTTTTATGAAGTTTTTACATCCCCCGAAACAGCTGCTAAACTCACTGTACGCGTCAAGTCGAGTGATGGCGCGATCCCGAGAACCTGTCCGCCCGGAGAAAAAAGAGTCCAGACCGATTGCTCTCAGCTAACGACTTTCCCTCAGAATTTTGAGGGAGCGCAATTAAATTGGCCTCGCCCCCTCAGCTATACGCTAGTCTTTGCTTAAAAACGTTTACATTAGCGAATGGGAAATCTCGCATGATGTTACGATGAAAATTTTATGTTTTCCTTTATGAAGCAGTATCTTGCGTAAAAATATTTTTAGAACATGATTAATTATATAATGAGTGTGAAACATGATGAATATATGCTAACAATAAGCCTGAGAGGCACTATAAGGTCTGCGCACCATAAACTAACATAGACTTGTACATACACAATACCCAGCCTACGCAGTATACTAGTATACTGCACATAATAATACACGCATACACGTCCATATATCGACATTGCATCTTTTGTACACCACCCACGTTCTCGACATCACTTTTTCGTTTGCTTAGCAATATTGGAGCATCTATGTACAGTGTCAGCGGAAATTCTCGTCGCGATCTACATGTAGGATTCATTGTTTTATATGTTAGTCACTGCCTGTGTATTTTTTTTTTCTCTAGTCTATTCCGTTAACTTCCCCTCCACCAAACAACAACTAAGACTTTGTCTTATTTAAGTTTGACTTCGGTCTAAAATCAATTATCATGGACATTATTTTACATAGACTGCCCCTCCCCTCCTTTGGTAATTTTCTCTTTCTTTTTCCCCTCTCTCTTTCTCCCTCTCTCTATCTCCCCCTTTCTCTCTCTATCTTGTTCTTTCATTTCAATCTGGTATCATGTTAAAATTCAAATTTAAATAAAACGGATTACATGTCTTAATCATCTGAATATATTACTGATTCCCAGCCTCATTTCGAAAAAAAAACCTTTTCCTTACTACATTTCAACATAAGAAGCTTAAACAAAAACTTTGAATATTTCAAATATTATTGTCAGCACTCTGACATTTCCGTGCTCAGTAGTGGGATTGTCTGAGACATTGTTACGAGACGAGTTCGTTTCTTCTTATTCTCTTGGTTTTACCCTTCAAACAAATTCTAGAGCTGAAAAGCGTGGCGGTGGTGTAGCTTTATATATTTCGTAAAAACTAAGTTATAGATTATTACATGAATTGTGTTTTATGTCACAAGCTGTTAAAACTATTTTTAATGAAATACATGTACCCAACAGTAGAAATATAATTGTTGAAGTTGTATATCGACCTCCACATTCTAATCATGTAAATTTTGTTGCAGCTATACAGTCAATAGTCTCATCGAAACATTGCTTCCTATAATGGGCGATTTTAATATTAATCTCTTGCGCTCAGAACTGGATGTCTTCTGTCAGGAATTTCTTGATATTATGTTGTCAAAGTCATTTATACCTCTAATCAATAAGCCAACCAGAATAACAAATTCGTCAGTCTCACTTATTGACAACATTTTTTCCAATTCTCCGAAGTTCGCTAATTCTGGCATCATCATCTCAGACTGAAGTGACCATTTTCCAATTTATGCGTTCCTACCTATAATTACAACTTCCAAACCAAAGAATAATTCTATTAGTACTTATCGTAAAATGAATAAGTCAAACATGGACAAACTAAAACGTAGTTTAGGAACAGTTGATTGGCAAGGTGTCCTTAATAATAATGATGCCATCGTGGTTTTTGATTTATTCCTTGATCACTTCACAAATTGCTTTGATAGAGATGTTCCCTTGAAAAATTTTAATCGAAAGTCTGATTATAAAAAGATCCCGCGCTACCCTTGGACTTCCAAATCACTTTTACCCTCAATAAATAGGAAAAATCGTTTATTTTACAGATATACATGTAAATCTAAACCTACTGAGAGACGTGAAAGAAAATACAAGTGTTACAAGAATACTTTGATTTCTGTCTTGCGTAATGCCAAAAAGGAGTATTTTTTCAAACAATTTGAACAACACAAAAATGACAGCAAACATACACGAAAATTGATTAATAATGCACTCAACTGGAAAAGCTCTAAAACTCATATTTCTGAAGTCAAGGTTAATGATGCTTGTTTGCAAAACCCAGATGAAATTGCCGAAAGCATTAATGATTTTTTGTTAATATCGGACCCAACCTCGCCCAAGACATACCCCCATCAAATCGACCCTTTTACTCAAGTCTAGACCAACCTCATACCATTGGCGTAAATCCCGGGGGGGGGGGGGGGGATGGGGGGATATATCCCCCCCCCCCCCACTTTTTGGAGAGGGGGGGATGGCGTGTAAAAATATCCCCCCACACTTTTTAAGAAAGAAAATATATTTTAATTAATCCGTTAGTAAAATCTTTGAATATCTGTCATAAACAACCATCATATTTGAGAATTTCTATTTGAAAATGCGATTGAAAACCAAAAAAGTGGTTTTTTTGGCTTGCTCGCTCGTCATTATTTTAGAATTTCTATTCCAAAATGCGATTAAAAATGAGAAAGTGGTTATTTTTGGCTTGCTCGCTTTGCTCGCTCATTTTTTTAGAATTTCTGTTAGAAAATGCGATTAAAAACTAGAAAAATTGTTATTTTTGGCTCACTCGCTTCGCTCGCTCGCAAAATAAATATCAAAATGTGTGTAAGGGGGTCTGTGGGGGTCAGTGAGAGTGTGTGCTTATACCTAAGTGTGAGATCGACAGAAAAAAAAATCGTCAAAAAAGTCAATCATCCCCCCCCCACTCCTCAGAGTGGATTTACGCCGGTGCCTCATACACAATCTTTATTTCTAACACCTATACAACCAGAAGAAATTATTGATATTACTAACAACTTAAAGGATAAAAAAGCTGCTGGATATGATTGCATTACTAATTCTCTCTTGAAACATATTATGACTGAAATGATTGTCCCACTTACACATATTATATTCAGTCTATCATTACTTACCGGAACAGTCCCTCTTAAAATGAAAATAGCAAAAGTAATACCAATTTTTAAAAAAGGTGACCCACTCGATCGAGGAAATTACAGACCGATTTCCTTGTTAACTTCATTTTTGAAAATCTTAGAAAAAACTTGTTTATTCTCATCTGATTAATTTTTTATCTAGTTGTAAAATACTATCAGATAATCAATTTGGTTTTCGCAAAAATGCTATAGACCATGCTATGATAATTCTTATTGATCAATTCGTGCCATTGCCATTCGCATGGTTACAATAGGTTTGTTCTTGTACTTCTCCAAGGCCTTCGACATTATCGATCACGAAATTGTGTTGTATAAACTTTCATACTATATGGTATTAGAGGGAGGGCCTTGGAGTGGTTCAGGAGCTACCTGACCGAAAGAAAGCAATTTACATATATAAACAATACAACATCTTCAACTAAAACTATTAGATGCAATGTTCAGCAGGGTTCCCTTTTTGGTCTGCTCCTTTTTATTTTATACCTCAATGATTTCAAAAAATCTTCCGATATCTTATCATTTATATTATTTGCTAATGACTCTAATATTTTCCTCTCCGAACGTGATCCTCAAATTTTCCTGAATAAAATCAATTCCGAATTAGTTTATGTACAAGCCTGGATACAAGAGCAAACAAGTTATCCTTAAGTATCAACAAAACACATTACAAAGTCATGATATTTAGTAATTCTATTGACTCTCTCACAGGCCCTGTACATTAATGAAAAAAATCTTCAACGGGTTCAATGTAGTAAGTTTCTTTGCATCTTTATTGATGATAAACTCTCTTGGAAATTCCATATCTATTATAGATAGTATCAAGAAATATTGGCGTTATTAACAAATTAAAGCATATGTTTTCCTTTCAGATTTTATTGTCGCTTTATATGACACTTATTTATCCCTATTTTACATATGGAATCTTAGCGTGGGGCAACTCCTCCAAGATTTTCAGTAATAGAATACTTATTTTACAAAAACGAATCCTGAGAATAATACATAATGTTCACTTTCGTTCTCACACCGACATCTCATTTTTCAACAACAAAATATTAAAAATGGAAGATCTCTATAATTGGCACTTAGGAATTTTCATGTTTCAATTATCACAAAACGCGCTGCTCACCCCTCTTATTGCTATTTTCACAAGGAATTATGAAATACACTCATATCCCACACGACAATCAAATCAGTATCATTCTCCATTCTCACGGACATCCCTTGCCCAAAGAAACTGTAATCTTTACTGGACCTAAGTACTGGAATGAGATTCACCCATCTCTCAAATCTCAAATTGATTCCTAGGCTGCCCCCGTTCAAAAAACAGTTAAAGCAATTAATTTTACAATCGTACATCTAATTCTTTCTTCTTTTTCTTTTCTCTTACATAGCCGCTATTTAGCTTGAAATGTCTGACACGTGGAACGCTCTATTCACATCTGTCTTTTCTGCTTCTTTCTTCCTCTTATGTTCCTTCTCTCTTAATTCCTTCTTTCACATTTATCACTCTCTTCTTATAGCCTTCCTTTTCTCTAATTTGATGGGGGGGGGGGGTCTCAATTTTTCTACAAGGCATTGTGTAATACTCCATAATTTGGTATAATTATACAAATTCATTCTGACTTTATAACTTGCAAATTGTATTTGATCACCGAGGAACTAATGTTTTACAAGCTTTGCTTTTTTTTAGTTCCTCATTCTCATGTTTTCTATTCCCTGTATCATCATGCTATAGGTTTTGTATATGTATCTATTGCCAACTTGTTTCAATTTTTTGTATATCATTTTTCTTATATTGTAATTTCTGTTTGTTTGATATGTATATATGATACATGAGAAATAAACACGCTTGAACTGAACTGAACTAATCAAGGTTTGTCCATTTTCTCAACTCTCATAAACACGAGTTTAGAAGGAGGGCATGTATGCGAGTTGTAATTCTTTCCGTTTAATCATTTACCCCCTTTCAGAAAAAAATACCTTTATTTTTCATCACTTTTCAAAAAATCTATAAAAGTTTCCATTTTTAAAAAGTAACAACATACGACGAGACACATCTTTGTTATCTCGGTAAAAATAATAGTAATCCCAACCCGCTCAGGTTCTCCCTTTTTTCTTTCCTATCTTCCTGTTCGCGTTTTCGCTTTTCAAAAACCACACAACCTTGCGTTATTCTTTGCTGAGATCACGTGACTAAGCTTAGCGTGGAGCCAAATTTGATCTTTGGATCTGGATCTCGCTCGTGTGTCCGAAAAAGATCTGAGTGAACAACAACAACAAAAAAAAACAAAACAAAAAACACTCGCAGAAAAACTGCTTTTCGACCCTTTCCCTATATTGTTTTGGCTATATTTTTTTGTACAGAGCATACTTGAAACATGGAAGATACAGAAAATAAAGAAAACAAAATTTCAAAAATTTAGAAGTTTTTTTTTTTTTTTTTTTTTTTTACTATTTTGCCCATTTTCTCGACTTCTCTTCGTGCGACTTCTGCCTGATTTTGTTGTGACGAGTCACATAGTCAAATGGGTTGTTTTCAATAGCCTCTCCAACGATATCTGTCAAAGTTGCTGCGAGCTCAGTTCGGATGGCATTTGCAGAGTTGAACTTGATGTAAGTCTTGCAAGTTACCAGTTGAGTCTTACATCATGCACCAACGCACAGCCACAGGAGATGCCATTTTGCATGTCGCTCGACTAGGCCTAGATCTAGGCCTATGTCCTCCATTCTGAGATGTAGTAACACGTAGCTTTACGTGTCATGCGAAAATGCAAGTTCTTTCCTATTTCACCACCTTGTTTCTTGCAAGAGCAGATTTGCAGAGAGTTGAATGAAAATTGATGTATTGAACTCGTCCACCCAGCTAGCTGTCCGTTCTTCGAAAGAAACGACCGCGATCAGCTGGCTGGCATTTCCACGTGCGCTCGCTGCAATTGTAAACACCGATTGATTGACAGCGATTTTATGAATATTTATGAGTCACTAGAGCGTGAACCTTTGACCTCTGACGTGAGCAGAGAGCAATCGGTCTGGACTCTTTTTTCACTGGGCGGACAGGTTCTCCATAGTTCTCGGGATCACGCCATCACTCGACTTGACGCGTACAGTGAGTTTAGCAGCTGTTTCGGGGAATATAAAAACTTCATAAAAAGAGTCCAGATTCTAGACTAGGGTGTTATGCGCGCGCAAGGCCCAAATGACGTAAAAACGCTGTTTTTTCACTAGATCTCGAATCAGGAGATTTTTCTTGACAATTTCCATCCATTCAGAATTGATTTTAACTTACCATAAGGTCGTACGCGCGCGTCAAAGTGCAAATTCCGCGCGCGCGTCAATAGGCAATATAGTATAAAAAACATACCTATCTAAAATGCGCCATAGCTCGTTAAAAAGGCTGGAGGCCCCCCATTTTTTTGACATTTTCTGAAAGCCTGTGAGTTGAAGAATTGATTTCATGAAAAAAATTGGGGGTCTAATGGTTGGAACGTCGCCATATTCTCATGTGAACGCAAAATTTCACTTTTTTATTATGACGTCATATTTTCTATCTTTAATCAAGACTATCTCGCTTATTGTTGGTCGATTTTCGCCGGGACTTCTATATGTTGTCGCTCAGACGATGCTCTACAATGAAATTACCTTCATTTTTGTTCATTTTGACAACGGCATAATGCTCTAATTTTACGATAAATGGAGGCATGTCAATTTTTCACATTTTGCGTGTATTGTCTATGGGACATGACCTTTTCCGAATTCTTGATTCTACATTCCCGTCTTTTTTGAGCAACAGCTCCGTTATTTCTGATCGATTTTCGCCCAGTTTCGAGTATGTTGTAGCTGAGAAAATTACCTTTCTTAAGCATGCCATTTATTTTTTAATCAGATGTCGGGAACATATCGAAATTTTTACTGGAAGATATGACACGAGAATCCCATTTTCCATCTACGTGTTATCTCTATGAGCCATATTCTGGTCCAACGGTAAAGCCCATGTCTGATATCCTCAAGGGCCCCGGTTCGACTCCCGACGACGGACGTGTCATTTTGTTGTTGTTGTTGTTGTTGTTGTTGTTGTTGCTTACAACTGATTGGTACCGATGGGATCTCACTAATACATTGATGATTATAGCTTAATGGATGAAACGAACAATAATGTTGAAAAGCCTGAAACTTTGTATCAGCATCAGCATCAGCATCCATAGAAAAAGTCCAAATACAAATGCAAATGCATTACTAAACAAAAACATATAATAGTTTTCTCCGTCATTTTGCTTGATCACGATGAGTAATATAAAACCATTGTAGGATCAAAAAGTTGGTGGGAAAAAGTTGCAAAATAGAATAACCCATAAAAAGGGGGAAACCCACTGTCTACGTTTCTTATTATGCAAGCAAAACCATACAAATTGGGAAATTGATACAATATTAAATTACGAGGAAACCCCATGAAATTATACGGCGAAAAAGCGCTGTTTAAAGTGCATATTTAGGCTCCAAAAAATAAAAAAAATAAAAATCAAACATACAAACCCAAAAGCATAAGGGGCTCTACCCCTTAGAACCAGCCAGTCTGGGTATCAGCCCCCATTCGTACAAAACCAAAAACGTTCTGCAGCCCGCGGGAAGAATAGATATTTGAAGAAGAGGGGCAGGTTGTACTATATCGACAGGTTACTCATTTAGGCATGTTACAATTTACGAGAAGTCAGATCTTTGAAGAGGTTTGTGTTACACGTTTAGGCAGGTGGCATTTTATGGCCTGGTATATGCAACCCATGATGCGACCCGAGTTACAGTCTAAAGGCAATATAAATGACTCTCCCGAACCAAAAAATGGTGGGGCAAAACACATTTTCCCTCCTAAAAGCCCCCTCCCAAAACATACCAAAATGATAATATAATAGCAGTACAGGAATAAAAAGAGGATGATATAATTTTCTTTCACATTTTTGAGCAAAAAAAAAAAATAGTCAAAGAAAGAAACCTGGTATTGATGACATAACAAAATGATATTTCATTCAAGAAAATGAATTGGAAAAACTGAAATATAGTTATGTTGTGCATTAGGGGTGAGAAGACGTGAATCTCTAAAATGATGCGCTCCTTGGAAGTTTGTCCTCCAATCCCAAACTGCTAGATTGCAACCCAACTTTCCTGCAACACCTCTCAGTTTAATAGCTTTAGAATCTTGTCATATTCATCATAGACAGGTTGGATTTTGCAGGCAATTTCGATCAAATGTTAAGGGTTAAAGTTAATTGTCTTTGACCGCAGAGTTTCGGGGGCTTTGCTTTTCCTAGTTTGCCCCTCCGTTTTACATTTTTTTCCAGCAAGGTCAACTTTATTTTGTTCAGTATCTCAATAATTTCGTTCTTTCTGTATGATGCTATTTCATTCAATTACTCTTGTCTTAACAAGATTACTGAATTCATCATGTTTATGTTCGTTTTTGTATACACTGTGAAACGGAAAATAAATAAATCTAATCAACCAAATCAAATCAAATATCATTAGCATGTTATAATATTATTCTTACTTCTTATTTCTTAAATCTTAGAGGTAGATCCAGTTCAAAGCAGTCTTTACAGGCTTTTCTTGAAAGTAATAGAGTATACCTGTAAGAATAATTTAAATACATTGCGATCAAACTTTCGAAACTATGTCTCTTTGCCTTAAATATTTAAACACTTTTTTGATATACAACACAAATTACGAGAACACTACCGAGAGAAGATCCAAACTCTCTGGTATTTTGAAAAATAGGAGTTGTAGGAGCAGTCCCACCCTAATTATTGCAGTGAACCTCTAGAATTAAGAACTGAAGACATTCTTCTTTTTATTGAAATTTAGATTAAGACCAATATGTTGTGAAATCGATGTGAATGTAATCCTGATCTGGAATACGCTAAATGATCTTTCTCACATTAACCTCCTACTATCTGCAATTCGGTCATCCCTTTCGGATAAAAAAAAATGGAAGACCGAACAAGGTCATAATTAACATCGCAAATATGAAAAGAAATCCCTAAACAATTATATTCACAGTCAAAAAGAGTATTAAGTCCCTCTACGGCTGAATATCTACCTCTGACACAGTCGTGGCTGGATCCAGCGTTGCGAGAAAGGGGGGGGGGGGGGTGGGGGTAAGCAAGTGAAGCGACCGGGGGAGGGAGCTTTCACATTTATCATTAGATTGTGCTATTTTCGTGTATATTTTGTTTTCTTTGCATATAAGCACTGGGGGTTTGATAACAATAGCTACTGCCACTATTATATGAACTATAGGGGAAAACATATTGCTTGGCAAGTAATGAGGGGGGGGGTCTAAAAAAATCGCCCACGGGTGAGTTAATATCCATTTTAAATGAACAAATAGGTTATTATAGATGCATGACCTTGTCCTCTCTTGCCCATACTCTTTTTTCATCTTCTCTCTTTAGCACTTGGAAACGAAAGAGATATGCCCCCCCCCCCCCCCCGGAGCGCTGCCCCTGCTTACTGCTGGTACCGAATTATCCAGAACTGTCCATCTGCTTGGTATCATACAAGACCACCAACACAACACACTCCTGTCCGTCCTTCCACCGTGCCGTATACAAGTTCGCCATACGATTTACGCGTTAGCAGAAAAACAAAAAAAAACGAATTTTTTAGCAACTTACCCGGCAAGTTACACTATAGGGTGCGTTTGACAGCTTAACGGACGGTGGATTCAAGAAGTCCGAAACCTTCTTTTGAATTAGTCATGTATATCAAGATTTAAATCAAGGGAAGTGCAAATAATTTACCGTTCGGAAAGATGATTGTTAATAAGACATCGGAAATTATAGTTTTAATTAGTGGTGCTGATTCAGTTTCAAGTCTCTAATCATAAACCAAGGGATCGATGGTTTAGATTCTTGGTCATGCTGGTGGATTCATTTACTATTAAAAATCCACACGTGTTCCAGCTACGGCCTTGCAATCGTTTGTCATCAATTTTACCCCTGGGTCGAGAGGGAGGAATGCCCCCCCCCCCCCGATCGTGTGAAAGCTAGTGACGTTCTTTTGTCACCGTTCTTTGTCTACTCCTTCTTTTCTTACGGTCTTTCCCCTTTTCTTTTTTTCTTTTTCTTTTTGTTTTTGGTGGGGGCGACCGCCCCAATCGCCTCCTGGCTACAGGGATGTCGAATTGGTACGAGATAATCACTGGTCCTTTTTTACACATATTGAAGTGATATTTGAAGGTCGCATTGAAGGGAGTATACTGACATTGAACCCCTGGTACAGGAGGCGTTTTATCAAGTATCTTATCAGTGATTTTTACTGAAAAACTTCCTCTCAACCAATCAGATGAAAGGATTTCAGAAGCTTATAACAGCTGTCGGTAAAAATCCCTGACAAGACACTTGATGAAACGCTCCCAAGCTGTCTTTTGTTGATTGGTTTATTTTAACAGGGATGTGTTTGGAGATTTCTTGATGCACTATAACATAATTCTAAATGATAGGACTGTGGTATAGACAATATCACACTGAATAGTAATAGAAGATCATACATTGTATGTAATGTATAATCGTGTTGAGACAACTACCCCCTGGACAATATCCCCTTGACAAGAACCCCTTGACCATTATCCCCCCCCCCCCCTCCCCTTTCAGTTTCTCGGAAAATTACCCCTACCACAAGTAACCCCACGGGATAATTGTCCACAGAGAATTTTTTCCAGAGACAATGGGGAGGGGGCGTATGGTTCTAAAATGTGCATAATTTTGTATTAACTTATAATTTTATGTGTAACTGGATAATACCTATTTGTGAGTTGTGGGGCAAGCGTATGTCTCAAAGGTTTCATGAAAAAAATACATATGTAACGAAAACATTCTTTAAAAAACATGAAATATAATGAAATATGCATATTCATCTGATAATAGGATGTGTATTCTCTAGCTTGTTTCATATCCACAAGCTTTTGCACAGTACATGTATAGTTGTTTCTTTATTGTGGACTGAAAAAAAATGCAGTCCTGTAATTCAAGCATGTACATTTGGCATTTGGGTATTTCCATTTTATTTCCAAATTAGTGAGAGAAGGGGAAGAGAGAAAGAGAGAGAGAGAGAGAGAGAGAGAGAGAGAATAAGGAAAGAGAGAGAGAGAGAGAGAGAGAGAGAGAGAAAAAAAGCCCCCCCCCCCTCCCCCACCGAAAGTATAATGTTACATGATATCAAGAACCCCAGCACACTGGCCTTGTTCTATCGTACTTTAATCTCCCTTTTAAGGGGGAGCCCTCTCATACCCTTAACCCCCTATAGCTTTATCAAAATAATATGAAAATGTGTTTTCATTATCTCCTATTTTCCCTCTCTCTATCTCGGTATCTCTCTTCTCTTTCTATGTGTACTTGTCTTGAATTGCTTATTCCTCCGTCTACTTCTCTATTCTGTCTGTCTCTTGTTCACACTTTCCCTTTCCATAACCCTTCCCTTTTTTGAAAAAAAAAATTCTCTTTTTGAAAAATAATTCTAAATGAATTACACTGATTTTCCAGTTCTTCTCTCTATCTATCTGTCATCATCATCATCATCGTCGTCATCATCATCATCATCATCTTTGGACAATATCCCCTTGACCATCTGGCTTAGGGCCCCTGATGAAAGCCACTGCGGGGGTCGAGGGAGTGGAGCCCCCGGAAACTCTGGGGTTTTGGTACTAAATATTCCCTCATTTCTTTTGTTACCCTCTCTTCTTCTTTCTCCCCTTTCTCCTTTTTTCTTTCCCTTTCTCCTTCTTCCTTCCCTTTCTCCTTTCTTTCTTTCCCTTTCTCCTTCTTTCTTTTCCTTTCTTCCTCTTTCTTTTCCTTTCTTCTTCTTCTTCCTTTCCCTTTCTCCCTTCCTTTTTCTTCCTTTCCCTCCCTTTCATTTTTTTCCCGGTGGTCTGGTGGATTTTCCCGCTGAAATCCTTCAGGGGGCACTCTGCCCCCCTGCCCCCCCCCCCCCGGTTGTTACGCCACTGTCATCACTTTATTGTCGTATATAAAGCAACAAAGGAATACATAATACATTACAATACAAAAGAAATATCAGTACACTACACATCACAATAGAATGCCCAGGACATGACGTATAAATGAGAAAACATATTCTTTATAGTAAATTTTGTGTTCCCAACCTCTATGGTGCTGTAAGACTTTTTGAACAAAATTTTTGATGCTGCTGCAAATGAATCGTTTTAATGGGAATATTTACCATTCTGTCAAAGGCCTTAGAAACCAGTATTCATGTAATCCTCCTTGTTACGTTGTATAACTACAGCCTCATTGCATAACTGACAAATGGTTTCCTAGTCAATAAAAGCAAGAATGCAAAATATTGTTACATTTCAAAAAAAGAATGTGCATAAAAGCTTGAATATTACATTTATACCTATAATCCTTGTTTGAACTCAATCGAGTCGAAATTTTCTTGCAATTTCAAGTCATTCATTTAGCTGATTTTACAAAATGAGGATGACAATAATGATAACAATGATAATAATAATAATTCTGATTTACCTGTCAGCTAATATCAGTGTATCAATTGTGAAAAAGATCCCTTTCTGACATTTAATAAAGAACTAATTTCAGTAAAAAGGGTAACCTGATTGTTGATGAAATTACTTTCTAGAAAGGGTAAAGTCATCCACCCCGGCACTTTGGCAGTTTAATTCTAAAACTGACAAAATAATTACAGCATGGTGTATACACTATCTTGATGTTTAATGTAAAACAAACATCAATGCATATTATTCATTAAAGGGCTCATGAATCGTGATAGTTTTAGTGTTGTTCTGCTCTTTGTATCACATATTGTAATTAGATAATACATGTATATGGGCATCTTCTTATAACAGCGCTGCATGTTTGTATATACATTAACAACCAATGCACTTTTGAATCAATGGCAGCTGAAAATTAATTAGTTCAGAGAAAAGGACGCTTCTCATTCCTCTGTTCCTTGTCCGGATGAATGGTAATTGTCCCTTGATTAACTGTAAAATTGTATGTTCTATGTAGGACTGGGCCTTGTCTGAGTTTAAAAAAAAAACAGACAAAAACAAAACAAGTAAATCACCTAAACCAGGAAAAGCTATGAGGGCATACATCAGTTATGCTTACATTCTACAGTATCTCATATCATATTTATGGCCAGGATTGTCATAAAGCAACCAAACTTAAAGCCAAACCAAATGAAATATATTTCAACCCAGTCTTCATGCAGGTATTGTGAGTTTCAGATACAAATGGGAGCATAAGATATAAGGGGATGACTAAAAGGACATATTTAATGTGACTCAGATGTCTTGAAGTTCCCTGAAATCAATGCGTGGCGCACAATTTTTGGAAAAGCTGTATGTTGCAGATACACTATTTTGCCATAAACTAGTCTCTGACTTTCGTGGCACACAATTTGTGCTGAAAGCTGTATGTTGCAGATACATTTTTTGCCATCAACTAGTCTATGAAGTTCGTGGCTCACCGATTGTGGTAAAAAGATGTATGTTGCAGATACACCCTTTTGCCATATTTCACGAAGCTGGGTGCGCTCACTCATTTGATGGCAGAAAAGTGGAACTAACAGATACACCTTTTTACCGAAAAACATTGCGCTCTACTGCGGCATTTTTGGAGTGTATCTGTAAGATACATCCTTCTACCATCAAACGAGTTGGCAAATTTGAAACAAGTACTGCAGATAGCCCATGCTATCTTGAAAATGAAAATACCTGTAATTATGAGAGTAAGATAAATGAAAAGAGCTCCCTGAAGCCCCCCCCCCCCCCTAATGTCAAAACCTGAAAAAGTCAAAATTTTCAGATACATCGTTTTGCCATGTGACGGCCGACCCTCTCCAGTGCCCCTTTCTTCTCTAAACAGCTTGAGCGAACCCCTCTGTAGAGTGATCCCGCTTTGCAGTGATCGAGGAGGCGAAACCACAATAACTTCTCTCTAGGTCGATGTATTTGCTAGGCTTAACGCAGTCGTTATTTCATAATCCCCGAAAATTTTTCATAAGAGAAAAGATGGAAAAGCAAAAAAGATAGGAGAAAAAAAAAACAAAGAACAACATAAGGATGATAGAAAGACTATAGAATGGTAGAAACAAAGAATAAATGAGAGAAAATGATAGAAAATTATAACAAAACAAAGAATAACATAAGGAAAATAGAAAAAAAGATGGAAAGATAGAATAAACAACTTACGGAAAGATAGAAAAGCAATAAAAAACAAAGAGTAACAAAGGAAAGATAGGAAAGCAATAGAAAACAAAGAGTAACAAAAGAAAGATAGAAAATAGAAAGGAGAAAACAAAGAATGACTTCAGAAGAGATTGAAAAGTAAGAAGATGGAAGGAATAACAAGAATAAGATAAGAAAAGACGGAAAGATAAGATGGAAGAAAAAAATACTAACATAAGGAAAGATAGAAAAGAAGGTAGGAGAAAACAAAGAATAAAAAAACTGAGAGATAAGAAGATAGAAGGGATAACATAAGAAAAGATTGAAAGATAAGAAGATAAGAATAAGATAAGGAAATATGGAAAAGAAAATAGAAAACAAAGAATATCATTAGAAAATGCTGAAAGATAAGAAGATAGAAGGAATAACAAAAATAACATCAGAATAGACGGAAAAAGAACAATGAAGAAGAAAATAAATGATAGCTTTGGGAAAGATAGAAGAGAAGATACAGTAGAAGAATAGCATAAGGAATGACGGAAAGAGAAGAAGGCAGAAGAAAAAACAAAGAATAGAATAACGATAGAAAGAAAAGAAGATAGGAGAAAACAAGGAATAACATAAGAATAGATAGAAAAGAAGAAATGAGAAAACAGAATAACATAAGAAGATTGAAGGAATAACAAAGAAAAACATAAAAAAGGCGAAAAATAAAGATGGAAGAAGAAAACACATGATAACATAGGGAAAGATAGAAAAGAAATGATAATCAAAGAATAACATAAGAAATGACGGAAAGAGAAGAAGATAGAAGGAAAAACAAAGATTAGCATAAGAAAGTTAGAGACGGAATGATGTTGCTAAAACAAAGAATAACATAATGAAAGATTTATAAAACAATTGATAACATAATGAAAGACGGAATAGATTGCATAAAAAAAAGAATAACATTAGGAAAGACAGAAAAGAAGATGCAAGGATAAAAAACAAAGAGTAGCATAAGGAATATCTGAAAATGGAACCGGAGACCGCCTCTCAAGCACATGTTGCTAGATAAACCACACACACAGCGAAATTGACTGCTTGAAAATTTGCTAAAAAGTTAGCCTGTTGTCCTCATTTACAGGCTGCATTTTGAACATAGCCATATAATATTTTCAGTTTTTTCGATTTTGCAGTACCACTTTTTCAAAAATGTGGTCAATCCATGGGATATATACTATTCTCCTAAAAACATCGCGTTAACTCCCTGCATGCTGAGGTGTAGAGACACGTTTTCCCAAGTGTCTGGATTTGTTCATAGGGTTGTGTATTACGTGCGACCCTCTTTGAGTTCGCTTGTCGTGATATGAGGTCATAGGATCACGCTTAAGAGTGATCACGGTAGACCGAGGTTTGCTCAAGCTGTTAAAAGTGAAATTCTTCTTTAAAAAAAAAAAAAAACATTTTTCTTTCACCTCAAGTATGTTCCACTTTTAGAATCTGATACATGCCCCCTTTTTACGTCTGATCAGAACCCCTTTTCACTTCCTGTTTGTGCCCTAAATGTCCTAAAAGAAAAATATACTTAGCTAAAAAAAAAAAGAAGAAAAACAAATCAGAGGGCCTTCATAAACTAATAATGGTAATAGATACCTTTGTTAAGACAACTCTTTGAAAAGTTAAGGTAAATTTCAAAAGCGATAAAACTCAGGTGGACAATTAAAAGTGACTAATAAAAATACTTCGTTACCAAGCACACGCCCCCACTTAACAAGAACTAACAGTGCCTCTAAAAAACACAACCTTAAATAAAATAATTGTTTAGAAGTTGCGATGAGAATCTAACAATGCTTGAATTCAAATTTATTGGATTGTCAATGATGAGGAAAATGGCAGGGTTATGGTTAAAAAAAAGCAAGGATATGAAATAACCTTGAAATGATTTGAGGTTACTCTCGCAGGAATGTAAAAACCGCGGCCTTCACCTAGCCTAGTCGGAAATAGGGGTCCTCGTGCACCATCGGGGTACATTTTTTAAACCAACTTTTTTGTAATGCCTGAAGTGTAAATCTAATAATTTTTTTTACGTTCCCATTGCCAAATCGTGGCCCATGGGGTTCAAAATCGGCCATTTTGGCGGCCATTTTGTTTTTTAAAAAAGAAAATCAGTATTGTCATATTTTCGGACACTCACCAACAATGAAAAAGTCTGGCGGGGGTCATTCACGCATTGTGTCATGATTTACAATTTCCACCAGGTTTCGTGGTGTTACTATGTTTTATTAATCTAGCTCATTGTCTTAAAGTTATCATCTTCTCATTGTGTACTAATAAATGTGGGTTTCGAAATTATTTTGGGGCATATGGCGGGCACAGCTAGAACTAATTAAAATTGTCTGGCCGGTCATCCATGTAATTAGGGAGTCATGCTCTACAATTTCCACGAGGTGTCATTGGGTTACTTTGTTTTACGAGTTCTGGTTCATTGTCTCAAAGTTATTATGTTCTCATTGAGCCCTCACGAAATGGGCATTTTGACATTATTCTGGGGGCGTCCGTTGGGCGCACACCAACACTGAAGAACTCTGGCGGAGGTCATTCATGTATGGCGTCATGATTTATAATTTCTACCAGGTTCTTTTTCCTTTTTTTCAGAGTTGTAAAGATCAGTCTAACTAGAGACATCTACTCGCTACGGAAGGATTGATCTGTTTCATCCACACATTTCTCCAAATTATTTGAACAAATGTTTATCACTCGCAAGTGTTTAGACTCTGCCTCTTGTAAGCTTTTTTCCAGGCTTTTCCTTAATATCTATCAACTTATGAAAAGAATGAAAGTTGCAGATACGATTATATATTTGGACAACTCGTGACAAGATTATGTGCACTTTCCTCGTCCATAGATATACCACAGGGAGGTAGATAAGGAGGTGAACAATTTTGACTTTTTTTTAAAAATCTTAACTGCATAATGGGTTATTTTGAGCACCTGTCCGACTAATATCTCTACAGCGACATAACAGATCGCACGTACGTAATAGTCTAGTTGGAAATAGGAGTCCACGTGCACCCTCGGGGTACATTTTTTAACCAACTTTTTTGTAATGCCCGAAGTGTAAGTTTAATGATTTTTTAATGTTCCCCTTACCAAATCGTGGCCCAAAGGGTTCAAAATCGGCCATTTAGGCGGCCATCTTGGATTTTTTTTTTTTGACCTGGACATCGAACAAAAATAAATAATTTTTTATATACATTTTTCCAATATGACTTTGATAAGAGAGATCGATTGGAACCGTTATTTGCACAATAATAATAATAATAATAATAATAATAATAATAATAATAATATTCTGGATTTATATAGCGTCTAATACATCTCCAAGAGAGTCTCTAAGCGCTTTACAGAAATATTATTACCCCGGTCATCGGATTCAGGCTTGCCCGCATACAATGTATGCACCTTCTCCTCTCCCCAGGGAGCATTCCAGCCAGGCGCCTTTTGCCGGCGCGCACAATACTAAACAAATCACAATGACTTTCGCGTCCTACCGGGTACCCACTTAACACCTGGGTGGAAAATGGCAAATATAGATTCATATCTTGCCAAAGGACATTAGTGCCGCGCCGGGATTTGAACTCGGACCACGAGATGTACAGTCCGGTGACATATCCACTAGATCACGACACCTCTACAGACAATTTGACCAATGGTTTTTGAGAAACATGAAAATTTATGCACAAATTTGCATATGAATTTATATCTTTTCGGCTTCATTATAAATACCAACAATGAATGCGTGTTTACAGAATTAGGTTTGAACAAGGATATATTTACGAGAATAATGATATGCTTTATGACGGTATTCACCACTTCATTCACAGAGGAGGAGGAAAAATACACCAGTATGTATTTTCCATATTGAGCAAAAATGTGCCAAAAGAGCGACTTTCTATATGCAAGCCTATGTAGCATATAGTGTGTACTTCTAAACCGGGAGCTACTTAGCTAAAAATATAGCTAAAAATATGTGACCCGTCACGTCAAAATCAGACAGAAGTCGCATTTTTTTCAAATGTCATATTTTGAGAGATTATGATTCCCCATTTCTCAAACTTTAATTTGATATATAGCTCAAGCTAAGGGTAGAGTATTCTTTTAGATAACTGCCGTTAAACCCCGAGAAGGCGGGGGCTCAGGAAAAGTATATCTTCCAGAAAAAACGCTTTTAAAGTTTCACTTCCGTTTTGTTTTCACGAGACAATTTCCAACGGTTAATGTCAAATTCATTCTGGAAAAGGCCTTAGCAACCGTTGGTGAAATGGAATAAAAACTGGTTTTCCTGATTCTTTAGTATTTCTACTCACTAAAAACATAAGTTTTTAATCGTTTCGGTCATGAATTATGATGTTTTTCATGGGAAAAAGACAAGTTGTTTTACGACTCCGAAAAGCTTCCCGACGAAGACTCGCAGCCGTAGTACTCTGCTATTGTGCGTTGCGGGAGTTTCAGGGCAGTCATTGCGTGGGGTATTCTCTCTTCCAGAATACGCGCTTTGTTTTCTCAACATAGAGTGCAATCTGGATAAAAAACGATAAAGCACCGCGATGAATTGAAAAGAATCAATACTGAAAGACATGATATACATAAAAGTTGTATCAAAAGACAAGTTGTTTTACGACTCCGAAAAGCTTCCCGCCGAAGACTCGCAGCCGTAGTACTCTGCTATTGTGCGTTGCGGGCCTTTCAGGGCAGTCATTGCGTGGGGCATTCTCTCTTCCAGAATACGCGCTTTGTTTTCTCAACATAGAGTGCAATCTGGATAAAAAAACAATAAAGCACCGCGATGATTTGAAAAGAATCAATACTGAAAGACATGATATACATAAAAGTTGTATCAAAAGACAAGTTGGTTTACGGCTCCGAAAAGCTTCCCGCCGAGACTCGCAGCCGTATTACTCTGCTATTGTGGGTTGCAGGTCTTTCAGGGCAGTCATTGCGTGGGGCATTCTCTCTTCCAGAATACGCGCTTTGTTCTCTCAACATAGAGTGCAATCTATTAAAAAAAAAAAAAAGGATAAAGCACCGCGATGAATTGAAAAGAATCAATACTGAAAAACATGATATACATAAAAGTTGTATCAAAAGACAAGTTGTTTTACGGCTCCGAAAAGCTTCCCGCCGAGACTCGCAGCCGTATTACTCTGCTATTGTGGGTTGCAGGTCTTTCAGGGCAGTCATTGCGTAGGGCATTCTCTCTTCCAGAATACGCGCTTTGTTTTCTCAACATAGAGTGCAATCTAAATTTAAAAAAAGGATAAAGCACCGCGATGAATTGAAAAGAATCAATACTGAAAGACATGATATACATAAAAGTTGTATTGCGTGATTTTATTTATCAAATACTTGTTTCCTCAGTCCTCTTTTTTCTTCTTGATTTGCCGTGATCAGTAATCATGACCTGACAGTTCTTCCTTTTTTTTTCTCTTTACCTTCACGGTTTGACATCACACATCAATTCGATGATTATTACAAGAGTCTATCATTTTTTTCCTTCATAACTTTGCACCTTCAAGATGAACTGAAAATTTTATACATTTACCCGACTTTTGCAAGAGTATGGCTATAATTTTCCTTCGGTTAAGGTACAATTTTTTTTTTCATCAAAACACAACCAAAGACTTCTCAACCCAGTGTTTTCCTTTCTCCCTATTCTTCCTCTCCGCCTTCTTTAATCGTTAGTGCTCTTTTCTTCTCTGCCCGATTTAGAATAAGCTACACTGAGTTTGATGTTTTTAAGAATTAGAATTAGCACTGGCGAACCCCGACCAGGTGATTACTGAGTTCTTGTTTTTTTGCCCTAGTCCTACAGCACATCGTTTTTTGTATTGTTTGTTTGTTTGTTTGTTTGTTTTTTGTGACAGAGATTTGTTTATCTTGCCACCGTAATTTCAGTTGACCTGTTATCATTTTGAAAGCGAATTGAAGATAAAAATTGGCGGTGCTATTTTTCAAATGCCAGCGCCATTAATGTACTACCCCCACCAATCTCCTCCACAACGCCCATACACCCAAACACCTATGTCGCTTGAACACGCTGCATCTTCTTCTCTTCTTCTTCTGATTCTTCTTCTTCTCCTTCTTTTCTACTTTTTTTTTCGACCCCCTCTCTCTTGCTCTCTATTAAACTCTATCGTTCCTTCAAGCCAACAAGTGAAATGACGAGAACGAGTTCGAGTATTATTCGACGTTTATTTACCCCAGTTTGGCAAGAGTGCCCCCTTACTTCAACAAAATTATCATTACATTTTTTCTCCACTCTTAAAAATGGATAATAATCATTAACCATTTAAGCAAAAAGTGGCATGGCTATACAAGTTTGTGTTCTTCTTCCTAATCTTCTTCTTCTTCTTGTCCCCGTTCCCTTTCTTTCTCTCACCTTAAAAAGAGCGATAAAACTCGAAGCCGGCTCGTGAACTTACAAGTTTTTCTAAATGATTGATTTACCTTTTTTGTTCTCTAATAAAGAAAATACTCGTGGTCACTGGTAACCCATTTTGTAGTGTTTTTAAATCGATCTTTCTTTTGAACGTGCTATCTGGGTTTTCTTCCTTTTTAGACACTGATGCGAAGTAAAAAGAGAATGATCATGGACAGAATAATGGTTATCTTCACTATACCCTTGTTAGGTTTGATTTCAATAAAATTAATCCACGGTCCACTACCTTTTGAAAACTTATTTCCCTTACTTTCTTTTAGCGTCACTATAGATCTATTATTCCCCATCATTCCCGGCCTGGCCCTATCGATCGCCATCCCCGCCCGTGAACGTTAAAGGCAACGCTTTGATCAGAATACTGGAAAGCTAAACCTTTGTTGAGTCTTTCGTAAACCCGGAAGGGGGAGGGAAGGGGTATAGGTCCATTTCACTATCTTTTTTTTTTTGGTCCTCTTTTTTAGCTTTTGAAAGTCATAAAACACTCAACACTGCACAAGCCCTTTGAAAACTTCTTTCCTTCCTTTCTTGTGTCGCAGTCACACCATCTTCCTTCAAGCCCGGCCCCATCTCGACCCACACTCACACCCTTGCCATTGGATTCCTTGTTCAATACTGTCATTTATTTATTTTACACCATCCAAGGGTTTTGCAAATGTTCTAGAGAAATATCCCTTTATTACCAACCATGCCAGACACCGATGTCGTTCCAACAAGCTTCTTCTTTTCTTTGGTATATTCCGTTAACTCCCACTCCATCAAATCACAACCAAGATTTATTATTTTGACTTTGGTCTAATTAGTAATGCACCAATTATCATGAACATGAATTAAAATAGATCCCTGTCTCTCTGTTTCTTCTTTCTTTCCTTTTCCCTTTTTCTTTCGATTTCTCTTTCTCTTTCACTCCTTCTATGATCTCCCCCTCTCTCTCGTTCTTTTATTACAATTTGGTATCATGTTAAATTCTAAATTTTTATACTGAATTTCATGTCTTAATGAAGGGTCGTCCATTTTCTACACTCTTAGTAACATAAGTTATTAACCTCTTTCAAGAAAAATACCTTTCTTTTCAATCAAATTCTCCTTTTTCTTTTCTCTTCCTTTCTCTCTCTCCCTCTCTTTCTTAAACTCCATCGTTCTTTCAAGCTATCTGTTACAAGTGATAATGACGAAAACGAGTCTGAGTATTATTCGACGGAAATTGATCTTCACAACGTTTATGTACCCGAATTTGGTAACAAACGATCACTTCTTTTCTCCACTTTTGAAAATGGCTATACAAGTCTATGTTCTCCTTCCTAATAATCATCTTCTTGCTGTCCCAGTTCCCTTTCTTTCTTTAAGTTACCTTTCAAAAACAGCGATAAGAGTCGGAGCCGGTTTGCGAACTTGCAAGCTTTGATGAAATTATTGTTTTTAGTTTTAATTTCTTCTCTCTTCTAAAGGAAATACTCATGTTCATTGACTACCAACTTTGTAGCATTTTAAATCGATCTTTTTTATCTTGAACGTGTTATCTGTTTTTGTAGACACTGATGCGAAGTGAAAAGAGCATGATCATGAACAGAATAATGGTTCTTTTCACTATACCCATCTTCATTTCAACTTGCAATAAAATTTAATCCATAAAAGTCAACCGCCTTTTGAAAACGTTTTTCTTTTAGCGGTCACTCAAGATCTTTTATCCCCCACCCCAACCCCAACCTTGCTATAGAATTCGCTGCCCGTTTGTGGACGTAAGGTATGGCTTTGATCAGAATCGCTGAAAACTATAACTTTGTTCTGTCTTTCTAAAGCCCGGAAGAGGTAGAGAGGGGGTGGGGGGGGGGGGGAGGGGGTAGGTCCTTTTGGTTGTCTTTCTTTGTCCTCGTATTAACAGCTATTATACATCATAAAACACTCAAGCCTTTTGAAAACCTCTTTCCTTCCTTTTGAGTGTTTCATTCCTTTATCCACGCGTCCCGGCCAGGCCCCATCCAAACCCACACACACCCTTGCCCACCATGCCCATGGATTCCTTGTTCAATACTGTCATCCATTTTATTTTACATTCCGGGGGTTTTGCAAATGTTCAAGAGAGCCCTTACCAACACTTACCTTTACCTTAACTTGTTTTCTTTCCTAAATTCCTATTCGCGTTTTCGCTTTTCAAAAAATAACAACCAAACCACATAACATTCTTTGCTGAGATCACATGACTAGGAATGGCCAATCAGCGAAGGCGTGTGTCGCTAGGGGGCGGAGCTCAGGGCGGAGCCAAATTTGATCTTTTGGAACTCACTCGTGTGTCCAAAAAAGGATCTGACTGAAAGAAGAAAAACACTCGCAGAAAAACTGCTTTTTCGACCTTTCCCTTTATTGTTTTCGCTAGATTTCTTTTACAGAGCATACTTGAAACATGGAACATCCAGAAAATAAAGAAAACAAAATTTGCAAAATTTAGAAGTTTTTTTATTATTTTGCCAATTTTCTCGACTTCTCTTCGCGCGACTTCTGTCTGATTTTGTTGTGACGAGTCACATATAGCAAGGGTTTTGGGGGTTTTTTGTCTGAGGACTCGGCCGCAGACGAGTCACGAGTCCGAGTCCGAGTCCGAGTCCCTAAAAAAGGGGACTCGAGACGGACTCGAGTCCGAGTCCTGACTTGAGTCCTACAGCACTGACGATCACATATCTGAGAATAGTGGTGGCGGCGGGGGTTACACCGGATGAATATAGTTTGCATTGCTCATGACGTCAACAGGCATTATAGGGGAAAGGGGGAGATTTGCCCCCACATTTTTACTAATATGCCCTAGGAATTCCCCGTTTGTCAGAAAATATAGGAAACATATAATCAGCCTAGGCTAATTACTCTTTAAAATAATGTTCTTTCCACGTTACCCTGTACAATCTTTAAAACTAAAATGATCCCTGGGCGTGCTTGCAAGGTATCTAGAGCATGAAATAAACACCTCCCTCGTTAAATGCACGTAATTATAGTTCCATGACCCTGTCCTCTCTTCCCTATACTCCTCTTTCTCACTTTCTTTCCATCTTCTTCCTCGACTTCTTCTTCTTCTTATTTTCCTTTCTTTTTTTATTATTGAATAAATGATAAGGGGTGGTAATCCTCCCCCCCCCCGGCTCTGTTTGTTACAATGCATTGATCTGTATCAAACAGGTCAATGTTACAATGACTTTTTTGTGTCAAAAATAACAATGAAATCTTACAATTGACATCTGAGATTGCAAGAAACAAGACATTTAACAAAATCAACAAAAATAGGCAAACCCCCCTTAAAATATATAGGCAAGCTCACTAAAGAGTACGATTATTCAAAAGGCATGATTTGCATTTTCTTTTAAATGAATTTAGTTAAAGGCATTGTTTTAATTCAGAAGGCAGATTGTTCCATCCCGAGTGGTCCACTTTGACTTATAACTGTTCTTGAAAAATTAAAACGGTAAAAATGAACATATAATTTGTCAGAGTTTCTTGTAAGGTATTTGTTGATGCAGCGATTTGTAATAAAATAATCATCAAATGTGTTAGGTAACTTATTCATATGGTACGAAAACATAAAGGATGCAATCTGAAGGGTGTGTATATCATCAATTTTTAGGATCTTTAACTCACGGAATAACTGATGGGAATAACCTAAACATGAAGAAATGAATATTATTCGTATTGCCCGCTTTTGTACGCGAAACAGTGGTAACATTAAATAAGTTGCACAATTCCCCCATACGATATTATAATAGCTGAGATGTGGTAGTTCCATAGTATTATATAATTGTACAAGAATACGCAATGGTAGGTCACTTTTAAGTCTATTCAGTATGCCAATGGTTTTAGAGATCTTCATAGAAATATCATTTACATGTTGTTTCCAACTCATATTATCATGGATTGTGACACCTAAGAATTTTGTGTATTGCACTTTCTCAATTTCAGTATTATTGATATATAATTTTATTGTGTTCTCTTCAATTTTCTTATTTTGGGGCTTGAAAATCATAAAAGATGTCTTCTTTGTGTTTATTTGGAGTCTGTTCGCTTGGAACCAAAGTTTTATTTTACCATATCAAAATTTAAAATATTGTTTAATTGAAAGGGGTCCTTACCAGATAGAAATAAACTTGTATATAATCTGCAAACAGTGTAGTAGTTAAAATATCACTTACATGTTGCAGGTCATTTATATACATATATACAGATATAAACGCAGTACGAAGAAGCAGCTATATTTACAAGCTATGAGTGCAACTTTTAAAATTCATTCATTCTTATAACGCTTCTTTCTTTATTTAAAAAAATGTATGTCAAAATTTTGCACCTACTGCATGTAGCATAATAATTAAAAACAAGAATATTACCAAAAAACTTCATATAATTCAGCTACCTGTACATTTACATGCTACGTATGAGATAAAAACAGAACAACAATTATGCTTATCCGAGACTAACATTTCTGCCAGCATAACAGAAAATCAAATTTGAATATTACAACCAGAACATTCAGCTACCTGTATTGAGATGTTATGAGTGTATAAGATAGCTAAACGGCGCAACTTATTACATTGTTATAACTGGAAATAGGAAAAAAAAATCAAATGAAACATCAAAATGAAAAAAAAATTAAAGCTTAATCCTGCAAATACTCCGTGTTATGATTCAGCTCAATGTATTTACATGATGCGAGCATGTAATATGCTTAAAGCGTTTATTATAGCAGAAATAGAATGAAATCCTATACTTACTTTATATAATTTTCTCTTTTTTTGTTGCTTGACATGGGAATGTAAGAGAACAATAACAAAAACATTCCACCATGACTGTCCACATTCGAAAAGGTCCCAACAAAAAGCAACAAATCACGTCGTGTCTCGTAAACCTACTAATGCTCTGCGTATAACACGAAACTACGTTAACGTTAATGTTACAATCTACGAGTGCAATCGTCTCTTGACGAAGTGTTCATCATGAAATGCAACAAAGATTAACTTTAACATTGAAAACTGGACACTACGATAAAATACGATACAATGATTTCTTTTTATGTACAGCGCTAAAATCCAATTGAAACTTGCCCTAATCGCTCCACAATAATAACATGATTAAGGAGAAATGTTCAAATAAACAGTTATTGAGGAAGCATGTTATGAACTTTTCTTTCATCAAAAATTCAAAAGAAGTAAAAGTTAAGACTCCATTGATTTAAATTTTTCCACAGACAGTGTTGTACTATTAGAAAATATCAAAATAGAAGTTTAAAAATCATATCTGTGATAGGGTGATAGGGTTGATAGAATTACTAAAATTTGTTCAAGTACTCCGGATGTGGGGGAGGGGCATTGTTATAATCCATTGGCATATTTTATCATGTTTTGGCGTATTTTCCATGCAAATCTAGAACAGTTCTTTCCGTTGAAGTATTTTCATTGATTTAGGTTCCTATGTGGTTTATGAACATTTTCAGCTTGGTTGCCCAAACAGCAAATTTGAGTAATTTGCATAATTTGCATAAATCTATATGGATACAGGATATGCCACCCAAGACAACTTACAAAGAATGTGTAAACTGAACTGCGTACTAATTTTGAATGTGCGGTGATAAGGAACTTAAAGGAGAATAGAACGCAGGCATCAAAGTGCTCTTCGTGAATAAAAATGACCAAGAAGAGTAAGCAGTAAAAGTTTTAGCGAAATCGAACAATTTGTTCAAGAGTTATGAATTTTGAAAGTTTCAGTAAATACCTGTCATGGGGATCCTTGAGTCGGCAACTTTGCCAGTATTTGTGATGTCATCGTGGACATTGAACCTTCAATCCATTTTGTATATTTTTGGGGAAAAAATGATTTATACGAAATTGGAAGTCAAGAATCCACATAATTCTTCCCAAAATGCTTGGAGAATTGATATAGCCATGTCATACTAAAACAATAAATCAATAGTATTTTTATTCTTCTTGAAAATGAAAAAAATGTTAAACTCTGTGTACAAAATAAATGGAGATTGGTCCACGATGACATCACAGATGCGGGCAAAGTTGTGAGTCCAAGGATCCACATAATAAGGATTTACTTAAACTTTCACTTGTTAATCATCTTGTTCTTCTTCATTCACTGGAAGCACACTTATGTCTGGGTTGCATTCTCCTTTAAATAGCATCGTCCATCTCGTGAATTCAACCTCTGATGAAACGAAACAGGGTACACTGATGTGTGATACTTCCATAAAATAGGGGTTTTGTATCGGTGTACAATGAAGTTTAAACATATTCTTGTAATACAGGTCAGGGTTTAGTACTGAAAATCAAGGAAAAGTCAAATTCTTTATCTATAAATGATTGCAAACTTAGTCTTACATTCATTAAAAATGGTACTGTCAGCGGTATTCTTCACTGTCAAAAAATGAATGTTTACTGTAGCCATATTCTTGTCGGACTTAAGTAGCGTTCACGCACAGATTATCAGCGGTTGAAATTTAATATTTGGGCGCTAGCATCTTAACAAAGTGCAAAGTCTTACATAATGTACATCATTATGCGCCCTATATGATTGCAAAAATCGTATCATATTTAAAAAAAATGTAAGACAACAACTAAAATTGGTAACATACATGGGGTGTTAGAGTGTTCAAATAACGTTAATTTCAATACATACCGCCAAAATTACACAAATCGATGCACTCCAAGAGGAACAATACAAGAAGGCTGCCAACCTGCTAGCACACATTAATGCCGGTTAATTAGGAGCAGGCCTACTTTCATTCTAGGTACAAAAAAGTACACTCTCAGTTGTTCACAGATAAGCAAGTTCATATCAACATGATCTTTAGTACAAAAGCGTGATTTCTAATTGTAAAAATAACACTAAAATAATTTCCATTATTCCAAACCCCTGAATGGATGTGCATTCATATCTGTTTGTGAGTATTAAGGTTTTTTCGTTTTTTATTGCAGTCAGATCACGAGATAAACCTCAACTAAGGATGTTTTTTTTTAAATTATTTTTAACAAGGAAATGGTTTTAAATGACTTTACCAAATACTACTTCGTCATTTGAAGGTAGGTTTTTCACCACGAATGTTCGCGCAAAAGATTAGTCCTTTGTCAATGACCACCATTGCAAAAATCAAATTTTTACCATCCGATTTACCCGACCTTTCGCAAATAAAGGGAGCTGCTTTCACGAAAGGTCGGGTTACGCGATTACACGGCCCGACCTGATCACCCGATGGTTCGAAGTAAGCCTTTTGTTTTATATTTATCTAAGTCATTTAAGTTTATTGATTCTCATCTGTATATCTGCCTCTATTAGATTTGGATGCTTAGCGTGTAATATGCCTAAGCATGAAAAATCAGTCTGCTTGAATCGAGGCAGAAGGTCGTTAGCAGTTTGTAAAATGATATGAGTTTATGTCGTTCTTGCTCCAACAGATGGATCGTAATCCAACAGGAATTGGTTTAGAGGCTGGACATCTTCTTGAATACGAGAATGCTGTCTGCATCGCTAGCAATCATCTTCTCTGATGACGTCATCATCACGCGAGAATGTTGGAGGTGAAAGCATCCGAGAGTCATCTCTCTGGTTGATATAGGGAATGATGGTACTCTTCTCTTCTTCATATCACCCCCACTCATCACATGATCAATCACACACATCTTGAACTCATCATCGGATGTCACGACGCAGAGGTCGTCTGTCATAGGGTCGATGCAGACATTGAAGATTATATTACTGTGGCCATGGTAGGTGATTTCCCTTTGAGCACCCTCTCTGTCAATGATGAATAGTCTGTGATCTGGTGGGTCGGGTTGAGCGATGATGTGACCTGACGACAGCACACCACGCATCACTATATCCCGTTTACACGTGATGGTATTCGTAATCTTACCATCAGCTGGGTTGATGACATATATCTTAGACTGCCCCACCTCAGCAGCGATGATCATCCCATCCTGGTTAGCAGCAACATACACAATCGTGATATCACTCGTCGTGTTCCTTGGTATTGTGACGTCATTGATCAGCTTCCACTGCCTGTCATACACACTGATGCATCCAGTCAAACTGTCTCCTGCACCACCTTGGCGCGCTTTACCTAATACTACCTTGTCATTATTCAGCAATGCACAGGACATAACAAATGATGTATCACTTCTGGGTATCAGTCTCTGAGTGTGCTTAGTGTGCATATCTAACATGTGTGTATTTGTGTTACCTGGTAGTTGCTCTGTGATGATCACATTGTATTCATCTATACATCCTACAATGGCCGGATGTGTGATTTTATCTGACACATTAATTTTGTCAATGAGAGTCCACTCGTCATCGTACGACACTGCACAAGACGCGCCCATTGCCGTATCACCAATTTCTGCTTTATAAATGACTGAAGTTTTTACATTACTCTCCATATCTGATCTCGCAGACCTATTTTGATGCATCTTGGAATAACAAACTGTACTAGCAATATAAGCAAACATTAAGAAACAAGCAACTGCAAGTATGCTTATTACAATTTTACTGGAATTGCTCTGTTGGGAAAAAATCATTGTATAATCTCCTGTGTTTGGTGAAGTGGATTCATAATCATTATCATCTTCATTAGGGTGCTGTGAAAATGTTGGATATTGTATAGGTACAGTAGGAGGACAAGGGTCCGTGATATCAGTGACTTGTTTATTCTGGGAGGGATCCCATACTGAGTCCTTACAATCACACCTGTCTTTAGTTCTATCTAAGGCACTAGAACAGCAATACACTAAACTTTCTACTTTAGCCAACAGGGTCTGACTGAGGGTTTCATCATATTCTTGAGGAGAATTCAAAGGGGGTATCTTAATGCCATCTTGATAGCATGTAATGAGGCCTTGGATGTTCCCGAGAGGAGCGGTACAATGTACTCTGACCCAATCTTGATCAATGTACTCGTCACTTAATGAACATAATGCCTCACCAGGAGGATATGCAATGAGCAACAAAATTCTGTAATTTTCAATTTGTGTTGGATCATTCTGGTAGGCAAAGAGGATGTATCCACCTTTGTCATCTCTTGAGACAGGACTGATTGTAAGGTACAGAAAACAGATTTCCCCATTAGTCTCATTTCTAAGTTTTAGATTAGAGGATGAGAGAGGAGTTGGATTTCTAGAATTGTAAAAAGGAGCACGATTGCCACGCTGAAGTTTAATTTCTTTACTATCACAGGAATAAGTGAAATTGAGAAATGCAACATCGCCCTCATTAACACTTATCGTTGTTATTTCACATTCAATGAATGAAGCTAACATAGTCAGGATAAAGATAACATACTTTATAGTAATCTCTTCCATCTTCCAGAATAAGTATTCTGAATGAATAGTCTCGGGTAAAATGAAATCTATGCGAGAAACTACGTAATCATATACACACTTTATTGAGATTGTTACTTAAAACGCTACTTTCACAATAAGGGCGATGACAAACAATACTGATAAATGTCTCAGTTTGATTTCTGCAGATTGCACACAGACGGTACTGATCATGCTGATGGTATCCTCTGTAGTTTGATCCCGGGGGTTGATATCAACAGCTAGCCTCCTTGTGACTGAGAAAGCCTCTCGTGTTAGCTTGCTGACGTGCATGGCAAAAGAAAGCACATTTTCATACAAACTTTATGTCAATCGGTAATGTGCTGTACCACCATGTGTTCGTCCCACAATCGCTTGTATTGATAGCATTACCGTACTGAAAATATAATAAGGATAAATTCGTGAGGCTACATTACCTTTTGTTTCTTCTTTCATATATTTTAGTTTAGTGAAGATGTTTGGTTTACAGTTTTCTCTCTAACCCCCCCCCCCCCAAAAAAAAAAAAAAAAAAAAAAAAAATATATATATAGGGTAAGAGTACGGAATGCGAGACCGTAGGAAATACGAGACCACCAGAATAAAAATTGTCCTGTCTGCCCAGGCTTTGGAAAAAAAAATATTGTTATAGCGCCATTTATCATCACTGTTAATTAAAAATAAAGCAGTAATTATTTTAGAATGGCAAAATTTCCATCAAATTGGATGAAAGAAATGCCCAAAGTTTGTTGGACTCATAATTAGCCTCATGGCACATATTTACCCAATATTTTTAGAGTGTTAGTACTCGAAATAGCTAAAAATCAAAATACATTAACTTTTTTAATGCCTCTATCAAGTATCTCAATCATTACTGTAACCATGGTAATGCTTCATTGAAATTTTGAAGACATCGATATCAATTCTGTAGGAATTTTGTTTTTTCCCCTTGTCTTCACTTCCTACTCTCTAATCAGGTGAAATGAATTCCTTGAAAATCATTCTCTCCCCTTTCTGTTTAGAGTGAATTATATTTGATGAACTTATTCTTGCATATCTTGTTCGTTGTAGTTGTTCTCTCTGTCTCTCTCTCTCTGTCTCTCTCTCTCTCTTTCCCTTCGTCTTTTAGTTAAACTGTCAGAAAATAATTCTGCTTCTAATCATGATGGAGGGAAGGATGAAGAAATATAGAGGTACTGGATAGAGAGAGGAACAGAGAGAGAATCATTTGGAATAATATGGAAAAGGTGGGGAAGGAGAGAAGGAAGAAAGAGAGAGCGGGGAGAAGGGAGAGAGAGGAAACAGAAAAATATGAACGGAAGAGGGAAAGAAAGAAAATTAGAGGTAAAAGATAATAGAGAGAAGTGATGGGGAGGGGCAACCACTGCATGCCTTTGGGGGGGGGGGGGTGGAGAGAAGTGGTGATGACAACCAAATAATTCTGTCGAATTAATTTATTAATATTTTTCTTTCTTCCCTGCTAAAGTACAAACGCATCCGTCCAGTCTTACACATACGGCACATCATTCTGGTCGATCCACTTTTATTCACTTCCGTAAAGAACCTCCCATAATCCCCCCCCCCCCTCCCACAGAAAAGAAAATCAAAACTAGCTTACCCAATTTACACAAGTAAACTCTTGTTCCAAGTGGAAGTCGAAAGGAAATTGACGATTTAGACGTTTGTTTGACGTTTACAAACTTCATATGAAGAAGAAATTCCCCAATGATCTGCTAAATTATGCTTCAGGTGCGGCCAAGATGGCGTCTAGTACCATCCCATTTCAAACTACTGCGCACCAGTAATTGATTTGGCTTGTCATTTCAATGGCAATGTGCACACATGCATGCATGAATACAGTTCACAAATATGACATGGTGGAAAAAACTGTATTCTTGCAACATGATTTCCATTTATTGACAAAAGATAGGCACCACTGCTTGTTAAGAATGCAACCGCATATCTGAGAATAGTGGTGGTTACGGGGGTTACACCCGATGAATGTATTTGCATTACTCATTACCTCAATGGAAGCATTATAGGGGGTAGGGTAGAGTTGCCCCCACGAATAATAATGTCCCTAGGTATTCCCCTTTTTGTCATAAAATAATGGCACACATAATCAGTACGAGTTAACCAGTCTTTTGAATGATGTTTCTTCCACGTGACCCAGTACCATCTTCAAAAGTCAAATGATCGGTTCGGTGTCAAAATGTCAGAGGTAAAAATGTCAGAGGAAAAAATGTCAGAGGTAAAAATGTCAGAGGTAAAAATGTCAGAGGTAAAAATGTCAGAGGAAAAAATGTCAGAGGTAAAAATGTCAGAGGTAAAAATGTCAGAGATAAAAATGTCAGAGGTAAATATGTCAGAGTTAAAAAGGTCAGAGATAAAAATGTCAGCTCTGAAAATGCCGAAGTGAATGTGTTACAAGTAAGAATATTGGATTTGAAATTAGGAAGAGCACGAGATATTTGAAAAAGAATGGATACTGTATAAATGGAGTGATCACAATAATACTGCTCTCTGTAAAATTGTGTATGTTCAGTCACTCGAATGGCCTTCTTGTCTTACTCATTTGATGTTAAAGTGATAATGTTGCCCCATTCATAACCACCTAATGAGACCAATCTTGTTTTGGCAGGGAGAATTTACATCCTGGTATGTGCGCATTGCCCAACAGTGTTTTGATCTTCTGGAAACTTGTTTAGCTGACTCCAAATATAGCAGCAAACAAATGCCCAGTTCCATCTCTGTGTTTAAGATTTGGCCGCTTGACATGCATAGCACTGTGAAACATAATTATTTGTGGCAATTTCAACAAGCGATTAAGTAATTCGCGCCTTTTGGGTAAGAAATGTAGCATGGGATGATGTTCATTATTTTCTTTGTGAGATTAATTAAGTTACAAGATAATATCTATGTGATTTAAGATCTTAAGTGAAATGACAGAATGGTACTAAGAAGGGATATCCACGTTTGATGTTTTGCTTATGCTAACACAATTTTCTAATTGAATAATTCTTTTTAAAAGTTGTAAATTCCGAAACGTATTGGATGAAATAATACAAAAGGTCGAGAAATAGATCGAATTAACGATTAAATTCTTCCTTACGTTTGAGGACAATAATATTGAAGCATTCGTTCACGTATACCACGCTTGATTGGAGTAGGGCAGGGGGGGGGGGGGGGGGCTTATGAAGAGGAATGTGCATATTTAAATCGTGCACTCGTGTGGAATGTATCTGGTCAGCTACTCATGTTATTAACCCAGTTTTTTTCCCACCATCGTTTTTACAAAGCCCGTTCCCGCGGTGAAAACGAGGGCAATGCGCGCATACCCCACCAGCACCATAACCGTTATTTCCAAATGGCCAAAGAAGGGCATTCAAGTAGACAGTATTTTCATAGAAAATATTTGAATATATCGCACTCCCCATCATTTCTATATTTCAATATTCGTACCTGAAACATGTCACTGAAACATTTCCAAATCTGACATACCTTTGACATCTTTACCTCTGACACTTTTACCTCTGACATTTTTACCTCTGACATTTTTACCTGGCACCAAATTTTTTTCCCTACCGTTACTGCGTAAAATTGCAGAACTTCACTCAGGAAGCGACTAGTGCGAGAGGCTATTATCAATATAGAGAATATGATTTACGCAGTACACCCGCACTACGCATGCGCGTGGACTTAGTTCGTCGATCGCGTCGGCTTGCAATGCATGTGATATGGGCTAGCTGCGTACACATAATGTAAGCTAGATTTGAAGAAAAATAACTATATCAAAAGTCACTCATACTTTGTGGTAGAGAATTATGAGAGGTTTATATAGTTTTGGATGGAATTGTTCATGTATTGAAGTGCAGCTGACACCGCGATAGTTGGTTGATGAACGCCCGAAGCTTCGGGCGAAAAGCATAGTGACACCTTTATATTCAGCCATGCTTTCAGCGTAAGTATTCGTACTAGGCCTACTACTACTACTAGTTGGAGACGTCAGAAGTCCACGCGCATGCGTACTGCGTGTGCTCTGTGTAGCCTCTCGCACAAGTCGCTTCCTGAGTGAAGTTCTGCAATTTTACGCAGTAACGGTAGGGAAAAAAAAGACGCCCCCGGGCATGCTGGGCATGCTTGCAAAGGGATCTAGCTTGAAATATGCACCTCACTCTTTAAATGCACGTAATAATAGTTCCATGACCCTGTCCTCTCTTCCCCATACTTCTCTTTCTCACTTTCTTTCTTTCTTTCTTTCTTTCTTTCTTCTTCTCCTTTTCCTCTTCTTTCTTCTTCTTCTTCTTCTTCTTCTTCTTCTTCTTCAATCTTCTTCTTCTTCTTCTTCTTCTTCTTCTTCTTCTTCTTCAATTCTTCTTCTTCTTCTTCTTCTTCTTCTTCTTCTGTCTCAATCTTCTTCTTCTTCTTCTTCTTCTTCTTCTTCTTCTTCTTCTTCTTCTTCAATCTTCTTCTTCTTCTTTTTTTTCTTGTTTCTTCTTTATTATTGAATAAATGATAAGGGGTGGTCCCCCCACCCCCGGCGTCGCGGCCCATTGTTTGTAACAATGCGTTGTTTTTGCAATGATTGTAAAATGCTAGATGGCGCTCAACCACTTACGGCGCGAAGGTAGATTCAAGAAGTCCAAAACATTCTTTTGAAACGAAATCGTTGTGTGTCTACAAATGTATGGATGTCTCTAAGAGATCTTGTTGTATTAGTTATGATATCAAGATTTATATCAAGCAAGTGCAAATAATTTACCGTTCTGGAAGATGTTTGTTCATACATTATACGTCGGAAAGTAAACCGAATACTGCTTGCGATTAGATCTTTAAGTTTCAAGTCTATAATCATCGACCAAAGCAGTGTAGGAATTATCATTTTTTTTTTAGGGGCTATTTTTTTTTTTTACATTGGTGCTACCACTGAATATCTTGGGGCTATTTTTCTTATTAAGGGGCTACTTTTTGTCGCACATCTGTAACTTTTTAAAGTATCCGTTGGCATTCTTAGACTCACTATAATGCATAAAAGCACAGAACATTTATAACTGTAAACTGTGTTAGATTGGGGATTTGTACTATCAAATGTTCAAAGTAACTCAAAGTGATCACTGAATGATATGTTAGGATCACACGCCCGGCCACACTAGAAATATCTGCAGTCACAGACATGTACAGTCACAGCAGGGAGTCAGAGAGCCCTCATTGCAAGGCAATCTTTTGTGAAAAAAAAAACAAACTAGTTTTCATATTCTAGAATACACCTTCATTCCACAAAAGCTAACGGAGACAGCCAAATATCACATTTAAAGTAAGTTCTAAATATATAAATACCTTTTTCAGATACTTTTGGGGCGATATTACTTGTTGAATTTCGATCATCTCACAACCGACTCGAAAAATTATATGTGTGGGACTGAACTCAGAAATTAAGCCGTTTTTTGTGATTTCAGACTCATTTTGAGGTGATAATTTTCTTGATCAAATATACAGAGGCATCTGACACTATCTCTTGACTAAATATCATCACTGAAAAAACCGCCGGATGGCATATTGGTGGGATTCTAGGATGATATTTTGGGGGAGCCGAATGGAAACTGTGTGGTAGTAGAATGTTGACAGTGAACTGCGCATGAGCTCTATGCATGTATTGCGCAATATGCACAGGCTAGACTTGCAATATCGCGAGGTACGGTAGCATGGTTGCAATTTCATAGCGACCGACACTCCTCGATTCGTATCAATCGGACACAAAACCGCGATGCTTGTGAAGGTACTATACTTTCATGAAATCATAAAGGTTTACTCGCTCAGAAAAACTGTTAAGACTTTCAAAAGGGGCATATATTGGGGCGACTCTGAAATAATAGTCGCCCCAAAGCATTAGATTCTGAGAATTTTAGGGGCGATTCGGGCTGTCATGAGGGCGAGATCGCCCGTCGCCCTCGTGTATTTCCGACGTTGGACCAAAGGGGATCGATGGTTTAGATTTTTGGTGAATTCATTTACTGCAAAAAACACACCTGAAAGATTGTTTTCACTTTCCAGCTAAGGGCCTTTTAATTGTTTATCATCAATTTTACCCCTGGGTCGGGAGGGGGAGTATCCCCCATCCCTGGAATCTTTGACGTTCCTTTGTCACTGTTCTTTGTCTTCTCCTTCTTTTCTTACCTTCATTCACCTGTTTCACTTCTCTTTTTTTTTCCCCCGCTCCCATCGCACATCCTCAAGGCATGGGGTGTCGAAGTCGAATGGGTAAACCAATACGATTTTTTTTTTACAATTGAAAAAAATACTATTGAACTCGCAATATGTTTTTAAATTTTTTTATTGAAGTAATGTTTGAATATTTACACCCCTGACATGAACCCCTTGACCATTAACCCTCCCCCTTTCAATTTCTCGGAAAGTCCCCCCCCCCTCCCCCAGTCAATTAACCCCAGGGGATAATTTTCCAAAGAGCATTTGTCCAGAGGCAATATCGGGGACGGGGGGGGGGGGGTGGTGGCAGTGGTCCTAAAATAATAATATAATTTCATGTGTAGTAGCCTCGTTGGATACATGTATATTGAAAACATTCTACGGAAAATGTGAAATACAATGAAATATGCATAACATTATGTGTATTGTTGGGATTGTTTCAGTCTACAAGATTTCGTTCTTGTATTTACGTTGAAGTGAGACTGTAGTCTTGTGATTATGTATACAAGCAAGGAATTCATATGCACATTTGGGTATTCCCATTTTATTTCAGAATCAGTGAGAGATTTGGAAGAGACTGAGAGAGAGAGAGAGAGAGGGGGGGGATAGGGGAAATATGAAAAGGCGGGGGAGAGGGAACATTGACAACGAAGGGGTCAGAGGGAAGCAAAAATCTTAATTTTCTTTCATATTACGACATTCATAATTTGTTTTCTTCTACTTTCCTCCTTCCTTGAAAAAATATGCACATCCGTCCAATCTTACACATAGTGTACACCTCTCTCACATCAATCCATCCATCCATGAAGTCCACTTCTGTGTAGAACCGACCCCCCCCCCCAAAAAAAAAAAAAAAAAAAAAAAAACTTTAAAAAAAATGGATTTTTTAGCTTACCTAGTTGAGACAAGTAAACTGCTGTTCCAATCTTTGTAATTTCCAAATGGAATTGACGATTGAAAAGTTTCTTCGATGTTTAAAACTTCATGAAGAAGAAAATATTCAGAATAATCTGCTTGTAATTAGTGCTTCAGGTGCGGCCAAGATGGCATCTAGTACCATCGCATTTCAAACAACCGCGCACCAGGAACTGATTTGGCTTATAATTTCAATGGCAATGGTACACATGCATGCACGAATGTTTAGAATTATGACAAACGGCCATAAATTATGGTGGTTTCGGAAACCACTCGTTCATTCGACGCACGTACGCACTGCCACTTGTGTGTGTGTACAAAGAATGGAGGTTGAAATAGGAAACCATTGCGTGTGACTGAATAAAGCACTGTTGTACAAAGTGAACGGTGGTTTCATATTTCACGATAATTATGCCTGACAAGCCCGGGGGGGGGGGGGGGTACTCGACCCCAAAAGTGGTAGGTATGTGCCGCGGGCGAGACAAAAAACGGGGGCTTTGGAACGGGCTTATTGTGAAAAGGAGGGTCTTCGGAACGGGCTTCGGAACTACAAATGTTTGTGAAAACGGGGGTCTTTGGCACGGTTCGCCTGCGTATGAGTGCGTACGTATCCCTATGGAACGGGCATACGTGCATGCAGCTAGCCCGCTAGCCTTTAGCCAAGGCACTTGATGCTGTTATTTCCCTAAACGCGCCTGAATACATAGACTAATCGCACGCCTCGTTCCACTGATCACTCCATAAATTCACACTGTTTAGTCTATTTTTCAAACCTTGCTTGGCAGACATGCAGCGCGCTAGGCCTTGCCCAAAGGCTACTAGCCCGGCGCCGATTTTTTTTTCCGTACATGGAAACGCAAATCCTCCTTGTGCGCATGTGCGTGGACTTGATTTCTTGCTGGACCTTTCCATAGGCAATCTACGCAATCCCATAGACTGTCACGTACGACTCATTGACGATGGTTTGTAGTCTTCTCGCGCAGACCCTATCAGTGATACTTTTGCGTTCGCGCAGGCACTGATTTTATCTCCTTCCCCAATAATGCTCATTCTTTCTCTCTCTCTAATGTGCTTGCACTCTCGCTGTCACTCTGTATTAGTACTACTAGTACTTATTTCAAATGTTCTGCTGAGGGCCATAAAGCCATTTACTAAAAGCACAACAAATGCCCTCCTGGCTCTCAACCAACTATGAGATCGATGTTGCTTGTACGAGTGCTACATAGTGAGGGGAGTCTACAGTTGGAAAAGTATTGAGTCAAAATACTAAATGTATAGTTAAAAATATTATTGTATTTCCATGTGTAAGGAACAGGTATCCATCACATCATTAGAAACATACAGGCCTTTAACAAAAAACAACAACAACAACAGCTTAAACAATAAAGAAAGAGGATGGCAGCTCAGAAAGTTCCGTACCTCTTCTCTGCCAAAGCCGAATATAAGATTAATCAGGCAGCTTAAGATTGCAATCGGTTGCATTATCTGCACATCAGTTTTATGTTCATTTCAGTAAAAATTATGTTTTCTCTAATTTTCGTTTATAAAAGTACAACCACAAACACCACACCGACTACACATTAAATGTAGGCCAGTAATATATGCCTACATAACAAAAAATTATATTAGAAAGGCAATCTAAGAGTTGTATTTTACATCGAATGAGTGTTTTTGACAATGAAGAACATGAAATAGTCAATTGCTTCGTGTTCAATGGCTGCAGAATTGGGCAGCACGATTAGTGTTATAGATTTCCAGGGATCATCCTTCTTAACCACTTTTGAGTTCACTGCACTGGCTTCCTTTGAA
>CM057168.1:17450622-17467814 GCA_029962745.1 Echinometra lucunter
GTAGTAGTAGTAGTAGTAGTAGTAGTAGCAGCAGCAGCAGTAGTGGTAGTAGTGGTAGTAGTGGTAGTAGCAGTAGTAGTAGTATAGCAGTAGTGGTAGTAGTAGTGGTAGCAGCAGTAGTAGTAGCAGCAGTAGTGGTAGCAGTAGTAGTGGTAGTAGCAGTAGTAGTGGTAGCAGTAGTAGTGGTAGTGGTAGTAGTAGTGGTAGCAGCAGTAGTAGTGGTAGTAGTAGTAGTGGTGGTGGTGGTGTTGTTGGTGGTGGTGGTGATGGTGGTGTTGGTGGTAGTAGTAGTAGGTTGGTAATTAGTTATCATTTTGTACACGTTTAAAAAAAAATATATCAGTATAATTTTTTCTGTTGCAGTTGAATTGAAAAGATATTTAAAAAAAACAACAACAGACCCTTTAACGATTATATTTTAACTGCATTGTACATTTCATGTTCTTCATTGCCAAAAACAGTCGATGTAAAATGCAACCCTAAGATTGTCTTTCTAATATACCTTTTTGTTATGTAGGCCTATATTACTGGCCTACATTTAATGTATAGTCAGTGTGGTGTGTGTAGTTACACTTTTATAAACGAAAATAAGAGAAAACATAATTTTTAATTAAATAAATATGAAAATGATGTGGAGATAAGCAACCGATTGCAATCTTAAGCTGCCTGATTAATCTTATATTCTGCTTTGGCAGAGAAGAGGTACTTTCTGAGCTGCCATCCTCTTTCTTTGTTGTTTAAGCTGTTGTTGTTGTTTGTTTTTTGTTAAAGGCCTTTATGTTTCTGGTGGTGTGATGGATACCTGTTCCTTACACTTGGAAATACAGTTATATTTTCAACTGTACATTTAGTATTTTGACTCGATACTTTTCCAGCGTTAGACTCCCCTCACTATGTACCACTCGTACAAGCAACATCGATCCCATAGTTGGTTGAGAGCCAGAATTAAGAGCATTTGTTGTGCTTTTAGTTAATGGCTTTTTGGCCCTCAGCAGAACATTTGAAATAAGTACTAGTAGTACTAATACAGAGTGACAGAGAGAGTGCGAGCACATTGGAGAGAGAGAGAGGGAGAGAGAGAGAGAGAGAGAGAAAGAATGAGCATTATTGAGAAAGAGAGAAAAATCTGTGCCTGCGCGAACGCAACAAGTATCAGCGATAGGGTCTGCGCGCGAAGACTACTCACCATCGTCAATGAGTCGTACGTGACAGTCAATGGGATTGCGTGGATTGCCTATGGAAAGGTCCAGCAAGAAATCAAGTCCACGCACATGCGCACGAGGAGGATTTGCGTTTCCATGTACGGAAAAAAAAATTCGCGTGCAGGACGGCTTAGTAACCGTGCGCAGTGCTCTGTCGTAGAGACACTTTACTACACCACGCTTGACGAACCGAGGGTGGTGAGAATCGAACGCGAGGTACTGGTCAGTATGCGTCGGTTTCCTATAGACAGTGGTCGTGAGGCGGCCATTGGTGCCACGGTGCACCAAAGTATCGAGAAAAGCGATGCGGTTATCGTTCTCGACCTCCATGGTAAAGCGGATGGAGGGTTGCTGCGTATTCATGAAGCTCAAAAGGTCATTGGCGGTAGACCGTTGCGTAACAATGAAAGTATCGTCGACATACCGTTTCCATACTCTGGGCGCACACTCGTCAGGACAAGCTTCCAGCGCTTGTTCTTCAAAGTTCTCCATGTACAGATTGGCAACGACAGCGGAAACCGGGCTACCCATGGCCGCTCCTTCCTGTTGTCCGTAATACTCTCCGTTGTACATGAAGTACGTGGATTTCAAGACGAATTCCAAGAGTTTGGCGACCTGCCCGGGGGACAGGCTGGTGCGGGCAGAGAACCCGGCATCAGTCTGCATGCGCTAAAGGGCGACACGGCGTGCGGATTCAATCGGAACGTTAGTGAATAATGACTCGACATCAAACGAAATCATAATCTCATTCTCGCCAATGGTCTGTCGTCTGTCTGTCGCCAAACGTCGCAATCTCCTTTCGTTTGCTACATCGTGTGACAACTGATTCACTCTAGTACTACTCTCTCATCTGGATACCACGATGATCAACATGTTCCGATCTATTGATCCTTACATTTGTTTTAAACATAAGAGGTGAATTGTAAAGGCATCATAAACTCTGTTTTTGTTTCTGCTTCAAATTGATGTGTAAAACTATTCCCGTGCTATCTGTATGTTACTTACATGATATTTTTTTTCTTTACTACCGTAGTTGTTATTATGCCTATGTATTGCAAAATAGAACATTCATGTACATACATGTATATACTTCTGTCTCTCTTCTTTGTAAATAGGGTCCCGATTAAAAGCAACCTTGCTTTTTAAGGATTACTTCCATGTTGTTGTTTTAAGTTGTATCTTTAATGCTAGGTTATATTGTATTGATGCTTTCTTTTGAACATTTCGATAATTTTAGTGGTCAGTTAATGCAACGAATGACTAAAAATATACAAGTCATCTCCAATCTACCTGAAATCCTACACATATCTTCAATCTTAGGGTCTTAATATTATTTTGTGAAATATCAAGATCAATATTTGTTCAAATCTGTTTAAATCCCTTAATAAGCAGGCACCTCAATATCTACGTGATTGTTTGACCCTATACACCCCTCGCAGGAATGTACGATCCTCCAGCGACCCACTCCGTCTTACAAATAACATCACACGGAAACTTGCTGGAGTTAGAACTTTCACTATAGCTGCATCGAAATATTGGAACAGGTTACCTTTGATACTCAGGCAATCATCATCTGTCCCTTCATTCAGAAAGGGACTTAAAACATTTCTTTTTGCTAACCCATATTTGTAGAATTGTATGTTTTTATTTTAAATTTCTGTGTAATTTTCTTGTAAGCGCTTTGGGCCATCTTGGGAAAAGCGCAGTTTATAAATACTACTACTACTACTACTACTACTACTACTACTACTACTACTACTACTTCTAATAACAATATTATAAAAAGATGCATCTCTTTAGTTCTGTGTGTTTATATAATGTATCATCGTACAGGGTAGGCCTATGTAGCACTCTTCAGCTTTGGTTTTCATGTTTCTCCTTTCTTTTGTTACTGATAATGGACAGAAGCCAAACCTGTACTTCTGCAATTTATATGTACATCACTATGAACATGACGGACAAAGAAAGCGGATAAGATAAGCAACCTTTCATTCTACCCATCACAATGGGTCTGGTAGTCAAAAGAACATCCCTTCACTGCTATTATCTGAAATACGTGGGACAGGTGTCACATGCATATTCACCTGGAACTACTGATTAAACATAATAGCTGTGAAGGGATGTTCTTTTGACTACCAGAACAATTACTTTTTACATAACATACTTTGACTATGGGGTGAGAAAATGTGTAACTTCAAAGAAAATTGAGAAAATGTGAAATTTTATGTACAAAGTGAATGGAGAGCTGGTCGCATATGATGTCATCAGTGTTGCCAATTTGCAGAGCCGAGAGTAATTTACTAGAAAATATAAACGAGTGTAATTTTCTTATTCTTTGACCGATTTTGCTCATTTTTTTTAATGCTGTTCAAATTCATCTCCTCTTATTGAAACTGTGAAACTTCTGGGGTGTACTTTAACTTTAAACGTAGAAGAGAGTTGGGACAACTGTCCCACGGACAAATATTTCCTTACAAATTCTATTTCTAAATTTATATTTGAAATATAAGTTTTTAAAACTAATAAGGTTTTATTATTTTTTGGCCGAAAGTGTGAGGTGTGGGGGAGCCCTGCCAGCCCCCTCCCCCTCCCCCTCCGCTTCCGCTGCCCCTGAATTCTGATTATAGATATTATCAAGGGTATTATTACACATTGTCATTGTCAGACGGTCTCTCAAGTCTTTGTAAATGCTGTTTATAATGAATAGGTTTAAATAACAGTCATTAAAGGTTGTGATAAATCTATATTTTCCAGATATTCTGATAGTGTCTGCAAAGGAGTTAACGAAAATTAATGTTTATATTTCTACTTTGAGAAGTCTTATTCCCAATAAACATGATAAGTTATCCTAGAGCATATGCACTGTGAAAAAAAAAATGGGCAAATGCTTTGTCCAGCGTTGAACTTATAGTGAACCCAACGATTTTTTTAGGCAATGTTTTGCCCAAGGTAATGCATTTCCCAACATATTGGCTTTTGCCTTTGGGTAGCTGCAAAATGCCTTCTATATTGCTCGGTTGCTGGTCAAATCTTTTTACCCATCATTTTTTGTTTTACCAACCAGAGACATCGATCATGGGGGGCAGGGGGGCAGTTGCCCCCCCCCCCCAATAATTTCCAAACCAAAAAAAAAAAAATGAAAAAAGATTTTTTTTTGTAGGGGGTAAAGATATCATTTTGCCCCCCCCCCCAATAATTTCCAAACCAAAAAAAAAAAAAAGGAAAAAAGGAAAAAGAAAAAAAAAAGAGAAAAGAAAGGAAAAGGAAGGAAGTGAAATGAAAACGTAAAACAAGAGAAAAGAAAGAAAATGGGAAACTGGGAAGCGCTCGCTCGCATTTAAGTATCCTAACCAATGCCGATGATAATTACTATTCTTATGAAAGGAAATCGGTTTGCATCTTGTGTTTCTATCTAATGTTATACTATTCTTCTACTCATAGGAAGTAATATAACCAAACAAGATATCACTCCTCTAGAAATTGAGCGGTCAGTTGACCTAAAAATAGATAAACATTCAGGAGACCACGGCCTGGATAAAAAGAAAAAAAAAACGCAAAACAAAAACATATTTTTCGTTAACTCGCTCGTTACTCTCTGATAAAAGCTAAATACAAGATGATTTCGGGCAGCAAGTAGCTTATTATAGCAGCGAGATTCCAAAATATCATCATATTTGGGCAGCTAGGTGGTTGACAAAGATTTTGGGACGAATCCACATAATTTTGCCGGGATCGGTCGTTGACTTTGCTCGCTATGGTAGAAACAGAATGGATTCGGACTGCAAGCGAGGTAGATAAAACAGTGTCATATTCGGCACACAGGTTATCGGATGTATTATTTAGATATCATACAGGCATGACAGGTTTATAGTGTATTCTGATGATAATGATGATAATAATATTCCGTTCTTGTATAGCGCATATCACATTTTATCACATTATTATGATGACGAAATAACACTTCTATCATATGGAAAAGGGTATATTTTTCCTCGCTCGCTGTGCTCGCTCGTTTCATATTAATGGTTTTGAAAAGCAAACGATTCGGTGAGATGAGACCGAATAGATAATGTAGATGTTTCATTGGCTCACAGCGTAATTTTCCAAAGGGTTTACTACATCTACCATGAAAAACAGTGTGTGCTTCCTCGCTCGCTTCGCTCGCTCGTAATATTAAAAAAACAGAGTGGTTTGGAGGGCAGCAACAATGGACCAACGATGTGACAAAGTAGAGTTCATATTTGGCAGCGAGGTAAACATATACATATATATTAGGTATCATTTATGCCTATATGATAACTAAACCCTTCTCTCATAACAAGAAATTTGTTATTTTTTTGCTCGCTCGCTTCGCTCGCTCGCAAAATTGAAAAAAAAGCAGGATGTTTCACATAGCAAGTTGCCCAATTTCCCCAATTTGAAAATGCTTCACGTTGATATAAGCCTATGTTTTATATGTATATATATATATATATATATATATATATATATGTATATATATATATATGTATATATGTATGAGGAGAATATGTAGGAGGAGAACAGGTGCTGTCCCATCACAGAAGCTCGACGTCAATAAGCTTCAATCACCAATATGTATAGAAAAATATCAAGAAGCACTAATCTGTTAGGAGAGGCTACGGTCTGGAGATTTCGCTGTTGCTGTTCTAGGACACTAGACCAATTCAGATGAACTCTAGATTTAAAGGGTGGGGCCAGGCTGCGCATCCTGTACTCCACCTTAAAACTTCAGTGCGCAGGCAGGAAGACTCAGCTTACTGCAACCAAGAAGTCCTGCAGCGCTGAGAAAGGGGCGAATCCGGCAGGTGTAAGATGACGCTGGCAGCCGCAGTTCCAATCTTACATGCAGGCGGCATAGGATATTGGTCGTCTCGATGTTGACCCGGAGATGACAACATCACCCGGCACACCCTATGTGACCAAGCAGTCCTGTTTAGGGAGAGCTCTGCTTGCTCCAAGCCGGAGAGGGGCCTAGAAAAGGTGGCCTAAAGAAATGCTCATCTCCAATATACCCAGTTGGTTTACCACGGCCAGCGGGCATCTTACCTTGTGGTCGAAATCAAATGAGAGCAAAAAAGTTATCAACATACTCTAAAATGAAGAACATGAATCTTGCTTGTTGGAATGTTAGGACCTTACTAGACAACAATGCTACTAATCGCCCACAACGAAGATCTGCACTCCTAGCCCATGAACTTCGTAGACTTGATGTAGACATAGCAGCCCTTAGTGAGGTTCGCCTCCTCGAGCAAGGTAGCTTAACTGAACATACTGCTGGCTATACACTATACTGGTCTGGCAGACCGTCAGGCAGTCGTCGAATTCATGGCGTTGGTTTAATGATCAAGAACTCTATCGCTTCCAACCTTTCAAGTTTGCCAGTTGGTCACTCTGAACGCATCATGTCTTTACGTGTGCCTCTGCTCGGGCAGGAACATGCAACCATTGTGAGTGCTTATGCTCCAACCCTCGATGCCGACCTATCAGACAAAGACAACTTCTATGCAGGCCTCCGGCTTATCATTGAACGTACTCCACCAAAGGATAAGCTCGTGATCTTAGGTGACTTCAATGCCAGAGTTGGCAAGGACTATCAAACCTGGAAAGGAATCTTGGGAAGACATGGTGTTGGCAAATGCAATGACAATGGCCGCCTGATGCTAGAACTCTGTGCTGAAAAGCAACTGACTGTGACCAATACCCTCTTCCAGCAGAAGGATCGTTACAAGACTACATGGATGCACCCGCGTTCTAAGCATTGGCACATGATCGATTTCATCCTTGTAAGACAACGTGATGTGAAGGATATCCTACACACCAGAGTCATGCGCAGTGCTGACTGCAATACAGACCACAGACTTGTTCGCAGCAAAGTGAGGTTCCCCCTGAAGCCCAAGCCCAGGAGGAGAACAGGTGCTGTCCCATCATAGAAGCTCGACGTCAATAAGCTTCAATCACCAATATGTAGAGAAAAAATATCAAGAAGCACTACAAGATCATCTTGGAGACTGCGATCAAAGCCCCAATAACGATCCTGAACAGATGTGGGAACAGATAAAAAAGGCAGTCCTCCACACTTCTAACGAAGTCTTGGGACCTTGCCCTAAAAGAAGTAAAGACTGGTTTGATGAGAATGATGAGGAAATTTCCAATTTGTTAGCTAAGAAGAGATCGGCTTTTCAATCCCACCTGGCCGATCCTTCATGCGACAGAAAGAAAGCGGCGTATCGTCAAGTTTGTAGCTTGGTCCAGCGCAAGCTCCGCAACATCCGAAATAATTGGTGGAAAGAAACTGCCAAGAGAATTCAACTCTACGCCGACAACGGCGACACAAGAAACTTCTATGACGCACTTAAATCAGTTTATGGACCAACCTTTCAAGTGCAATGTCCCTTAAGAAGCGCTGATGGAAAATCATTACGTACAGACAAGGAGTCCATCCTCAATCGTTGGTCAGAACAATTTGAATCACTTTTCAATGCCAACAGGCAAGTATCGGCAGATGAGTAACATCACTCGGCAGCCTCTCCAAGAAGAACTTGACAGGTACCCACCTTTACAAGAGGTTGAGAAGGCTATCAACCAAATGAAGTGTAACAAAGCCCCTGGAGTTGATGGAATCCCTCCAGAAGCCCTGAAGTATGGTGGCCCTGTTCTCCACTCCAAACTCCATGAACTTTTCAGGGTCTGCTGGGAGCAAGGCAGGATTCCTAGTGACTAAAGGGATGCTGTAATCACCACCCTTTACAAAAATAAGGGCGAAAAGGCAGATTGTTCCAACTATCGTGGTATCACCATCTTATCCATCGCTGGGAAGGTTTTAGCCAGGATTCTGCTGAATAGGCTTCAGCCCACCATTGCAGAGCCAAATCTTCAGAGAGTCAGTGTGGGTTTAGGGCCAACAGGAGCACCACAGATATGATATTTGTTCTGAGACAACTACAAGAGAAATGCATCGAACAAAACAAAGGCCTATATGTAACTTTCGTTGACCTCACTAAGGCCTTTGATTCTGTGAGCAGAGAAGGGATGTGGAAGATTCTGGAGAAACTAGGTTGTCCACCCAGATTCATATCCATAGTGAAGCAGCTGCATGTGGGACAACGTGGGCAAGTGAGGTACAAGAGTGACCTGTCTAATTCTTTTGTGATATCCACAGGAGTGAAGCAGGGTTGTGTCTTGGCTCCAACCCTCTTCTCAATTTTCTTTGGTATGATGCTGGAGCAGGCCATGAGAAATATACACGAGGGAGTATACATCCGTTTCCGTGCAGATGGAGGACTCTTCAACCTTAGACGCTTTAAGGCTCACACCAAAACTCAGGAACATCTTGTACGTGAACTGCTTTTTGCAGATGACTGTGCTCTAGTAACACACAGCCAGCAGGATTTACAGCGCATCACTACATGCTTCTCGGAATCAGCTCAGTCATTTGGCCTATCTATCAGCATGAAGAAGACTGAGGTACTGTTCCAACCTGCACCTCAAGCGGAATACTCTCCTCCGGTCATATTCATTGAGGGTTCAGGGCTAAATGCTGTCAAGCACTTTACGTACCTGGGAAGTACTATTTCAAATGATGCTAGACTTGACAAGGAAATTGACAATAAACTCTCTAAAGCAAACAGTGCTTTTGGCAGACTACGAAGGAGAGTCTGGAATAATCATCACTTTAAAACAGAGTCTAAATTGAGCGTCTATAGAGCTGTTGTCATCTCAACACTCCTGTATGGGGCAGAGTCCTGGACTTTGTACCGCCGTCACATACGCCTCCTAGAGCGTTTCCACCAACGATGTCTCCGAAGCATCTTCAGGATTTGCTGGCAAGACCGTGTGACAAACGTTGATGTTCTCAAAAAAGCAGGCTTGTCAAGTTTCGAAGCCATCTTCATACAATTGCAGCTGCGTTGGGCTGGGCATGTCTACAGAATGGAGGAAAACCGCCTTCCCAAGATCTTGCGCTTTGGTGAACTTTGCTCCGGCAAGCGGAAGAGAGGTGCACCTCGTAAACGCTACAAAGACTCTCTAAAGTGCAACCTGTCCTTGTGTAACATCAGCCATGATATGTGGGAAGCGCATGCAGTGAATCGAAATGCATGGAGGCAACGCACCAAGAAGGCAGCTGCCTCCTTCGAAGCAGGACGTCGTGCAGCCTTAGAGGAAGGACGCAGAAGGCGGAAGGCCCGTACTTCCACCCATGAACAAGTCCATCCATGTCCAAGATGTGGGAGAGTGTGCCTCTCCAAAATTGGACTTTATAGTCACAACAAATCATGTAAATCTTTCTAATCTTCATAAGATTGTGATAAAGCATTCTGCTTAATTAGGACTATTTTATAAAATAGTCCTAATTAAGCAGAATGCTTTATCACAATCTTATTCGCAGTGTACCCCTTACCCTCTACTAATCCGATGAGCTAGGTCTAATTTCAACCCGAGGTAATTATATTCATTGTATCATTTCTGAATTACCATATTCCTAAGTTAATCAAATATTATTTCCTTATCATTTCGTTATATATTCTTTACTTATTTGTTATTTCGACATTAATGGTTCAGTTATGTATCATCATTCCTAAAGTTTATTAAGTATCATTTCCGTATCATTTCGGTATATTATTTTGATATTTCATTGTTCAGTTATTCCAATTACGTTTTATTTCGACATTATTTTGATATTACTTCTATGTGTATATTATTTAGCCTGTTCGTTTCTTATCTGTTCAGACCTGATGAAGGCCATGTTGGCCGAAAGCTTGCCATAATAAAAGGACATGATCGAGAGCTACGTCAGCTTCATTTCATTTATTTTCTTCCAATGTGTACTAAAATGAAGCACTGCACACGTTTTACGAGGGGACATCTTTCTCTCTCTCTCTCTCTCTCTCTATGTATATATATATATATTTATATATGTATAAGTGAAAGTGCTTCGGCCACGTACGTGATGGGTGCTGCATCGTATGTGAAAATTATAGTTGTGACTGAAGAAGGAGGCGGCGGGACGTTGCTAGTATGTTCACTCTGCCTTTATTTAGCCGAGCTTTCGACCCTGTGACAGGTCTTCCTCAGGGCTTGAGATACAAAGCAAAAATTAACCAATTGCAAGCATGCAACAAAACAACGAAATTAAAACAGCATTAAAACACAAATACAAACGTAAATAACAGAAAACGGAGTTAGCAATTGCACAGGCTTTTAAAGTTACAGTTAAATTAAAATCAAAGTCTTCCCTAGACCCCCAGTCACATCTTACCGACGTACCAGAATATTACGTGACATACTTGTTAATGCCAAATCACCCACACCACATACTTCAGACACAGACCAGCAAGAAAACACAGACGCCCAGACAATTTCCACGCTTGTAGATGCGATCGAGGAAGACGCCCTGCAAAGTAACCACTCAACGACAGACAACAATTCACACATCTCCTCAGACACATACCTTCCAGACACACCACCCACCCAAGCCACAAAAATAGACACCATCTCTGCTAAACGTCGTTTGCACAGATGCAAATAAAAAAAAATGTATCTTGCACCAACACATCCAAGAAACCAACACGTTCACAAGCACATCCACAAAGAAAACTCATTTCATAACAGACTATATTGACTGCAAATCTTCCTGGTTGATATATTTAATCACATGTAGTGAATGCGGAATGCCGTATGTAGGAAAGACCCAAACATCCCTCTATACCCGCTTGAACAACACACGCTCTGAAATAATCAACCACGACTCGCCCAACCACAAAATCCTACCGTACACCATACACTTCAATCTACCAAAACATTCAGTTCGCAACGTAAAAATCACGGGCATAGAACTGATCAAGAAAAAAGAACCCCACATCATACTGAAACGTGAGTCCTACTGGATCTCCAAACTACACACCTTACGCCCACACGGAATCAACGCAGACCCTGAACCCTCTCAGACCCATCCCTAAAGTCCCCCCTTCCCCCCCCCCCCCCCCCTCCCCCACCTTAATCCCTACGATGTATAACTATAAAGGTTTCATTTTGCGCATTAGCAAATATATGTTAACGCATGTGTCATGTGTATTTTAACCTTTTTTTTTTTCCTTTTTTTTTTTTTTTTTTTTTTTTTTGCATATACATATGTCGACACAATTCTTTCCAGGCATGTTCCGCCTTGACCCCTACGAAGTATATTAAGGTTTAATTATGTGTATTAGCAAATGTATATTAACGCATGTGTCATGTATTCTTTGCATATACATAATATATGTTCACATGATTATTTCCAGGCTTGTTTCCACACGCGCACGGGAATAGACGTAAAAAAGTTTTCATTGGTGGCATAATCTTACAAGCCCCCCCCCCCCCCCCTCCAAATCTCCTGGCGCCATTAAAATTCGGCGCGCTTAATCACCCCTCCACACCCCACTGCCCTCCAATAGAGTTCGGTGCTTTTGCCACCTCCTTCAAAACATAACCCCTCGCCATGTTCATTCGCTAAACAACACACGGCCAAGACACCCCACTTACAAACCCAACTCCTCCCTACTGCCAAAATCCAGGTAACTAGTTAGTATTCCTCTGAGTTATAAGATTTACACTTTCCGTTCGTCTCTTCACTTTGATTGAACGCTTTGATTTTAATTTAACTGTAACTTAAAAAGCCTGTGCAATTGCTAAAACCGTTTTTTAGTTATTTACGTTTGTATTTGTGTTATAATGCAGTTTTCATTTCGTTGTTTTGTTGCATGCTTGCAATTGGTTAATTTTTGTGTTGTATCTCAAGCCCTGAGGAAGACCTGTCACAGGGTCGAAAGCTCGGCTAAATAAAGGCAGAGTGAACATACTAGCAACGTCCCGCCGCCTCCTTCTTCAGTCACAACTATATATATAAATATATATATATATATATATATATATATATAATATTTGTTAATTGATTTCTCAGGGATCATGAAGCACCAACACTTTTCACCTTTTTATATAAGAAAACTGACGTATTTCAAGTGTTACAAATCTTTGTTCAGATTGCAGATTTTGCATTGTATTGTTTTTATATATGTATTTTGGTTAACAATGAATGAAAAATAATATTTCTCTCTTGATTGATTATATATGTTCATTACAATGTAGAAAAAGTATTGTATTGTCGGAAAATCTGAATAAAGGCCAAAAGGCATTAAAAAAAATCCTGATTACATGACCGTGGGCGATTTCTGTTTGAGAACCCCCTCTGTCGATGATGAACACTTTGTGATCTGCTGGTGAGGATCGAGCGATGATGTGACCTGATGACAGCACACCACGCAACACTATATTCTGTTTTCACGTGATGATAATCATAATCTTACCATCAGCTGGGTTGACGACGTATATCTGAGACTGATTCCACTTTGCAGCGATGATCATCCCATCCTGGTCAGCAGCAACATCCACCCATGTCATATCACGCGTCGTGTTTCTTGGTATTGTGACGTCATTGATCAGCTTCCATTGTCTGTCATACACACTGATCCATGCAGTCAAACTGTCTCCTGTACAACCTTTGCGCGCTTTAATACTGCATATTACCTTGTCATCATTCAGCAACGCACAGGACGCAACCCGTGATTTAACACTACCGGTTATCACTCTCTGGGTGTGTTTAGTGTCCATATCTAACGTGTGTGTATGTGGGCCAAAAAATAATCTCTCTGTGGTGGTGACATTGGATTCATCTATGCATCCTAAAATTTGCGGAGTTTGGTATATATCTGTGACATTGATTGTATCAATGAGCCTCCACTCCCCATCATACCCATCAATCCTCCCATTACACTTCTTTCTCCCAGCACCCGTCATAAACCTCACACCCGAGTACTAGTGATATATTTCACCCCACTCTCATCCAGTGGCTTGTCTAGTTCATCAGCCACTGATGTGATCACACGATGCCCGTCTTTGACTACATGTTGATCGTCTAACTCTTCGAGTACTGTGTCGACTGTCTGTTTTGTATTCTCTGTGTTTTTTTGTGTCATCCTGCCATGATTTCTCCAACTCACCAATCTTTCTCTCGGTATCTTCAGCGATGTTCTGAATGTCAGTGTGAAGACTACGTTGTTTGTTGTCCATGTTTTGTCTCTTTTCTCAGCATATTTGTGATTTAGTTCAAGCCTCTTCTCTCTCTGAATTTGTTCGTTCAACTTTTGCTTTTGGTGTTTTGGAGTTTTTTATTCTTCTCATCAATCTCCAGGTTGATTTTTGCAGCATCCTCCTATTCCCTGTCTTTGTCTGTTTTCATCGCCTCATCGATAACCAGATCAGCTTCATCTTTCAAAGCTTGAAGGTGATTATCGGTGTCTTGTCTACACTGGCGAAGCTGATCTCCGTTGGCATGACATAACTATAATTTGCCCTTTGCCTTCTCTTTCAAACTGTTGAGTTTAGATCTGTTTGTTTTTGATATCTTCATCATGTTTCTTACAATACTGATATCGTCAATCCTCTTTAGATTTCCGGATGCCTGGTTCTTTGGAGGCGCAGTTCAAACAGAGCTTTTTATTTACTTCCACGAGGTACGTCACATCTGTGGTCGCCTCACAGTCGTCTCCTCCACAGATGTTTTTTTTTTATGATTTATAACGTTTTAAAACGTTTTTGTTTTTGTTTTTGATTTTTTGACGGATATGTGCTTTAAATGAGATTTTTTTTCAAAATCATTTGCAGTAGCATTATAACACTTATAGTAGGCTATTCATATTACAAATTTACCCTTTTTCAGAGTTGGAAGCAAATCATGATTATTGTTTTTAAATGCAAAAATGGATTCATTCAATTTTCAGTCAGTTCATTTGTTGTTGTTTTTTTCAACGTGATCGCCCCAAATATAGATGTAGAAAGTAAACAAATTATCGGGTAACCCACTAATCGTATATTGTTGGAATACAAAAATTCTTACTTGGATACAATTTATTCCCAAAACTACGAGGAAAAAAACAACAACAACACCAAGCATTTTAGTGAGATCTTTCTTTCTTTCTTTTTTTTTTTTTTTTTTTTTTGGGGGGGGGGGGGGAGGACCCGTCAACAAAAACAGCAACATTTCTTTTCATTTTTAACAAAATTACAACAGTAATTTCAAAACAACCAAGGATCTTTACGGCAAGCAGTAGGCAACGGCCCAAGCTCAATGTACAATGTTGTAAACATGCTAGCTCTGGAGTAGTCTCGCCTGATGCCAGTTTGATGTAAATGCAGAGCAGGGCTGATGACATCATTGCACAGACATCATATTATTTCCCCTCAAACTAGAGCTATAACGATTGAACTCCATTATTTTGATTAAGCTTAGAGGTTGTTGTATGGAAAGTAAGGGCTATTTTCCGCAAGATGTTTAAAGTATGCAACAAAGACCACTGAAATACTTTCATCAAACGATTTCATATTTGTTAAATGCAAAGACCAAATATTAAAAATACCGGTTGAAGAGCACTTTTATGGTGAAATGTTGAAAGGAGTTGCTAATTGTAGAGCACTCCTTTAGCAAAATACACAACTGTGAGCCCGAGCTTCACGTTTCTAATGGACTTAGCCGTGTCGCTCAGTGAAAACGAGGTCAATGAGATTTTAAGCTTGATTTGAATCATGTCAGCACTGCCTTGTTTAGATCAGATATTGAATGAGAGACATATTAACTTGATTTTTAAAATCTGAATAATTTGTCAATAAAAATGCAAAAAAGCAGAAAAGTCCCTCCGAGAAGATAAGGAATAAAAAAAACATGAAAGCAATATATTATCAGTTAAATGACACAAATGGTGATGGTCTTGGTGTTCAAATCATTATAGATTTTCCTTCACTTGTTCTATTTTACAACTGTTGAATCCTGCATGAAAAATATAGGAAATGAAACACAAAATCGGACAGTCTGTGATGTTATCGTGGACAACTCTCAATTCATTTTGTACATAATATGATCTATGAAATTTCAAGTCAGGAAGCAACATAATTATTTCTAAAATGCTTGCAGAATTGAGACAGCTATATCATACTCAAACAATAAATCAAAAGAATTTTTACTTTTCTTGAAAATAAAGAAATGTTGAATTCTGTGTACAAAAATTAATAAAGAGTTGTCCACAATGACGTCACAGATTCTGGCAAAGTTGCCAATTCAAGGTTCTCCATAATAAGGATTTACTTAATTAAACTTTCAAAGTTCATAACTCTTGAACAGATTGTTCGATTTTGCTGAAACTTTCACTGTTTACTCTTCTTGTTCTTCTTGTAATTGATATCGACCGGTCAGACCTTCTTTTTTAAAGGTAGACCGTCCCTTTTGCAAAATCTACGAAAATCCATACAACTTGGCTTGAGTTTAGGATATGCCCTTCTGATACTGTCATTTAATCTTACAGTCATACAGTGTTAAGCTTTCAAAACACACCCCGCGCTATAGTGTAACTTGCCTGGTAAGTTGCTAAAAAACAAGGTTTTTCTGCTCACTCGTAAATCGTATGGCGAATTTGTACACGGCACGGTGGAAGGGCGGACGGGAGCGAGTTGTGTTGGTGGTTTTGTATGATACGATGGACAGTTCCTGATAATGCGGTACCAGCAGTAAGCAGGGGCAGCGCTCCGCGGGGGGGGGGGGGGGATCTCTCTTTTTTTTCAAGTGACAAAGGGAGGAGAATAAAGAAGAGTATGGGCGAGATAGGGCAAGGTCATGCAAGTATAATGGTCCTATTTGTTCATTTAAAACGGAAATCAACTCACCCGTAGGCGATTTTTTTCAAAGACTCCCCTCCCCCCTATTTTTTTGCCAGGCAATATGTTTTCCCCTGTAGGTCATAGAAAAGAGGCAGTATCTATTTTTATTATGAAAAACAAACAAACAAAAAAATAAAAACTTCACTTCCTCGCTTAATCCCCCCTTCCCCTTCTCACAACTCTGGATCCTGCGATAAAGAGTGTCATAGGTAGATATTTAGCCGAACAGGGACTTACTCTTTGTGAGTGTGACTATAAGTATTTGTGGATTTCTTTTGCCGCCCCACTGATTTGAATTTTTTAGCCTTGTAAAACATATTTTTATTTGTTATGTAAGAGGGCTTTCTTCTATCATCTTTACAAGGCTGTATATTCATAGCATTCAGGTTTGCTAACCCTTTTCATCTGTACGCATACATGTATGTTTAATGTGTATACTGGGTGTCCCAGAAAAAGCGGAACGGTGGATTTTCAGTACTTTACCTTTAGAAGGTACATGATATTTTTACTTTATTAGTTATTATCTTCTACCAGAGAGAATGTTTTTCGCGACAGTTGTAGAATTGTGTCGGTAATAGCCTTTTATATGGCATGTGTATGGCACGTTCTGTTGCTGACATGCATCAGTGGACTTCCCTCAAACATCGTATTATGAAAGGCCATCCCAATACAAAGCTATTCTCATCAATCAAAAATTTGAAAATGACTGTATTTTAAGAAACAGGCATAGAATATAAACTACTTCACCAAATTCAATGATCTTGGTATCATTTTATTCGGTAGACGATGCTTTATACCCGCCCAAGGTGAAGGAATGAAAACCCACTGTTCCGCTTTCTCTGGTACTCACCCAGTATAATTCTGGGGACCGTTTCACGAAAGTTGCCAGCTCTAACAAGTTATCAGACTCTGACCATTACTATAGTAACAGTCAGTGACCAGTGCCTCTCAGTCAATCAAAACCAAGAATTTTACTGAACTTGTCAGAGTTGACAACTTTCATGAAACGGTCCCCAGGATTCAAGAGTGTTACGAATCATCATGTACTGCATATAGGAAATTGCCTGAAATTTAATGAGGCTGTCTTCCAAAGTCTAGTGTAATTCTGACAACGATTGTTGTCATGCAAACTGCTGTTCAGCCAGGCCCTGGGAACGATTTTTTTCACAGGGGGTGCTGAGCCCCTGATCCACATGTTCGGTTACCGTACTTTAAGCAGGCAGTGTTTTA
>CM057168.1:17468314-17508292 GCA_029962745.1 Echinometra lucunter
TCAAGATCATGCAGCTGCTATTATGTGCAGTGAAACAGTGAGATGTCTTCTCATACTAGACCCCTTGCAAAGCTAGCTCGCTCAGGGAATATTAATTGAAGATGGTACTGGGTCATGTGGAAGAAACATCATTCAAAAGACTGGTTAGCTCAAGCTGATTATGTGTGACATGCATTTTATGACAAAAAGGGGAATTCCTAGGGACATATTAGTAGGGGCAACTCTGCCCTACCCGCCCCCCCCCCCCCCCCCCGTAATGCCTTCAGTGACGTCATGAGTAATGGAAATGCATTCATCCGGTGTAACCGCCGCCGCCACCACCATTCTCAAATATGTCATTTGTATTCATAAAAAGCAGTGGTGCCTATCTCTTGTCAAAAAAAAATCTAAATCATGTGACAAGATTAAAACTTTGTCCCTGTTTGTCATAATTCTGAACTGTATTCATGAATGCATGTGTCAGCATTGCCATTGAAATCATAAGTCAAATCAGTTCCTGGTGCACATTAGTTTGAAATGGGATGGTACCAGACGCCATCTTGGCCGCACCTGAAGCACTAATTACAAGTAGATTATCCTGAATATTTTCTTCTTCATGCAGTTTTAAACATCGAAGAAACTTCTAAATCGTCAATTTCATTTGGAAATTACAAAGATTGGAACAGCAGTTTACTTGTCTCAACTAGGTAAGCCAAAAAATCCAGTTTTTAAAAAAGGTTTTTTTTTGGGGGGGGGGGGGAGGCGGTTCTACACAGAAGTGGACTTCATGGATTAACGAGTGTGAGAGAGGTGTACACTATGTGTAAGATTGGACGGATGTGATATTTTTTCAAGGGAGGAAAGTAGAAAAAAAAAAATTATGGATTTCGTTGTCAATGTCCCCTCTCCACCGCCTTTTTCATATTTCCCCTATCCCTCACTCTCTCTCTCTCTCTGTCTTTCTTGGTCTCTTGACTCTCTCTCTCTCCCTCTCTCTCCCTCCCCCCCCCCCTTCTCTCTCAGTCTCTTCCAAATCTCTCACTGATTCTGAAATAAAATGGGAATACCCAAATGTGCATATGAATTCCTTGCTTGTATACATAATCATAAGACTACAGTCTCACTTCAACGTAAATACATGAACGATATTTTGTAGACTGAAACATTCCAAACAATACACATAATTTTATACATATTTCATTGTATTTCACATTTTTCGTAGAATGTTTTCAATATACATGTATCCAATGAGGCTACTACACATGAAATTATATTATTATTATACATATTTTCGGACCACTGCCACCCCCGCCCCCGATATTGTCTCTGGACAAATGCTCTTTGGACAATTATCCCCTGGGGTTACTTGACTTGGGAGGGGGGGGGGGGACTTTCCGAGAAACTGAAAGGGGGAGGGTTAATGGTCAAGGGGTTCTTGTCAGGAGTGTAAATATTAAAATATTACTTCAATTAAAAAAAAAAAATTAAAAACATATTGCGAGTTCAGTGGTATTTTTTCAAGTGTAAAAAAAAAATCTTGCTGGTTACCCATTCGACTTCACATCCCCATACCTTGAGGATGTGCGATGGGAGCGGCTGCCCCCCCCCCGAAAAACAAAAACAAAAAAGAGAAGAGAAACAGGTTAATGAAGGTAAGAAAAGAAGGAGAAGACAAAGAAAAGTGACAAAGGAACGTCAAAGATTCCACGGGATGGGGGATACTCCCCCTCCCGACCCAGGGGTAAAATTGATGATAAACAATTGAAAGGCCCTTTGCTGGAAAGTGAAAAGAATCTTTCACGTGTGTTTTTTAAACAGTAAATGAATTCACCAAGAATCTAAACCATCGATCCCCTTTGGTCGATGATTACAGACTTGAAACTTAAAGATCTCGCAAGCAGTAATCGGTTTACTTTCCGTCGTATAATGTATGAACAAACATCTTCCAGAACGGTAAATTACTTGCACTTTGCTTGATATAAATCTTGATATCATAACTAATACAACAAGATCTGTTAGAGACATCCATAATTTTTGTAGACACAGAACGATTTCGTTTCAAAAGAATGTTTTGGACTTCTTGAATCTACCTTCGCGCCGTAAGTGGTTGAGCGCCATCTAGCACTTTTCAATCATTGCAAAAAACAACGCATTGTTACAAACAATGGGCCGCGACGCCGGGGGTGGGGGGGGGGGGGGGGGACCTTTGGGGGGGACCACCCCTTATCATTTTATTCAATGACAAAGAAGAAAGAATAATAATAATAGAAGAAGAAGAAGAAGAAGAAGAAGAAGACAGAAAGTTTTTTTTAAAGCGAATAAAGCAAAAACAGAAAATATATAGAATAATGCAAAAAAAAAGAAGGAATTTCGTCCGTAATTCTAACTTTTTAAACGTTAAGCTGCATGGCGAGAATGGGGACGTGCTCTATTTTTTCCCCTGTTCCCCCCCTTTTCGCATTTCTTATACTCCGTCATATCTTGTTCCTCCACCTCCTCATCTTCTTCTTCTCATTTTCTTTTTCTTTTTCAATATTCTTGACTTCTTGAATCCACCGTCGCGCCATAAGTGGTTGAGCGCCATCTAACAACAATTACTGTACAATGTTTGATCGAACCCTTTATCTCACTGATAGATTTTTTTTTGTCATGCAGATCAGTGCCTTGAACTACATTGTATTTGTAGTATAATGTATAACAAACCGAGGCTATGTACAGAAGGCAGGGGGCGCCCTATAATTTTTCCAACTGATCAAAAGGAAAAGGAAAAGGAAGAAGAAGAAGAAGAAGAAGAAGAAGAACAAGAATATGATGAAACAAAAAAAGAACAAGAAGAATAAGAAGAAGAAGAAGGAGAAGGAGAAGGAGAAGAAGAAGAAAGAAGGAAAGAAAGAGAAAAGAAGCTAAAAAGAAAGAAAGAAAGAAAAAAAGAAAAAAGAAGCTAGAAAGAAGAAAGAAGGAAAGTAGAAGAAACATTGAAAAGAAAGAAAAGAAAGAAAGAAAGAAAGAAAGAAAGAAAAAGGAAAGAAAGAAAGAAAGAAAGAAAGAAAGAAAGAAAGAAAGAAAAAAGAGGAAAGAAAGAAAAGAAATAAACAAAGAAAGAAAGAAACAAAAGGGAAAGAAAGTAGGAAAAGAAAGAAAGAAAGAAAGAAAGAAAGAGGAAACAAAAAAAGAAAGAAAGGAAGAAGAGTATGTGGAAGAGAGGTCAAGATCATGCAGCTGCTATTATGTGCAGTGAAACAGTGAGATGTCTTCTCATACTAGACCCCTTGCAAAGCTAGCTCGCTCAGGGAATATTAATTGAAGATGGTACTGGGTCATGTGGAAGAAACATCATTCAAAAGACTGGTTAGCTCAAGCTGATTATGTGTGACATGCATTTTATGACAAAAAGGGGAATTCCTAGGGACATATTAGTAGGGGCAACTCTGCCCTACCCGCCCCCCCCCCCCCCCCGTAATGCCTTCAGTGACGTCATGAGTAATGGAAATGCATTCATCCGGTGTACCCCCCGCCACACGATTCTCAGATATGCCATTTGTATTCATAAGAAGCAGTGGTGCCTATCTCGTGTTTGTGTCAAAAATTCTAAATCATGTGACAAGATTACAATGATTTTGTCCCTGTTTGTCATAATTCTGAACTGTATTCGTGCATGCATGTGTGAGCATTGCCATTGAAATCATAAGTCAAATCAGTTCCTGGTGCGCGGTTGTTTGAAATGGGATGGTACTAGACGCCATCTTGGCCGCACCTGAAGTACTAATTACAAGTAGATTATTCTGAATATTTTCTTCTTCATGAAGTTTTAAACATATAGAAGAAACTTCTAAATCGTCAATTTCATTTGGAAATTACAAAGATTGGAACAGCAGTTTACTTGTCTCAACTAGGTAAGCTAAAAAATCCAGTTTTTAAAAAGTTTTTTTTTTTTTTTTTTTTTGGGGGGGGGGGGGGGGCGGTTCTACACAGAAGTGGACTTCATGGATTGATGGATTGATGTAAGAGAGGTGTACACTATGTGTAAGACTGGACGGATGTGATATTTTTTCAAGGAGGGAGGAAAGTAGGGAAAAAAAACAAATTATGATGTCGTAATATAAAAGAAAATTAAGATTTTTGCTTCTCTCTGACCCCTTCGTTGTCAATGTTCCCATCTCCCACCGCCTTTTTCATATTTCCCCTATCCCTCACTCTCTCTCTCTTTCTTGGTCGCTCTCTCTCTCTCTCTCTCCCGTCTCTCTCTCTCTCTTTCTCTCAGTCTCTTCCAAATCTCTCACTGATTCTGAAATAAAATGGGAATACCCAAATGTACATATGAATTCCTTGCTTGTATACATAATCATAAGACTACAGTCTCACTTCAACGTAAATACATGAACGAAATCTTGTAGACTGAAACAGTCCTAACAATGCACATAATGTTATGCATATTTCACTGTATTTCACATTTTTCGTAGAATGTTTTCAATATACATCCAATGAGGCTACACATGAAATTATATTATTATTATACATATTTTAGGATCACTGCCACCCCCCGCCCCCGATGTTGCCTCTGGACAAATGCTCTTTGTACAATTATCCCCTGGGGTTACTTGACTTGGGAGGGGGGGGGGGACTTTCCGAGAAACTGAAAGGGGGAGGGTTAATGGTCAAGGGGTTCTTGTCAGGAGTGTAAATATTAAAATATTACTTCAATTAAAAAAAAAAAAATTAAAAACATATTGCGAGTTCAGTGGTATTTTTTCAAGTGTAAAAAAAAATCTTGCTGGTTACCCATTCGACTTCACATCCCCATACCTTGAGGATGTGCGATGGGAGCGGCTGCCCCCCCCCCCCCCGAAAAACAAAAACAAAAAAGAGAAGAGAAACAGGTTAATGAAGGTAAGAAAAGAAGGAGAAGACAAAGAAAAGTGACAAAGGAACGTCAAAGATTCCACGGGATGGGGGATACTCCCCCTCCCGACCCAGGGGTAAAATTGATGATAAACAATTGAAAGGCCCTTTGCTGGAAAGTGAAAAGAATCTTTCACGTGTGTTTTTTTAAACAGTAAATGAATTCACCAAGAATCTAAACCATCGATCCCCTTTGGTCGATGATTACAGACTTGAAACTTAAAGATCTCGCAAGCAGTAATCGGTTTACTTTCCGTCGTATAATGTATGAACAAACATCTTCCAGAACGGTAAATTACTTGCACTTTGCTTGATATAAATCTTGATATCATAACTAATACAACAAGATCTGTTAGAGACATCCATAATTTTTGTAGACACAGAACGATTTCGTTTCAAAAGAATGTTTTGGACTTCTTGAATCTACCTTCGCGCCGTAAGTGGTTGAGCGCCATCTAGCACTTTTCAATCATTGCAAAAAACAACGCATTGTTACAAACAATGGGCCGCGACGCCGGGGGTGGGGGGGGGACCTTTGGGGGGGACCACCCCTTATCATTTTATTCAATGACAAAGAAGAAAGAATAATAATAATAATAAGAATAAGAAGAAGAAGAAGAAGAAGAAGAAGAAGAAGAAGAAGAAGAAGAAGAAGAAGAAGAAGAAGAAGAAAGAAAGAAAGTGAGAAAGAGGAGTATGGGGAAGAGAGGACAGGGTCATGGAACTATAATTACGTGCATTTAAAGAGTGAGGTGTATATTTCATGCTAGATCCCTTTGCAAGCACGCCCAGCATGCCCAGGGATCATTAGACTTTTGAAGATGGTACTGGGTCACGTGGAAGAAACATCATTCAAAAGACTGGTTAACTCGTGCTGATTATGTGTGCCATGTATTTTATGACAAAAAGGGGAATACCTAGGGACATAATTATTCGTGGGGGCAACTCTACCCTCCCCCAATAATGCTTCCATTGAGGCAATGAGTAATGCAAAAACATTCATCCGGTGTAACCCCCGCCGCCACCACGATTCTCAGATATGTGGTTGCATTCATAAAAAGCAGTGGTGCCTATCTTTTGTCAATAATTCTAAATCATGTTGCAAGAATACAGTTTTTCACTTTGTCATATTTGTGAACTGTATTCATACAAGCATGTGTGAGCATTGCCATTGAAATTACAAGTCAAATCAGTTCTTAGTGCGCAGTAGTTTGAAATGGGATGGTACTAGACGCCATCTTGGCCGCACCTGAAGCACTAATTTAGCAGATCATTGGTGAATTTATTCTTCGTATGAAGTTTGTAAACGTCAAACAAACGTCTAAGTCGTCAATTTCCTTTCGACTTCCACTTGGAACAAGAGTTTACTTGTGTAAATTGGGTAAGCTAGTTTTGATTTTCTTTTCTGTGGGAGGGGGGGGGGGATTATGGGAGGTTCTATACTAAGTGAATAAAAGTGAATCGACCAGAATGATGTGCCGTATGTGTAAGACTGGATGGATGCGTTTGTACTTTAGCAGGGAAGAAAGAAAAATATTTATACATTAGTTCGACAGAATTATTTGGTTCTCATCACCACTTCCCTCCACCCCCCCCCATGCAGTGGTTGCCCTTCCCCATCACTTCTCTCTATATCTTTACCTCAAATTTTCTTTCTTTCCCTCTTCCGTTCACATTTGTCTGTTTCCTCTCTCCCTTCTTCCCCCCTCTCCCTCTCTCTTTCTTCATTCTCTCCTTCCCCACATTTTCCATATTATTCCAAATGATTCTCTCTCCGTTCCTTTCTCTATCCAGTACCTCTACATTTCTTCATCCTTCCCTCCATCATGATAAGAAGCAGAATTATTTTCTGGTAGTTTAACTAAAAGATGAAGGGAGAGAGAGAGAGACAGAGAGAGAGACAGACAGACAGACAGAGAGAACAACTACAACAAACAAGATTTGCAAGAATAAGTTCATCAAATATAATTCACTCTAAACAGAAAGGGGAGAGAATGATTTTCAAGGAATTCATTTCACCTGATTAGAGAAGAGGAAGTGAAGACAAGGGGGAAAAAAAACAAAATTCCTACAGAATTAATATCGATGTCTTCAAAATTTCAATGAAGCATTACCATGGTTACAGTAGTGATTGAGATACTTGATAGAGGCATTAAAACAAGTTTATGTATTTTGATTTTTAGCTATTTAGAGTACACTCTTAAAATACTGGGTAAATATGTGCCATGAGGCTAATTATGTGTCTAACAAACTTTGGGCATTTCTTTCATCCAATTTGATGGAAATTTTGCCATTCTAAAATAATTACTGCTTTATTTTTAATTAACAGTGATGATAAATGGCGCTATAACAATATTTTTTTTTCCAAAAGCCTGGGCAGACAGGACAATTTTTATTCTGGTGGTACCCTATATATATATATATATATATATTGAGGGGGGGGGGTTAGAGAGAAAAAACTAAAAATATATGAAAGAAGAAACAAAAGGTAATGTAGCCTCACGAATTTATCCTTATTATATTTTTCAGTAATGCTATCAATACAAGCGATTGTGGGACGAACACATGGTGGTACAGCACTTTACCGATTGACATAGTGGTTTCTTTTGCCATGCACGTCATCAAGCTAACATGAGAGGCATTCTCAGTCACAAGGAGGCTAGCTGTTGATATCAACCCTGGGATCAACCTACAGAGGATACCATCAGCATGATCAGTACCGTCTGTGTGCAATCTGCAGAAATCAAACTGAGACATTTACCAGTATTGTTTGTCATCGCCCTTATTGTGAAAGTAGTGTTTTAAGTAACAATCTCAATGAAGTGTGTATATGATTACGTAGTTTCTCGCATAGATTTCATTTTACCCTAGACTATTCATTCAGAATACTTATTCTGGAAGATGGAAGAGATTACTATAAAGTATGTTATCTTTATCCTGATCTATGTTAGCTTCATTCATTGAATGTGAAATTACAACGATACATGCTAATGAGGGGGATGTTGCATTTCTCAATTTCACTTATTCCTGTGATAGTAAAGAAATCACACTTCAGCATGGCAATCGTGCTCCTTTTTACGATTCTAGAAATCCAACTCCTCCTTCATCATCTAATCTAAAACTTAGAAATGAGACTAATGGTGAAATCTGTTTTCTTTACCTTACAATCAATCCTGTCTCAAGAGATGACAAAGGTGGATACATCCTCACTGCTTACAAGGATGATCTAAGACAACTTGAAAATGATAGAGTTTTGTTGGTCGTTTCATATCCTCCTGGTAAGGCATCATGTTCATTAAGTGAGGAGCACATTGATCAAGAATGGATCAGACCACATTGTACCGCCTCCCTTGGGAACATTGGAGGGTTTATTATGTGCTATCAAAATGGAATTAAGATACCCTCTTTGAATTATCCTCAACAACAGGATGAAACTCTAAGTCAGACCTTGTTGGCTAAAGTAGGAAGTTTAGTGTATTGCTGTTCTAGTACCTTAGATAGAACTAAAGACAGGTGTGATTGTAAGGACTCAGTATGGGATCCCACCCAAAATAAACAAGTCACTGATATCACGGACCCTTGTACTCATAATGTACCTATACAACATCCACTATTTTCACAGCACCCTAGTGAAGATGATAATGATTATGAATCCACTTCACCTAACACAAGAGCTTATACAATGATTATTTCCCAACAGGACAATATCAGTAAAATTGTAATTAGCATACTTGCAGTTGCTTGTGTCTTATTGTCTGCTTTACTGCTCGTACAGTTTGTTATCCAAAAATGCATCAAAATAGGTCTGCGAGATCAGATATGGAAAGTAATGGAAAAACCTCAGTCATTTATAAAGCAGAAATTGGTGATACGGCACTGGGTGCGTCCTGTGCGTTGCCGCACGATGACGAGTGGGCTCTCATTTATAAAATTAAAATGCCGAAAAAAATCACACACCCGATCACTATAGGATGTATAGCTGAATGCAATGTGATCATCACAGATGTGCCTAGCCGGCATACATACATGTTACATACATGTATGAACACTAAACACACCCAGAGAGTGATAACCGATAGTGATACTTCATGGGTTAATTCTTGTGCATTGCTGAATGATGACAAGGTAGTATGCGGTAAACTGCGTGGAGGTCGTACAGGAGACAGTTTGACTGGATGCATCAGTGTGTATGACAAACAGTGGAAGCTGATTAATGACGTCACAATACCAAGAAACACGACGGATGATGTCACATGGGTAGATGTTGCTGCTGACCAGGATGAGATGATCATCGCTGCTCAGGTGGGTCAGTCTAAGATATACGTCATCAACCCAGCTGATGGTAAGATTATGAATACCATCACGTGTGAACAGAATATATGGATGCGTGGTGTGTTGTCATCAGGTCACATCATCGCTCAACCCGCACCAGCAGATCACAAAGTGTTCATTATCAACAGAGACGGTGCTCAAACGGAAATCACCCTTAGTGATAGCGTCTGGAATGTCTGCATCGATCCTATGACAGACGACCTCTACGTCGTGACATTAGATGATGAGTTCAAGACGTGTGTGATTGATCAGGTGATGAGAGAGGGTGATATGAAGCAGAGAGGAGTAACATCATTCCCTCTGTCAACCAGACTGGGGGAAGACGATGGGTTTCATCTTGCATTGTCTAATGTGTTGATGACGTCATCAGGGAATATGATAGCTAGTGATGGAGACAATATTCTCGTATTCAAGAAGATGTTCAGCCTCTAAACCAATTCCTGTTGCATTTCGATTCGTCTATTGGAGCTCGAATGGCATTATTTTTTCAGGATTGTTAAAGACCTTCTGTCTCCAAACAGACTGATTTTCCCATGCTCACTACATACATTGTACACAAAGATATGGTATGAATACCATTATCAGGATTACTATACATGAATATACAGCATTCTAATGTAGATGTAGATACAGATATAAATATGTGTGTAATGAAGTGTGCTTTGATTAACTGTAATAACATACAGGTTCATATCAACAAAAAAGAACAATAAACCCCCAAAATGAAAAACTCTAACAATGTAATCATGGTAATAAATAACAGGGTTTCCTTGCTACTCGAGAGACTATTCTCAAACACACACACACCCGCAACGTGTTAATGCCTGCATTATATACTAGTTATTTTGGTAAGATTCAAACATAAACAATTCTTCTTCTTCTTCTTCTTCTTCTTCTTCTTCTTCTTCTTCTTCTTCTTCTTCTTATTATTATTATTATTATTATTATTATTATTATTGTTATTATTATTTTATTAATATTAATATTATTATTATTATTATTATTATTATTATTATTATTATTACTTTATTAATATTATTATTATTATCGTTATTATTATTATTATTATTATTATTATTATTATCGTTATTATTATTATTTTTATTTTGCTATGAGACATATTATGTTGATTAATGTGTTTTAGTGAAATCAATTTCGTGAAATGAAAGAACTTGCTGGGTTCTGACATCTTTCGGGAGACTGCATACACATCATCATTATAATAAAATACAGAGTTCACTTTGTGACAAGACATGTTGATTTTTGTCATATATGTTTGATAGAATAAAATGATGAATTAATAAAATAATATGCACTTGTCTGCCTCGTTATCTGTCAAGAAATTATTCACATCGCTAACATGTTCATAACTTGTACATAGCTGTATATTATATCGAGTAATAGCAAGATTCATACTATCTATCAACGCAGTTCAAAATTATCCTTTACCCTCTTCCAGTTACCACGTGACAACTCAATGTAGAGAGAGAGAGAAAAAAAAACAATTCTCGTTATGGTCCCCAAATCTGAAACTTCCTCCGTTTGTATGTTCTTCCACTTTGAAAAAAAAAAATGAAGAAAAAGAACGAAAAAGGTGCAAAAGCTCGTCATATGCTTCTTCAATAACTGGCTGTTTATTTGTACTTTTTCTTCACTTTTGTGAAGTGCTTTGTGCAATTTTCAGTTTGATATTGCGCTGTATCAGTTGTATAGTATTGTATTGTATTGTATTGTTTTGTATAGTGTTAATCTCAGATGTATATTGTATGAAGATCAATCTATGTCGACATGATACCCATTCTTTACTCTTAAATCTGTAACATTAAACGGAGTTTCGTTGCACAGAACCTTTGCACGAGTTGATCTGCTGATGTTTCTCAAGACCTGGTCAAACGTGGAATGTTTTGTTATCATTGTTGTCATCTCACATGCCAACAAGCATATATTTGATTTATACAAAGTAATCATTCAATTTGCTAGATTATCATATTAAAATATTACATATAAAATGTGATATGTTTTCATTCTATTTCTGATATACTGAACTCCATAGAATCCTGACTAAGAAAAAAATTGCACCCTAAATGCAACACTGGATGCACCTTTTGGGGTGCAATCTTGCACCCCGGACGAAAAAAAAGTGCAAAAATGCACCTTTTTGTTCTTGTTTGCACCCTGGAATTCCCGCTTGCACCTTTTAGGGTGTAGATATTTTTTCCTACAAAAAGGTGCAAATTTGCACCTGTTCTAAAAGGGTGCAACTCTGCACCCTTTAGGGTGCAAAATGCCGCTAATTGTACCTTCAAAGGTGCAAAAAAGCTTGTAAAAAGTGCAAATCCCAATGTTGCATTTGAAGAGTGCAGGATTGCACTCTTTTTTCTTAGTGTGCAGACAGCTGAATTATATGGGATATTTGCAGGTTTCAGTTATAATTTTTCATTATGCTGTAACATATTTGATTTTTATTCCATATTCCAGTATAAAAATGTAATAAGGTGTGTGTGTGTGTGTGTTAAATCTTACACACACGTATAACATGTAAATACCGGTAATTGAACTACATTTGTAATATTTAGATTTAATTTTCCAATATGCTTTAAGGCTCAGATATGCATAAGTTGCACTGTTTTTTTTTAATCTCATAAATACCATGTAAATACAAATAGCTGAATTGTATGGAGCTTTGGTAAGATTCGTTTTTTTTATTTATGCAAAAAGAGGCCGTGTAAATCGTTGACATACATTCTTATATAGAATAAAGTCTCTAAGAATGTTATCATTTTTAAAAATGCACTCATAGCATATAAATAGCTGGATCATACTAAATTCATATCTTTCAAATGTGCATGGTTTGAATTTCATAATGTTTTGTTCGTTTGAGATGATGATCTCCGATATTATATATTGATAAAAAGATGAATATTCCTATATGTATTTCGATGCATTGAAATATTTTTTATGATATTGTATCTTATTGTTACAATGAGATAATTTCAATAAACAAAGTTTTGAAAAAAAAATCTACCAAAGAAACTTTACACATTGCTAACACCCATAACAGCTAAAGATTCCATTATCCTAGGTTTATGTTTGTATGAAAAGAACAAATAATATTGTTATTTTTTGATATCGCTAAGACATTTGTATTTGAGTTTATTATTGATTATGATCAATGCTAGAAATATGAACAAAATTATGACAGAAGAAAGAAAACTGCACTGTTTTTAAAATCTCCATCTACATTCACTGTAGTAGTTACGATTTATATGTCTTTGTAAATTTCAAAGTTTTCTGTTTTCGTTTTCTTTCTGGAATGTACACCGGCTTATAAATTCCATTTAAATGAGGAATAAATGAACAATAGGCCGGCTATCTTTCTTTACCCAATCTTATGTGAAGAGGAGAAGAAGGAAAAAAAAAGGATGATGATGATGATAATGATGATGAGAGATAGAGAGAAAAAAATGACAAGACAGTGTAATTCAATTACAGTTATTCAAATATGAGACAATTTTTAATGAAGGAAGAGGGAGAAGGAGAGAGAGAACAAAAGAAAGAGTGAGAACAAGAAAGAGAGACAGAATGGAGAATTAGATGGAGGAATTAGCAAGTCGAGACGTTCAAGTAGACAGAATAAGAGAAGAGAGATGCGAGATAGAGAGGGAGAATAAGAGATAATAAAATGTTTCATATCTGATAAAGCCATAGAGGGGCAAAATGTATAGGGGGCTCCCTCTTACAAAGGAGATAAAGTACAACAGATCAAGGCCAAAGTGAGAAGAGGGTGTCGAATGAGGGGGTACTTTCTTCTTGATTTCATGAAACATTATACATTCGGGGGGGGGGGGGTAATTTATTTCTCTTTCCTTTACACTCTCAATCTCTCCCCTTCTCTCTCTTTCTCTCTCTCCCTTTTTCTCTTTTCTCCCCTAGCACCTACCCCTCTCTCTCTCTCCCTCTCTCTCCCTCTCTCTCTCCTCCCCCTCTCTCACTGATTTTTAATTAATATGGGAATACCCAAATTCCTTCCTTCCTTGTATAATTCTCAGGATTACACTATTTCACTTCAAAATTAATACAAGTGCAAAATCTTATGAATATAAATAACACAGACTCGAGAATATACATAACTTTATGCATATTTCATTACATTTCACATTTTTCGAAGAATGTTTTCAATATACATCTCCATGTATTTTGTTCACGAAATGTTTAAGACATGCACCTGCACTATAAACCAATGTGTATGATCCAATGAGACTGCATTATTATTTGTCAATATAATATCAGCCTACGCATATTTTACGACTATACCCCCCCCCCTTCCTTCATAATTAATGTCTCTGGAAAAATTATATTGGATTATCCCCGAGGGTTAATTGTGCTAGAGGGTAACATTCCAAGAAACTGAAAGGGGAAGGGGAGGGGGGGGGGGGGGTAATGGTCAATGGGTTCATGTCAGGGGAATAATTGTCCAGGGGTAGTTGTCTCAGCACGATTATTCATTACATACATGTGTGATCTTCTATTACTATTCACTGTGATATTGCCTATACCACAGTCCTATTATATAGAATTATTTCATAGTGCATCAAGAAATCTCACAAAACACAAAGTACCTCAAACAAGAAAAGACATCTGTATGGACCAGTACATGACTTGGCAGGATCATATGAAGTACATCTCAAGTAAAATTGGTTTTAGGTTGGGCCTATTGCGCAGAGTCAGAAAGTATATTACCACAGATAGTGCTAAACTCCTTGCCAATTTTCTTATTCTTCCATATTATGACTGTTGCAGTATCTCATGGAGTAACTGCAATAAAGGAACAAAAGATACCCTGATTAAGCAACATAAGCAGATGGCAAGAATTGTCCTCAAAACAAACATGTTCACTTCTACTTCCGAAATGTTCCATACCTTGGAATGGATTGACATGGAAAAAGATGGGAGTTCCAGAAAAGCAAACTATTGTTTGACGTTATGAATAATAGCGCACCATCTTATTTGTATGAGTGGGTTCACATTATCCATCCACACTCACAGATATACAACAAGAAGCTCCAAGAATTATGGTGTAATCATTCCAAGAGAATTATGGTGCCATCATTCCAAGAGAATTATGGTGCCATCATTCCAAGAGAATTATGGTGCCATCATTCCAAGAGAATTATGGTGTCATCATTCCAAGAGAATTATGGTGTCATCATTCCAAGAGAATTATGGTGTCATCATTCCAAGAGAATTATGGTGCCATCATTCCAAGAGAATTACGGTGCCATCATTCCAAGAGAATTACGGTGCCATCATTCCAAGAGAATTATGGTGTCATCATTCCAAGAGAATTATGGTGTCATCATTCCAAGAGAATTATGGTGCCATCATTCCAAGAGAATTACGGTGCCATCATTCCAAGAGAATTATGGTGCCATCATTCCAAGAGAATTATGGTGTCATCATTCCAAGAGAATGTGGTAAACGTGCCCTTTCATTTGACGGTGCTCTACTGTGGAATGGCCTACCCCCTCAGTGCGAAATGCCGAGAGTAAGAACCATCGGCGAAAATCCACTTTGAGGAGTAGGGGGGGGGGGTGATCGACTTTTTTGCTGATTTTCTTTTCTGTCCCACTCACACTTAAGTATAATCACACACCCTCAAGCACCGCACAGACCCCTTTACCAGCGAGCGAAGCGAGCGAGCCAAATATATAACGACTTTTCTGGTTTTTAATCGCATTTTCATATAGAAATTCAACAATATGATGAGCGAACGAAGCGAGTGAGCAAAAAAATAATCACATTTCTGTTTTTTAATGGCATTTTCAAATAGATATTCTACAATATGATGAGCGAGCCAAAAAATAAAAACCTTTTCTGGTTTTCAATTGCATTTTCAAACAGAAATTTTGAAATAAGATAGTTATTTATGACAGATTATTAAAAGTTTTACTAACTGATTAATTGGAATACCATTTGTTCCTTAAAAAATGTAAAAAGGACCAGTGAGTAATCTTATGGTCTTACCCATTCGACAACCACGTCCCAGGGGGCGGTCACCCAGCCCCCACCCATCCCCCAAACAAGAAAAGATAAAAAGGGGGAGAGAACGTAGAATGAAGAGGACAGACAAGAAACGGTGACAAAGACACGTCAAAGTTTCCGCTAGAGAGGGGGGAGGGGGTACTACCCCTCTCGGCCCAGGGGTAAAATTGATGACCCAGGAATATAGGTCATAGTAATCTGCATGGCCTGTAGCTGGGAACTGAAACAATCTTTCATGTGTGGCTTTTAGGCTTATTGAGACCCCGGGGGGGGGGGGCACTCAGTATATAATGCGTGGTGGGTATGTGCCGCGGAGAAGACCCCCATTTTTACACTCAAATTTCCGTTCCAAAGCATAGCATTTTTATCTTATTGAGAAAAAGCAGAAAGAAATCCGTTCCAAAGCTTCGCATATTTTTCGTTACGCCGTTCCGGCCGCATTGATCCGCTACAATGAGCTGCGTGTTTGGTGAAAAGCGGCCCGCAGAGCGCTGTCCGACCATCGCCTCTGCGCGAGCGCACCCGGCGCCCGTGCCGCAGGGCTAGCTGCCGTATGCCCGTTCCATAGGGATACATAGGCACTCACACGCAGGCGAACCGTTCCAAAGACCCCCGTTTTCACAAACATTTGTAGTTCCGAAGCCCGTTCCGAAGACCCTCCTTTTCACAATAAGCCCGTTCCAAAGCCCCCGTTTTTTGTCTCGCCAACGGCACATACCTACCACCTACCCCCCCCCCCCCCCCCTCCCCGGGATTAAGACTCAGTAACCAAGAACCTGGAAACCTGAAATTTGAAGATATCATCGCAAACAATAAACGGTATGCTTTCCGATGCTTAATATATGAACACACATCTCCCCGAACGGTATACATGTATTTGCACTTCGTTTGATTTTAATCTTCATATAAATATTTTTCCAACCAGATCTGTGAGAGACATCCATAATCTCTGACAAAGAACGAATTCGTTTCAAAAGAATATTTTGACTTCTTGAATCCACCGTCGCACCGCAAGTGGTTGAGTGTCATCTAGCGGCAATTACTTTACAATTGTTTGCAGAACAACACGATTGTAATAAACAGGGGCCGCGGCTCCTCGGGGCAACCACCATTATCATTTATCTCATGATCGAAAAAGAAGAAGAAGACGAAGAAGAAGAATAGAAAGAAGAAAGAAAGAAATTGGGAAAGATGAGTATGTGGAAGAGAGGACAGGGTCATGGAACTGTAATTATGTGCATTTAAAGAGTGAGGAGGGTCACGTGGTACAATCATCATTCTAATGCTGATTATGTGTGCCATATATTTCATGACAAAAAGGGAATTCCTAGGGACATATTCGTGGGGGAAACTCTGCCCTTCCCCCCGGTAGGCCTAATACCCTCACAGACGTCATGAGTGATATAAATACATCTATCCTGTATATCCCCCTCCCCCGCATTCTTCTCAGATGTGTGGTTGTATTCATAAAAAGCAGTGGTGCCTATATCTATTGTCGGTAATTCTAAATCATGTTACAAGTTTACAATGTTTTCCCATGTTTGTCATATCATGAACTTTATTCGTACATCTGTGCATGCATTGTGTGAGCATTGCCATTGAAATTATTAGTCAAATCAGTTCCTAGTCAGCAGTAGTTTGAAATGGGATGGTACTAGACGCCATCATTGACGCACCTGAAGCACAAATTTCAAGCAGATTACTGGTGAATATTTGCTTTACATAAACCCGAGGGAAGGTCTAGATAGTCATTATCCTTTCTAACTTGCAAAGGTTGGAACGGCAGTTTACTTGTCTCAACTAGGTAAGCTAGTTAATCCTGTTTTAGTTGTTTTCTTTGGGGGGGGGGATTCTATACCCACGAAAGTGGAAGTAATGGAATGACGAGTGTGTGAGAGGTGTACAGTAGGTGCAAGATTGGACGGATGTGATTTTTATGGAGGGAGGAAAGTTGGAAAAACACAGAATTGCTAATATGTAAGAAGAATAAGGGTTTTCCTTCCTTTTGACCTCTTCGTTGTCGATGTACCCTTCTCCTTCTCCCCTACCCCCACCTTCCCCCGCATTCCTCTTTGTTTCTCCTTTTTCTCTTTCCTTCTCTCTAATTCATTCCCTCTCTTTAGTCCAAAGAGGGGGAAGAAATGGGCAAGTCAGTGCTGTTCAGTTAAAGGTGAAGAGAGAAAGAGACAGGCAGAAAAGATATGCAGAATTAAGATCATGATTGTAATGAAATTCAAAATATAGAGTGTCGAATGAACATTCAACAAATTCTTATTAAGAGATATACACCTGGGTTGAGAGCGACAAATGTAGATTATTGTGTAGTCAAAGGACATTTGGTTTAAACAAACAAAATTCATATCTGCGTCTACAAAATCATGTAAATAAATCGGTTTAAACGGTTAAAGAAATACGCCGAAGACCCTTGGTAGAGATAAACAAAAGTTGAAAATGGTGTTTTCTTTTTTCTTTCAGGCCAATAAAATGGAAGAAGACAAACAGGAGAGAAAGAGAGAGAGATAGAGAGAGAGAGAGAGAGAGAGAGAGAGAGAGAGAGAGAGAGAGGGAGAGAGAGAGGGAAAGAGAGGGGGAGGTGATGATAATGATGATAATGATGATGATGATGATGATGATGATGATGATGATGATGATGATGTTTATGATGAGAGTATAATGAGAACATGATTATATGTTTATCATCATGATCATGTTTATATTATTCATCAGCCTGTGTCTGGTCGTCATCGAAGGTTCATGTGCAATGGGGGAGGGGATGAGTCTAACCCCATGGAGATAAAATACAAGAAATCAAGGTCACAGAGTGAGAAGAGGGTGTGGAAAGAAGGTCCCATCTTCTTCATAATTCTATTTCCTCTCTCCCTCCCCTCCCCTCTCTTTCTCTCTCTCTCTCTCCCTCTCTCTCTCTCTCCCTCTCTCTCTCTCCCTCTCTCTCTCTCTGTTTCTCGGACTTCCCTTATAACTTTTCCTTTTCTATTTATCTATATTTCTTTATTTTCCGAATTTCACATGTTGATAGAAAATGTCTAACAAGCCCTATAACATCCCCTAGCCTAATGAGTAATATAAGCATTTGCGTGTGCACCTACTTAGGTGAAGGGAGGGGGTATTGGGGTTAGGCAAATGTTCCGCGCATAAATGATAATGAATAAAAAAAAAATAAAAATAAAAAAATAAAAAAGATGCGAGTGTTTATATTGGTATTCGCGCCCATTTTCATCACCTCTTCATTTCAATTCGTCTTGAAAAACTACATGTAACTGCGTTCAAACCCAAGGTTCAATTTCGTTAAAGGAGAATGCAACCCAGGCAACAGTGTGCTCTTAGTGAATAAAGATGGCCTAGTGGAGTAAACAGTGAAAGTTTGAGCAAAATCGGACAATCTGTTCAAGAGTTATGAACTTTGAAAGTTTAAGTAAATTCTTATTATGGGGATCCTCGAATTGGCAACTTTGCCAGCCTCTGTGATGTCATCGTGGACAACTCTCCACTCATTTCGTATACAAAATTTAACCTTTTCTTTATTTTTTATGAAAAATGAAAATTCTTTTGATTAATTGTTTGAGTATGGCATGGCTATATCGATTCTGCATGCATTTCAGGAAGAATTATGCTGATTCCTGACTTGAAATTTTATATAAATCGAAAAAAAATGTGCAAAATGAATTGAGATTTGTTCACGATGACATCACAGATGCTGGCAAAATTGCCAACTCAAGGATTCCCATTATAGGGATTTACTGAAATTTTCAAAATTCAAAAAATCATAACTCTTGAATAGATAGTCCGATTTTGCTCAAACTTTCACTGTTTACTATTGATCATCTTTATTCATTAAGACCGCACTGGTACATGGGTTTCATTTTCCTTTAAACTGTTATTCATATTCGTATTTTGTCAATCAAACTTGAAAGTTGAGCATTCAAATTCGTCAATTGCCAATGAAAAACGTCTTTCAGAGAGTAAGGAATGCTTGGATCAATTTCGGCATTTTTTCAAGCAAATTCATCGTTTTTTCATTCGAATTCGTCAAGTATTACAATAAAGATAATAATAATAATAATAATAATAATGGAAATGATAATAATAATAATAATAATAATAATAATAATAATAATAATAATAACAATAATGATTATAATAATAATGATGATAATAATAATAATAATAATGATAATAATGATAATAATGGTAATAATAACAATATTGATAATAATGATAATAATAATGTTTATAATGATAATAATAATATAGCACATTTATAACGCGCCTAAAACTGAGTTTCTAGGCGCTGTGGTGCTGTTGTCCTCACAGCCAATAAGTAAAGCACTATCCTTACACTAAATGGAAAGCTGGGACAACAGCATCACGATTAAATTTATATTTATATAGGTTTTCCCGGTCAAATTCGTCAAAACAGCATTCAATTTCATGATCAAGCATTTAAATTCAAGCACTTTTTAGTCCATCGGTTTTCCAGTGCTTCAACTGAACACTTTTTGCATTCATTTTTTAAAACATTGAAATTAGACGTATTATCCTTCAAATAACCGTCATTCAATTTCACCAAGTCTGAGAGGAAGAGGAAATTCCTTGCTGAATTGCGGTTTCATTTTCATCTTCAGGCAATCACTTTCGTACTTACGTCAGTCAGTTAGAAAAACGCAAGTGGACTCTATTTCATTCTCATTTTCATTTTTATTCTCTTTAATTCTTTATTTCTTTTCTATCATTACATATTTGTCATTCCCATTTATTTTTTTTTTTTTCAGCTTATATGTCATTATTCTTGTATTTTTCTGTGGTTTTATTATTTATCTTTGCATACAATTCAGTATAAAATGCATGTCAACACTGGGGTAGCTAAGGAGGGGCACAAGGGGGCCATGCCCCCCCCCCCCTTGATCGGCGAAAAAAAAAAAATCTGAAAAAAGTGAAGAAAAAAAATCCATCGAGTCCACTTCACATAACTTACCCTACCCCTACCCTGCGAAATGAAAATAAAAATTAGATATATAACTTCTCATATAAGTTATACTGAGTTAATACTGAGTTTTAGTGTGAAGAAAATGCCCCCCCCCCCTCCCCACCCCCACATACACACATAGCCTCGCCTTGGCCTCCCTATATGCCACTTCTCATATAAGTTACCCCTAGTACTGAGTGTAGAGAAAATACCATTTTCATGCACAAATTTTCAAAAATTCCCCTACCGTGGGAAGGGGATACCCCCCTCCTACAACTTCCCCCAGCTCGGTCGCTTCGGTCCCTCGCCTTGCCCCCCCCCCCCCTAAATGGCATTTCTCATATAAGTTGCCCCTAATACTGAATTTTAGTGTGAAAAAATGTCATTTTCCTGCACGAATTTTCAAAAATCTCCCTACCGGCCCCCCTTACATACCCTCCCAAGCTCGGTCGCATCGCTCCCTTGCCTTGCCCCCCCCCCCCATATGCTGCTTCTCATATAAGTTACCCCTAGAACTGAATTTTAGTGTACAAAAGATGTCATTTTCATGCTCAAATTTTCAAATATCTCGCTCCCGTGGAAAGGGGACTCCCACATTCTCTCCCCCCCCCCCCGCTCTTTCGTTTCGCTCCCTTGCCTTGGCCCCATCCCCTTGAAATTTCTGGCTACGCCAGTGCATGTCAAACGTGGTCATGATTTATTTTGTTATGATCTTTATTTGCATATTTGTTTGGGGTTTCTTTTGATATTTCTTTTTTTCCCATCTGCTGTTATTGCTAATGAATCTCAATCTTGTTCTTTTCTACATTCATAAGCAGAAACACAAACTGACTCATTACCATATTAGATGAAAAACACTGCACAAATGTCAAAATTGTATGCCTATTCATAAAATTGTATGGCAAGATTCTTCCCGCTTCATTTCCTGCGCTAATTGGAATGTTGTTTACACGAATTTGAATGTTGTTTACACATATAATTGAATTGAATTATCTTTCTGCACTTTTTAATTCTAACAATAGTAAATCGCATGCTCAAAAAATCAGATTGAACGATAATATTTGCTTTTCAAATTTTGATCCAAACTGTCAATCAATTTCGCTTGAAATTGAACGAAAATATCGTTGATTCCGATGATAAGGTCACGAAGTCGGGCGGGGAAACCTACGTGCATTTAAAGCGTGAGGTGTCTGGACATGCTAGACTCCTTGTAAGGCTAGCTCGCTCAGGGAACATTTGAAGATGATGCAGGGTCATGTGGAAGAAACATTACTCTAGAGTGGTTACATCAAGCTTTTGTGTTTCCTATATTTGGACAGAAAATAGAATATCTACAGGGACACATTTGCAAAAGTCCTTGGTGCAACTCTCCCGCTTTCTCCAACAATGCCTTCATTGACGTCATAAAAGCAAATACATTTACCCTGCATGTACCCCCCGCCGTTATTCTGAGATATGTTGATGTATTCATAAAAGTCAGCGGTGCCTATCTCTTTTCAAAATTCCTAAGTCACGTGAAAAGTTTACATTTTTTCCCCATATCTGTTTCGTATTTTTGAACTGTATTCATGTATGCATGTGTGCACATTGCCATTGAAATTACAAGTCAAATCAGTTCCTGATACGCAGTAGTTGGAAATGGGATGGTACTAGATGCCATCTTGGCCGCACCTTTAGCACAAAATTCAGGCAGATTATTGGTGAATATCTTCTCTTCTCTACATGAAGTGGAGGAAAGGTCTATATAGTCAAATTTCTTCTGAACTTACACTTGGAAAAGGAGTTTCTTTGTCTAAACTAGGTAAGCTAGATATTCCAGTTATTTCTTTATGGGGGGGGGGGGGGGGGGGTCTACACACGGAAATGGAGTAAATGGAATGACGAGTGTAAGAGAGGTATACAGTATGTGTAAGATTGCACCGATGTGATTTGTTTTTACGGAGGGAGGAAAGTAGAAGAAAACAAGTTATCGATTTGCTAATATGAAAGAAAAATAGGAGTTTACTTCATTTTGATCCCCTTCGCTGTCGATGTCCCCTTCTACCCCACCCCCTCCTTTCTTCATATCCCCTCAGTCTCTCTCTCTCTCTCTCTCACACACACACACACACACACTCTCTCTCTCTCTCTCTCTTTCGCTCCCCCCCTTCCTCCCACTATCTTACTCTAAAGAGGGAATGAATTAGAAAGTCAGTGCAATTCAATTAAAAGATACAGAGAGAAAGAGGCAGACAGAAAAGATATGCAGGAATAAGGTCATCATTGGATTGCAATTCGAAATAGATAGGGGAGGGAACGTTCATAAAATTGCTTATAACAAATTAATGTAGGTTTTATGTTTCCAAACGACATTTAAAACAGAATTCATCTCTATGTCTTTCAAAGGCATATAAAAAGCGTTACAGTAGAAGTATAAAAGTAATGAAAAAGACATTTGACATATAAAATAGACGAAATAAATCTTGATTTTTTAAATTATTTAATTCAGATGGAGGAAAGAAGACAAGAGGAAAGAAGACAAGAAAGAGAGAGAGAGAGGGGGGGTGACTATGGTGGAGGGGCCTGGGAGCGTCTGTCAAAGTGGGGGGGGGGGGAGTACCAGCGAAAAGGGGGCACTTACAAAAGCCGAACACAAGAAGAGGAAATATACCATCATACATTCTATTTAACCTATTTTTAAGGGGCAGTTTGAAATACTATTTTCATGTTTACTTGATGACAGCTACTTTGCAATATGCGAGAGAGCAAAAACCTTCGTATTTTTGTTGAAGTCCATGGTATTTATAGTAATATTTACAGTGGCCAATAATTATAAAAGCATCTGCAAATTTATTTCATGGGTGTTCCGCTATCAACATTGTTATTTCTTAAATTTACTCTATAGTTTTCCTTATAATAACCAATCTATAATGTTTTCATTGCATTTGTGAGGTTTCATAGCAATCATATTTTTAGGAGAGAAAATATTCAAGTTAAATGGTTAAGCACAATATGACCACCAGGAACTGGAGAAGATATGACTTTTTGGTTACAACGCACTTGAAGTGCCTTGCGTGAGATATGATAAGTATGTGCGAGCTAGCGTAGAGTGAGAGAGAAAAAGTAGAAAAAATACCCACATTGCTTTAATTTAGGGCACCGTTCCCTCTTATTGAATTTGTGGGAAGCGCGGTGGGACATTAAGGACTCCTGCTGCCAACTGCCTCACAGTGTAAAGCCTCACTGATTCTTTTGAGCTGTTGGTACTATTGATATTGGCTCTTTCGGGACTTAAGGAAGCTTACCAGAAGTGTAAAAGGAAATTTAAAAGAAGATGAAATGGCGCAAGATAGAAAGGGGGGCGTTTGTAAAATTTGAAGGGGCACTTATCAGAAGGAGAATTGTACTATTTTAATCGGGAAAATGGGCATTTATCATAATCACACCAGACATTCATCATAAATGAAAAAAAAAGTTCTAGGTTTTAAGAAGGGTAACTTTACAATATGTCTATGGGTTAACTTATCTGAAACGAAAAGAGGCACTTATTAGAAGGCGAAAAGGCATTTATTAACAAAGAAAATGGGCCCATCTACATAGAGAAACGGGGTAGTGAACAGGTTTGAAAGGGGGCATTTTTCTTGTGTAAAAATGGGCACTTTGGGTGCTTCAAAAAGTGGAACCCCCCCCCCCGGGGGGGGGGGGGGGAGCACCACTTTACATGAAAGATTCACTCATGGAATTCCAAATATTTGATAATAAACAATGCACATTTTTAACAATAATGAAGAGACAATTAATCATATTTAGTTACTGCCCATGTCCATATTCAAATATGATATGGACTAAACTTGAGAAATGGTTATTCAGTAAAATCAATATCAAGGTTAAACTCACTGATATATATATATATATATATATATATATATATATATATATATATTGAAAGAAATTTGACAAATGCAAACAACTTTGGCAACTCCCTTGTAAATAATAAACACTCCCATTTTCATTTCTTTCAGTATATATATATATATATATATAAATATATATATATATTCATTGTATCATTCCTGAATTACCGTATTCCTAAGTTGATCAAATATTATTTCCTTATCATTTCGTTATATTTTCTTTACTTATTTGTTATTTCGACATTGATTGTTCAGTTATGTATCATTATTCCTAAAGTTGATTAAGTATCATTTCCGTATCATTTCGGTATATTATTTTGATATTTAATTGTTCGGTTATGTATCATTATTCCAATTACGTATTATTTCGACATTATTTTGATATCACTTCTATGTGTATATTATTTTGCCTGTTCAGACCTGATGAAGGCCATGTTGGCCGAAAGCTTGCCATAATAAAAGGACATGATCGAGAGCTACGTCAGCTTCATTTCATTTATTTTCTTCCAATGTGTACTAAAATGAAGCACTGCACACGTTTTGCGAGGGGACATCTTTCTCTCTCTCTCTCTCTCTCTATATATATATATAAAGGAAAGATGCCAATAAATAAACAGATTCCGTCAGATGTGAAATTTACAAATTTTCGGCCATAGGCCTTCATCAGGTAATGATGAAAATTTTGTCTAAATTATATATATATATATATATATATATATATATATATATATATATGTATATATATACACATATATATATATATATATATATATATATATATAAATATATATATATATATATATATATATATATATATATATATATATATATATATACATATATGTATATATATACCCATATATATATATATATATATATATATATATATATATATATATACATATATTCAGCTAAATGTAAAAGTCAATTACCAAGGCTTGAAAAAGTTTTGACAGCTATCAAACCATATTATGATATGGGAAGGTATATATCAAAGATACATCTTAAACAGATAATTTGGAGAAAAAAATGGTTTCATTTCACCAAATGTTTCTGAGAGTCTATGTTCATTTTGCTTGTTCGTGGGTTATGTAATTGTTTACAAAGTTGAAGGGTAAATATATTTTTTTTTTAAAGTGCCCATTCATCGAGGGTTCACATGGTTCATGTACATTGGGAGGGGTGACTCTTAAATTTTTATACTTTCGGTAAATAATCATAGAGAGAGAGAGAGAGAGAGAGCAGGGTGTTGGCTTCACCATTTCATGTTACATGAAATAAACTTTCTTTCCTCTCTACCTCCCTCTCTCTCCATCGCTCTCTCTCTCTCTCTCCCTCTCTCCCTCTCTCTCTCCCTGTCTCTCTCTCTCTCTCCCTCTCTCTCTCTATCTCCCTCTCTCTCCCTCTCTCCCTCTTCTCTCCCTTCTCTCTCCCTCTCTCTCTTTCTCTCTCTCTCTCTCTCTCTCTCTCTCTCTCTATATATATATATATATATATCTCGGTTTCTTAGAGTTCCACCTTTCCGGCATTTCTCCTCTTTCTTTCTATCTCTCTATCTTTCTTTAAACATTTTCCTAATTTCCTCCACCACGTCCCGATTAGCTACTATCTAGTGAGCCCGAAAACACATCCCAAATATTTTCCCCAAACAGGGTAACGAAAATCTTATATATTCAAGACTAGCTGTGATACTTTTAACAATTTTTGACGTGATAAACGGCATTGTTATCAGTTTTATTTAAATAAACACACACACACACACACACACACACACACACACACAAGCGAGGCCTGAGATTCGAACCCGTGACTATGCGCCAAGAGAACGACCAAACATTCTACCTGACGCCTTACCGATGTGTTGGCTCAGTAGGTAGAGCGTCAGCCTCACAATCGGGAGGTCGTGGGTTCGAACCCCGGCCGCGTCATACCAAAAGACGTTAAAAGATGGGAGTTGCTGCTACCTTCTTTGGCGTTCAAGAATTGAAAGAGATAGAGCAAAGTCGATCTGGCGCTGCTCATTGGCTGCCGGGCCCACGATCAATTGGGCAAAAAGATTTTCCATTTTGGAGAATAACAACTTGGAGTTTTTTGGAGTTTTAGATACTGAGCCACGAGCAGTTGACGCCCTTTGGGTTATACATAACCGATAAACTTGTTTGGGGGGGGGGGGGAATCGCCCCGGCGGGCCTGATGAGGTAAAGCTAGGTTTACTAGGGGAGGAGGGGGCTTGGGGAATATATTCCCCGCAAAAATTATAATAAAAGAATTAATCAATAACAGAGAGAAAACATGCAAGCATTCGTATTAAAATTCGCTTTGATTATCAAAATGGTAAAGAATTTTTCAGCTCGCTTTTCTCACTTCTGGCAAAAGACGTCTGCCCCCTCAAAATCTTTACGGTACCTGGATGTGAATACAATTCAACACCTGCTGTACCCATGTCATTCATTCTATTCCATGCAGATCAACACTACCTATTTCTATCAATGCTTCTGGATGAAACAAAGGTAGACAATCTTCCCATTATCTCTGCACTTTATGCAGACATGCATGCGTGAAAAGTTATTCAAATTCAAGGCCGTGCGATAGCGCTAAGGACACTGTAGTTACAAAACTCAACACAATCTTGATATCTGCTGACAAACGAAATTAAAGCAGATTACGATTTATTTGTTGTGTTTTTTTTTTCTCTCAGGTATCATGAAAGGAGTGTCTCGTTGATCAACTTTATGTGCTATTTGAAGAGCAACATAAGTGGAGATAAGGTGAGCTATAAAAGGTATTTTGTCTACAAAATGAAGGCCGAAAGGGAGCAAAAGAAAAATAAATAAATAAATAAATAAATTTAATGCGAAAGAGACATCCTCCCCCCCCCCCCCGAAAAAAAGAGGCAAAAGATGGGATGGGGTGTGTTTGTCTTCTCAGAGATAAAAAGATGATATGAATGTGCATATTTTCTGATATATGTAGGTCTATGATGAAAATAGATGTGATCAATACCCTCCCCCCCCCCCGCCCGTTCACTCTCTCTTCTCTCTCTCTTCTCTCTCTCTCTCTCTCTCTCTCTCTCTCTCTCTTCATTTTTCTGGTTCAAGTTTCCCCAATTCTATTTAGAATCATGCTTTTCACCTTTGATATTTCATTCACTCCTTTCCCTTTCTTTATTCCTCAATGCACATACACTACGTTGGTGGGGTGATAAGAACTTGTATCTCAAATTTGAGTGAAAATTACTTTTTGTATTAGACTCCAGATTATCAGTCAAGTGATGTCCTGTCCAAATCCCAGCTCTCTTACAACAAAAACGAAGCCACCACGGCATGTCAAAGGAAAGGCAATCCCATTGCTTATAATGCTTTGGCAGCCATGTTTTTTCACTTTCCTGAACATTTGACTTTTTTGAGATAAGAGGTTTTGTCGCCCCACCAACGACTCTTAAAAATTCCGGGTCAGATTGACCCGGAAAAGATCCGTTGGGGCCACACTCCGTTCCGGGTAAAAAAAATGATCCGGAATATGGTCATTAAGACTTGTTTCTGCGTCACATTTGACCTTATTCCGGGCCATGTTTAACTCTACTCGAGATCTTTTTTGACCCGGAATGGAGTGTCGCCCCAACAGACTTTTTTCCGGGTCAAGTCTAACTCGGCATTTTTAAGAGTGTAGGAATGCATTGTGGTCTTATAATATAAGAACACAATGACCACAATTAGAACATTATTCTATTTCTTATCTTCTGTTTCTCTCAAAAAAGAATCGTCTGCCTACATTACTAGCTTCATCTCTACATGTACATCACAATACGAAACATTGCCACGACTCCATTTGCCCCTTCAGGGGAGCGTTTCATGAAGAGTTTTGTCAGTGATTTTCACTGACAACTGTTATAAGCTACTGAAAATCCTCGCATCTGATTGGCTGAGAGCAAATTAGTCAGTGAAAATCACAGACAAGAGTCTTCATGAAACGCTCCCCAGATGTTCTGAGTTAATTTAGTGGCACACTAATCCAGCGTTAAAGTATCCAAATAAGACAGTGAGCATATCCTGATTTTATTCAGAACGACAATCGGGGAACACGCTGAAACAAAATCTTATTTGTTGCGGGGCTTTTTTGAGTAATATTCCACACTTTAAATATTTGATCATTGAAATCTTGAAATAAACACTTTCATTCCTTGATTATCCTTTCTTGTCAATTTCAAAATCAGTTTAATTACACTTGAATCACTTTCGTGAGTTAATTTCTTGCTCAGATGATCAGTCATTTACACGGCGTCTTGATCAAACTCTCAACAATTATAAACGCCGATCAAGCGGAAATGGGGGGGGGGGGGGGGTCAACATAGGAAGGTTATTTCTACGGATTTCTAATCTTAAAAAAAAAAAAAAAATCAATGTTATGATGCATTTGGAGCTTGGAGAAGAAGTTTTCACCTTCACTTTTTTTTAGCCCCCTGCCCCCCCCCCCCTAATTACGGGCCTGGTTAGATAAGGAGGTAAACAATTTTGACTTTTTACTCTTATTATGGGTTATTTTGAACACCAGTCCGACTAACATCTCGGCAGCGACATGACAGATCGCACGTAATGTATACGTCGAGTATCGCATCTACGAGACCCTAATCTATCGTTATTTTTTTCGTAAGTGTTTATTTTTCAATGATACTTCATGGCAATAAGATCCGTAAAATCATTTTCATTGATATCCAAGTAAAAATGGCCCTAGAGATATTTCTTTACTACAAAGAAGTTCCTTTTAACCCTTGCACTCATAACGCCAACAAAAATACCTTTGTTATGGATTTCTTACGTATTTCTTTGTCTTTAACTTTTCAATCGCTTTGCAAATATGGCGTGTTGTCTGGACCAGGGTGTAGTTATAACTGTAAGAAAATGGCTTGTCGTGAATGCAAGGTTTGAACGGGAAGGTTTTTTACGGGGGGGGGGGGGGGGTCTCTGAGTCTCCCGTCCCCCCCCCCCCCCAGTAAAGTAAGGGTTAAGTTCCTTAAAGTTATTTTCAGGTTAACAATTGTAACGTTGCATGTGTAGAATGGAGTGATGGGCAGAACCACATCATACATCATATTTAAGGGGGGGGGGGATGTAAACCAAACATGTTCACTAAGCTATTAAAAGAAGAAACAAAACGGCATGTAGTATCACAAACTTAACTTTTATATATTTTCCCGGTAAAATGCTTCCTACAAGCGATTGTGGGACTCGCCTGGTGTAAATTGGTACAGCTCTGAACATGCTGAACCAATAAATATTTTCAGGTAATTTATTAAGTCTGTATGATTTTTTACTTTCATTTGCCAAGCACGTCAACAAGCCATTATAATAAGGAGGCCATCAGAACTGTTGGTGATCAACCCAGGGATCAACCTACAGAGTATACCATCAGTACCATCAGTGTTTGATCTGCAGAAATCAAATTGTGGCACTTTCCAGCATTGTATATGTCATCGCACTTATTATTTTGAAAGAAGTAATTTAATTAACTATCTCAAAGAACTATCTATTTATGCATATCATCTCTTAGATTTATTTTTACCCTAATATACATTATTCATTCAGAATACTGGGAGATGGAAGAGATTCCGATAAAGTATGCTATCTTTATCATGATTATGTTAATTTCATTTATTGAATGTGAAATTACAACGATAAATGTTAATGAGGGGGATGTTGCATTTCTCAATTTCACTTATTCCTGTGATAGTAAAGAAATCACACTACAGCGTGTCAATAGTGCTCCTTTTTACAATTCTAGAAATCCAACTCCTCCTTCATCCTCTAATCTAAAACTTAGAAATGAGACGAATGGTAAAACCTGTTTCCTGTACCTTACAATCAATCCTGTCTCAAGAGATGACCAAGGTGGATATATCCTCACTGCTTACAAGGATGATCCAAGACAACTTGAAGATGACAGAGTTTCGTTGGTTGTTTCATATCATCCTGGTAAGGCATCATGTGCATTGAGTGAGGAGTACATTGATCAAGATTGGATTAGGCTACATTGTACCGCTCCTCTCGGGAACATCCAAGGCCTCATTACATGCTATCAAGATGACATTAAGATACCCCCTTTGAATTATCCTCAACAGCAGGATGAAACTCTGAGTCAGACCTTGTTAGCTAAAGTAGGAAGTTTAGTGTATTGCTGTTCTAGTACATTAGATAGAACTAAAGACCGGTGTGACTGTAAGGACTCACTGTGGAATCCCATCCAAAATGAACAAGTCACAAATATCACAGACCCTTGTCCTCATACTGTATCTATACAACATCCAACATTTTCCCAGCACCCTATTGAAGATAATGATTATGAATCATCTTCACCAAGCACAGAAGGTACAATGATTATTTCCCAAAAGCCCAATTCCAATAAAACTTTGCTTACACTACAAGTAGTTGTTGGTTTCTTAATTCTGGCTTTTATAGCATCTATTGGTGGTACAGTCTGTTATTTTAAGAGGCATCCAAAGAAGTCTGCAAGCTCAAATAGGGAAAGTGCTGTACGGGAAGCAGAAAGGCGTGCGCTTTTTGAGGAATCCACAAATTTGGCATACTGCAAGCTGGAGAAGAGGCTCTGCAAAGACTGTGCCTCCAAAGTTTCGGCTGTGAAGATTGAGAAGGGTGCTGGGATTGATGGGTATCATGATGGGGAGTGGAGGCTCATTGGTACAATCAATGTCAGTGATAAAATCGCATTGCCAATCATTGTAGGATGCATAGATGAATGCAATGTGATCCTCACAGATAAGAGGACTGGGGATACATACATGTTAGATATTAACACTCAAAACACCCAGAGAGTGATAACCGGTAGTAATACATCATTTGTTGTGTCATGTGCATTGCTGAATGATGACAAGGTAGTATGCGGTAAACGGCGTGACGGTTGTACAGGAGACAGTTTGACTGGTTGCATCAGTGTGTATGACAGACAGTGGAAGCTGATCAATGACGTCACAATACCAAGGAACACGACGACTGATGTCACGATTGTGTATACTGCTGCTGACCAGAATGGGATGATCATCGCTGCTGAGAGGGTGCAGTCTAAGATATACGTCATCAACCCAGCTGATAGTAAGATTATGAATATAATCACGTGTAAACAGGATATGGTGATGCGTGGTGTGCTGTCATCATGTCACATCATTGCTCGACCCTCACGAGCAGATCACAGAGTGTTCATCATCGACAGAGAGGGTGCTCAAAGGGAAATTACCCACAGCTGTGATGTAATCAGGAATGTGTGTATCGATCCTATGACAGACGACCTGTACGTCGGGACATTAGCTGATGATGAGTACAAGATATGTGTGATTGATAAGGTGATGAGTGGGGATGAAATGAAGAAGAGAAGAGTGGCATCATTCCATATATCAACCAGGCCGATGGGAAAAGATGTCAAATTGGGTAACTTTATTTGTTCTCGCATGGTGATTACGTCATCAGGGAATATGATTGCTTGCGATGAAGTCAATATTCTCGTATTCAAGGAGACGTTAAAACCTCTAAACCAATTCCTGTTGGATTTCGATTCATCTGCTCGAGTCAGAATGGCATCATCCCATAATCATTACACAAACTCTTAACGACCTTCTGCTTCCAAACAGGCTGATTTCTCATGCTCATTAACCCATTGACTACTGAATGCCTTCATTCCCATAATCCATCTGGTTTCAGTTGCCAACTACATAGATCAGTGTGTATTTTACATAGATCATTGGATATTGTACATAGATCAGTGTATATTGTACATAGATCAGTGCATATTGTACATAGATCAGTGTATATTGTACATGGATCAGTGTATATTGTACATAGATCAGTGCATATTGTACATAGATCAGTGTATATTGTACATGGATCAGTGTATATTGTACATGGATCAGTGTATATTGTACATGGATCAGTGTATATTGTACACAGATCATAGATCACTGTACATAGATCAGTGTATATCGTACATGGATCAGTGTATATTGTACATAGATCAGTGCATATTGTACATAGATCAGTGCATATTGTACATAGGTCAGTGCATATTGTACATAGATCAGTGTATATTGTACATGGATCAGTGTATATTGTACATGGATCAGTGTATATCGTACATGGATAAGTGTGTATTGTACGTAGATCGGTGTATATTGTTCATAGATCAGTGTATATTGTACATAGATCAGTGTATATTGTACATAGATCAGTGTAGGTATGGAGACCATTACTATAGCATTCCAATATAGATGCCAATCTCAATATGTGTATAATGTTAAGTGCATCTTCTTAAACTGTAATTATATAACATACAGATGCGGAATAATTACTGTCAAGTATATTCTAGATAAATTACTACTTGTTGAGATAATCCCTGTTGTAGCTCACACTGGATGCTATACTGGAAGAGAAAACTAAAACAGAATGAAATGGTTTAACGCTATAATAAATTGCATAGTTTCCCTGTCAATCACGATATTGATATAGTAAATAGTGTATGCATAATGCGCCCTGTGATTGGTTAAATTTGCATCACGTGACGTGCAAAAATTTTGTTATATTGCACGACCATGCACTATAACTTCGATTTTTGCATGGTTTGGCGCGTACAAAAGTGTATGGGACTGCGCATCTAAAGCACTTTATGCGTACTTATCGTAACCTTCACGGATCGCAACACGGATCATCCCGGATCGTTTTTCCGGGTTCATCCGTGTTAAGTCCGGCATCACCGTGTATACACCGCGGACTCATCCGGCGTCATCCTTGGTGTACCGGAATATCCGAGAGAAAAATTCAGCTTGCCTAATTTTTCATCCCGGAGTACACGGATGAAAAACCATCCGTATTCATCCTGGTGGGCACCGTGGCCCTCCACGTAGCCACCGAATGAATCCGGGGGTCTCTGTGTAAACACCGGAAGGCCCGTATTAATACCGTTATCATCCTGGTTCGAAATTCGTCTTTTTTTCCTACACGAACGAACAATTTTTTTTAGTGACAACCATACAGGGACGCATCAAAAGTGAAAACAACAGAACCTCTTTTTCCTTCCACGATTTTTTTTTTTCTTTTTCTTTCAATTTCCGACTATTGCGGGAAGACAAGGGCTACTGCAACTACCAGTTTTACCTTCACGGTTCTAACAAGCAGGTTCACTGGCATACTGGTGGGGTTTATGGGCTGCTTCCCAAAACAATTTTTTGGGGTTTTTTTTTTCCATTTATTGTTTGTATTTCTTCAACAATGTCTTGCATCAAAATGTCTTTAATATCTACCCAATTAGACCTCGCATGTTGTTTTTTTTTTTCATTTTACTTCCCCTCCCCGGTTTTTTGTTTTTGTTTTTGTTTTGTTTTTCCTTTTTTCAGGGGGGGGGGGGGCTTGTCAGCAGCAGCCGGACTCTTTCTAATTTCCATATTTTTTGCCATATAGCGAAGCCTCCACCCGGTATATTTTTGCCGCATTTTTTTAGATGGGTAAAGTGAATCCAATGACACGTAGGCCTAATCGCTCAAGGAGCATAGCTATACATAGCAAAGTAAATGACCGAATATTCTTATGAACAAGTAGTGACAACATCCGCCAATACTCCGGCGATATCCCAGTAGAGAACGAACACTTCTGTGTAAGGACCGTGCAACGGTCCAGTAAAATCCGTGCTCCTCCTTGTAATCCGCGTTCGCTCCGGGACTTCTCCGGCAAGGTCCGCGTTGTTGCCTTGTCTATCCGTGTAGACACCGTACTTGTCCGTACTTTTCCGTATAAATACCCAGTTGGGATCGTATTCACACCGGCACTGCGACGAAAATCGCGACGTTGCTTCCTGCAACACCATGGCTTCAGATCCGGAATGATCCGTGATGCGATCTGTGAAGGTGTAAAAGCCCCTTTAGTGTTGTTTTTAGCTGCGAGCTTGTGATGTGAGCGAGAGAGGCAATCAATGAAATCGAGAAAGGAAGACTCTTTAAAATGTCGCACAGATCTAACGTAAGATGTCTATTTACTACAATAAATAGGGTATGTCCTATTGATGCACCAATACTGGACTATATGAACTCCAAATACTAAAAAGTCCCTCATGCAGGTCTATTTTACCTCGGCCAAACTGCACTCGGGATAATTTAGTATTTGTCGAGCACGTAATCCAGTATAGTGCATGATAGACCATGCACTATTCAAATAATATCTCACACATAATATCACACATGTACATGCAGTATACCATACATTTTTAAAATTCCGTTTTGCTGTCGGACATGCTGATCTATGTGTCTTACATGAAAGAACCTGCATTGTTTTGTCATTTTTCAAGAGACTACACACGCATACATATCATCGTGTTCATGTAAACAACTGAGTGAAGCTGAGTATTTGTAAGATAATTATCACGGGCTGTGAGTTTTCTTTTTTTTAAAGTTTGGATGGGGTGGGGGAGGGGCCTGACACCCAAACTTGCGGAGTCCTGGGGCTCTATGGCCCCTGGAGGGGGTTCAGCGAGCGGAGCTCCCGAAGCTCTTGGGTCATGGTTTTGCAAGTCTATGAAAGGAGTAATTTACAATTTGTATATGATTCTTTGAGGAGTACAGTATTTGGAGTTTTAGCCGAAATTGTGTGTGTGTGTGTGTGTGGAGGGGGGGGGGGGGCGCTGCAGCCCCCAGGCGCCCTACTTCCGCGGCCCTTGATTATAATTTGACATATTTGACATGCGACGTATTAATATTTGACATGTATTTTTGATAAAATGAAATAATAGATAGTAAAATAATAATCACTTTTCTGCCTCGTTATCAGACACCAACTTATTCACATCGCTAGCATGGCTAGTATGTTCATAACTTGTACATAGCTGCATTATATCGAGTATATTTTGCAACTGCAGTCATACTATCAACTGCGCTCCAGTAATCATGATTACCACGTTACAACTCAGTGTAGTTTAGCTCTTTACGGTACCCAAACTTGGCTTCCTCCCTTCATCTGTCTGTTACTTCCACTTCATTTGACTTTTAAAGAAAAAAGGTCATGACAAGCGTATTCAATAACTGACTGTTTATTTGCTTTTTTCTCTACAGTGTTGTAAAGCTCATTTTGCTATTCTTAATCGAATTTCGCGCTATAAATAAAAAGGCAGTCGTTACCTGTTGTTTGAGTATTCATACAATAAGTTTGTTTTTCTTATTCACTTTGCCACGTTACATATTAATCTTTGATGTATATTAGTTCATGATGAACAATTCGTCAAGAGACAATCGCATTGCATTTAATGCAATATTAATGTACCGTCCCGTACCATAAGTATTGCAACATGGCTAAATTGTGTATGCTTTTGTGAGTTATAAGCCCCTTTGTATTTTGTGATTTTTCTTTTATAACTAATGAGTGTTGTCGACCATTTGTGCATATTTCCTCAAAGGGAGAACTTTTCCTTTTCTGTCCATAGAGCAGTATATATCCTGCTGGGTCATGTCTGAAACAATGGAGAAAACAAAAGACCAAAGTAAGCAAATGCCCATATTGGTAGGTGTGAGTTATTAGTAAACGAAATCATGATACTCCCCCGTCGTATTTCTTTCCAACCTGTTTACAAGGTCTGTGTACACTTTTAACAAGGAAATAATTCCCATTAGGTTTTCAGAAAAGAGCGGAAGAAAATGACCACACCCAGGTAAGATAGAATTCTGTGGGCCATTGCCAGGCGTTGCCAATGAGGATGCGTGCCACAATTATTATCCAGCAAGACATGAAAAATTCGTGTAGAATTTGCTGATGGCAGTGTTGTGAATATATCGAAATTAATTTCCTTAAAGGATAAGTTCTTCCTGTAAAGATATGCTCAAATTGTCCACAAAATCCATGGGTTATAAACAAAATGTCACAAAATACAGAAAGGCTTACAACTCACAATTGCATAAGCAATAGCTATGTTACAATACTTATGGTACAGGAGGGTAGTTTCGTTACACAGAGCAGTACGATTTAATCATTCGATTTTCTCAAGACCTGTTCAGTGTTGTTGTTATCTCTCATGTCCAAAACAAGTAAGCATTCAAATCATACATTGTACAAAGTAATTGTAGAAATTGATTTACGGAAATGTGACTTATGTTTTCATTATATTTCTGATATAATAAACGCTATTATTATCTTACATGGAAATACAAAAGGCTGAATTATATAGGGTATTTGCAGGATCCAGTTTCTAATTTTTCATTGATGTCACATATGTGATTTTTATTCTGTTTCCGCGTAAAACAATGTAATAAGATGGGCTGTTTCGTTATCTTACACACACGTACATGTAAATACAGGTAACTGAATTACCTTTAGTTAATATTCATATATAATTTTCCACTATGTGGTAAGCCTCGGATATGCATAGGTTGCACTGTTGTATAGCTCATAAATACCATGTAAATACAGGTAGCTGAATTATATGGAGTTTTGGTGTGTGTGTGCGTGTGTGTGTGTGTGTGTGTGTGTGTGTGTGTTTCGGTGTTTTTTCTTTATGCAGCAGGAGGTGTAAATCGCTGACATACATTTTATATAGAATAAAGTGCTATAAGAATGTAATCATTTTACAAAAGACTCTCATAGCAAATAGTTGCATCTTACCAAATTCATCTTTCAAATTTGTATGCTTTGAATTCATTGATGTTTTATTTGTTTGAGATGATGATCTTTGATATTGTATCTTAATAAAACGATGAGTTTTTTCTATATGTATTTCAATAATACAGTGACATAATTTTTAATTGTATCTTAAAGCTACAATGAGATAAATTCTAAAAGCACAGCTTTGAAAAAAAAAATCTACCAAAATAAACTATACACATTGCTACACACATAATTTCTAAATACTGCCTTAACCTAGGTTTATGTTTGTTAGAAAGAACAACATTTTGTTAATTTTTCATATCGCTTAGACACATTAATACATTTGATTTGTATCTTGATTATAATCAATGCTATGATGGAAAAAAGAAAGCTACACTGCTTTTTTCTTAAACTTCATCTACATTCACTGTAGAAGTTAAGATTTATATGTCTTTGTAAATTTCAAAGTTTTCTGTTCCCGTCTCCTTTCTGGAATGTACATCGGCTTACAAATTCCATTTAAATAAGGAATAAATGAACAATTGGGCGGCTATCAAATAATATTCAATCACAGTTGTATTCGTTTATTTACCCAATCTTATGTGAAGCGAAGAAGGAGAAAAAAAGATGATGTTGATGATAATGATGATGAGAGATAGAGAGAAAAAATGACAAGGCAGTGTAATTCAATTACAATTATTCAAAAAGGAGACAATTTTAATGAAGGAAGAGAGAGAGAGGGGGGGGGGAGAGTGGGAACAAAAGAAAGCGTGAAAACAAGAAAGAGAGACAGAGAGAAAAAATGACAAGGCAGTGTAATTCAATTACAATTATTCAAAAAGGAGACAATTTTTAATAAAGGAAGAGAGAGAGAGAGAGAGAGAGAGATAGAGTGAAAACAAAAGAAAGAGTGAGAACAAGAAAGAGAGACAGAATAGAGAATTAGATTGAGGAAATAGCAAGTCGAGACGTTCAAGTAGACAGAATAAGAGAAGAGAGATACAGAGATAGAGAGGGAGAATAAGAGATAATAAGATGTTTCATATTTGATAAAGCTATAGAGGGGCGAAATGTATAGGGGGGCTCCCTCTTACAAAGGAGATAAAGTACAACAGATCAAGGCCAGAGTGAGAAGAGGGTGTCGAATGAGGGGGTACTTTCTTCTTGATTTCATGAAACATTATACATTCGGGGGGAGGGGTAATTTATTTATCTTTCCTTTACACTCTCCCCTCTCCCCTTCTCTCTCTCTTTCCCTCTCTCCCTCTTGCTCTTTTCTCCCCTAGCACTCACCTCTCTCTCTCTCTCTCTCTCTCTCCTCCCCCTCTCTCACTGATTTTTAATTATTATTGGAATGCCCATATTCTTTCCTTCCTTGTATAATTCGCATGATTACACTATTTCACTTCAAAATTAATACAAGTGCAAAATCTTGTGGATATAAATAACACAGACTCGAGAATATACATAATTTTATGCATATTTCATTACATTTCACATTTTTTCTAAGAATGTTTTCAATATACATCTCCATGTATTTTGTTCACGAAATGTTTAAGACATACACCTGCGCTATAAACCAATGTGTATGATCCAATGAGACTGTATTTGTCAATACAATATTAGTCTACGCATATTTTACGACTATACCCCCCCCCCCCCCCCATAATTAATGTCTCAGGAAAAATTATCTTGGATTATCCACGAGGGTTAATTGTGCTAGACGGTAACATTCCAAGAAACTGAAAGGGGAGGGGGAGGGGGGGGGGGGGGTAATGGTCAATGGGTTCATGTCAGGGAAATAATTGTCCAGGGGATAGTTGTCTCAGCACGATTATTCATTACATACATGTGTGATCTTCTATTACTATTCACTGTGATATTGCCTATACCACAGTCCTATTATATAGAATTATGTTATAGTGCATCAAGAAATCTCACAAAACACAAAGTACATCAAACAAGAAAAGACATCTGTATGGACCAACACATGACTTGGCAGGATCATGTGAAGTAAATCTCAAGTAAAATTGGTTCTAGGTTGGCCCTATTGCGCAGAGTCAGAAAGTATATTACCACAGATAGTGCCAAACTGTTTGCCAATTCTCTTATTCTTCCATATTATGACTATTGTAGTATCTCATGGAGTGACTGCAATAAAGGAACAAAAGATATCCTGATTAAGCAACATAAGCAGATGGCAAGAATTGTCCTCAAAACAAACATGTTCACTTCTACCTCCGAAATGTTCCATACCTTGAAATGGATTGACATGGAAAAAAAGATGGGAGTTCCAGAAAAGCAAACTATTGTTTGACGTTATGAATAGTAGCGCACCATCTTATTTGTATGAGTGGGTTCACATTATCCATCCACAGTAACACATATCATGCATATAGAACAAAAAGCTCCAAGAATTATGGTGTCATCATTCCAACAGAATGTGGTAAACGTGCCCTTTCATTTGACGGTGCTCTATTGTGGAATAGCCTCCCCCCCCCCCCCCCCCCCCCCCTCAGTGCGAATGCCCAGAGTAAGAACCACCGGCGTAAATCCACTTTGAGGAGTGGGGGGATGATCGACTTTTTTTGCTGTTTTTTTTTTTCTGTACAACTCACACTTAAGTATAATCACACACCCTCAAGCACCGCACAGACCCCTTTACAAGCGAGCGAAGCGAGCGAGCCAAATATATAACGACTTTTCTGGTTTTTAATCGCATTTTCATATAGAAACTCAACAATATGATGAGCGAACGAAGCGAGCGAGCAAAAAAATAACCACATTTCTGTTTTTAATGGCATTTTCAAATAGATATTCTACAATATGATGAGCGAGCCAAAAATGAATACCTTTTCTGGTTTTCAATTGCATTTTCAAACAGAAATTTTGAAATAAGATAGTTATTTATGACAGATTATTAAAAGTTTTACTAACTGATTAATTAGAATACCATTTGTTCCTTAAAAAATGTAAAAAGGACCAGTGAGTAATCTTATGGTCTTACCCATTCGACAACCACGTCCCAGGGGGCGGTCACCCAGCCCCCACCCATCCCCCAAACAAGAAAAGATAAAAAGGGGGAGAGAACGTAGAATGAAGAGGACAGACAAGAAACGGTGACAAAGACACGTCAAAGCTTCCGCTAGAGAGGGGGGAGGGGGACAACCCCTCTCGGCCCAGGGGTAAAATTGATGACCCAGGAATATAGGTCATAGTAATCTGCATGGCC
>CM057168.1:17508792-17525814 GCA_029962745.1 Echinometra lucunter
AGTAGCGAGCAAGCGAACAACAAAAAAAGAAGGAATTTTTGTTTTTGTCAAATCTACTGAAAGTATATCTATATTTTGGTCAACTTGCCGCTCGATTTCTTGGAGTAAAAGATCAGGCCTGGTTATTTTATGAGTGGAAGAATAATATGACGTTAGATAGAGACACCAGATCCAAACCGATTTCCTTTCATAGAAAATAGTAATTATATCGGCATAGGTTGATAATACTTAAAGACAGGCGAGCGTAGCAAGCGAGCGCTTCCCGGATTCCCTTTTCCCTTGTTTCCCTTTCTTTTTTCTTTCCTTTTCCTTTCTTTGCCCACCCCCTTCCTTTTTAAGTTAGGAAATTATGGGGGTGGGGGGCAAAACTATATTTGTGCCCCCCAAATTTTCTTTTGGGGCAACTGCCCTCTGCCCCTACCCCCGATCGACACCTATGCTACAATGTCAAAATGGGAAAAAAGGAAATAGCACATCTGTACAAATTACTAGTACAACTGAACTACATGAAACATAAGTATATTTGCTCAAAAGGAAACATACAAAGCAATATTGAAAAATCAATAGTAACTATAACGAAGCGTGATATATTCTATATGACAATACGAAACATTGCCGCGACTCCCTTTCCCGCCTTCAGGGGAACGCTTCATTTTCACTGACAACTATTATAAGCTACGGAAAATCCTCGCATCTGATTGGCTGAGAGCAAATTGGTCAGTGAAAATCACAGACAAGAGTCTTCATGAAACGCTGCCCAGATGTTCTGAGTAAATTTAGTGCCACACGAATCCAGCGTTAAAGTCTGAGCATATCCTGATTTTATTCAGAACGACAGTCAGGGATCACGCTGAAGCAAAATCGTATTTGTTGCGGGTTTTTTTCGAGTAATATTCCACACTTTAAATATGTGATCATTGAAATCTGGAAATAAACTCTTTCATTCCTCGATTATCCTTTCATGTCAATTTCAAAATCAATTTAAATACAATTGAATCACTTTCGTAAATTAATTTCTTGCTCAGATGATCAGTCATTTACACGGCGTCTCGATCAAACTCTCAACAATTATAAACGCCGATCAAGCTGGAGAGGGGGGGGGGGGGTCAACATAGGAAGGTTATTTCTACTGATTTTGATTTTTTTTTAATCTAAAAAAAAAAAATCACTCTTATTATGGATTTGGAGCTTGGAGAAGAAGTTTTCACCTTCACTTTTTTTAGCCCCCTGTTCCCCCCCACCCCCCCCCCCCCACAATTACGGGCCTGGTTAACCGAACTGCACATGTCTTTCTTTTTCCTCTTCTTTTTCAGAGTTGTGAAGATCAGTCTAACTAGAGACCTGTACATCTACTCGCTACGGAAGGATTGATCTGTTTCATCCACACATTTCTCCAAATTATTTGAACAAAAGGTCACCACTCGCAAGTGTTTAGACTCTACCTCTGGTAAGCTTATTTCAGGCTCTCCCTTAACCCATTCGTGACAGGAATTATTTAAAGCCTAATTTGATCAGCTTTTATTATTCAAATTGGCAACACCAACATTTTGATTTTATTGCTACATTTTTCTTATAAAATGTCATGTATCTGAAATGAATATAAATTGCCAGAAATTATGATAAGTCAAAAAGTTGCCAATTTGCAGGGGAAAACAGTGATTTTAAACCTTCTATCACATTGCTAATTTAAGGATTTGAATGCTTATTTTCCTTTAAAAAAATTTCAGCATCAAACAACGAATATTGACACAACCAAAATGGGCACAGTTTGTGTAGAATTTTTTGCTCTTTCTGCTCATGTATTTGGTATGATTTTTAGGGCTTTGCAGCAAAAGATATTAGGCCAAACCACAAAATGTGGACCTCTGTCACGAATGGGTTAAGATATATAAACTTATGAAAATAAAATGAAAGTTGCAGATACAATTATATATTTGGACAACTCATGACAAGATTATGTACACATGCTTCGTCCATAGATACACCACAGAGAGGTAGATAAGGAGGTAAACAATTTTGACTTTTTACTCTTGTTATGGGAAATTTTGAACACCTGTCCGATTAATATCTCGGCAGCGACATAACAGATGGCACGTACTGTATACGTCGATTATCGCATCTACGAGACCCTAATCTATCGTTATTTTTTCGTAAGTGTTTATTTTTCAATGATACTTCATGGCAATAAGATCCGTAAAATCATTTTCATTGATATTCAAGTAAAAATGGCCCTAGAGATACTTCTTTACTACAAAGAAGTTCCTTTTTAACCCTTGCACTCATGACGCCAACAAAAATACCTTTGTTATGAATTTCTTACGTATTTCTTTGTCTTTAACTTTTCAATCGCTTTGCAAATATGGCGTGTTGTCTGGACCAGGGTGTAGTTAGAATAACTGCAAGAAAATGGCTTGCCGTGAATGCAAGGGTTGGAACGGGAAGGGTTTTTTTCGGGGGGGGGGGTGGTCTCCGAGTCTCCCCCCCCCGTAAAGTAAGGGTTAAGTTCCCTAAAGTTATTTTCATGTTAACAATAATTGTAACGTTGCATCTGTAGAAGGGAGTGATGGGCAGAACCACATCATACATCATATTTAAAGGGGGGGGGATGTAAACCAAACATGTTCACTAAGCTATTGAAAGAAGAAACAAAAAGGCATGTAGCATCACAAACTTAACTTTGAAATATTTTCCCAGTAAAATGCTTCGTACAAGCGATTGTGGGACTCACCTGGTACAGCTCTGAACATGCTGAACCAATAACTATTCTCAGGTAATTTATTAAGTCTGTATGATTTTTTGCTTTCATTTAATACCAAGCACGGCAACAAGCCATTATAATAAGGAGGCCATCAGAGCTGTTGATGATCAACCCAGGGATCAACCTACAGAGTATACCATCAGTACCATCAGTGTTTGATCTGCAGAAATCAAATTGTGGCACTTTCCAGTATTGTATATGTCATCGCACTTATTATTTTGAAAGAAGTGTTTTAATTAACTATCTCAAAGAACTATCTATTTATGCATATCATCTCTTAGATTTATTTTACCCCAATATACATTATTCATTCAGAATACTGGGAGATGGAAGAGATTCCGATAAAGTATGCTATCTTTATCCTGATTATGTTACCTTCATTCACTGAATGTGAAATTGCAAAGATAAGTGTTAATGAGGGGGATGTTGCATTTCTCAATTTCACTTATTCCTGTGATAGTAAAGAAATTACACTTCGGCATGTCAATGGTCATTATGGTGCCCCTTTTTACAATTCAAGAAATCCAACTCCCCCCTCATCTTCCAATCTAAAACTTAGAAATGAGACTATTGGTGAAATCTGTTTTCTATACCTTACAATCAATCCTGTCTCAAGAGATGACCAAGGTGCATACATCCTCACTGCGTACAAGGATGATCCAAGACAACTTGAAGATGACAGAGTTTTGTTGGTTGTTTCATATCCTCCTGGTAAGGCATCATGTTTATCAAGTGACGAGTACATTGATCAAGATTGGATTAGACTACATTGTACCGCTCCTCTTGGCAACATCCAAGGCCTCATTACATGCTATCAAGATGGCATTAAGATACCCCCTTTGAATTCTCCTCTAGAACAGGATGAAACCCTCAGTCATACCTTGTTGGCTAAAGTAGGAAGTTTAGTGTATTGTTGCTCTAGTACCTTGGATGGAACTAAAGACAGGTGTGATTGCAAGGACTCGGTGTGGGATCCCACACAGAATAAACAAGTCACAAAATATATCACGGACCCTTGTCCTCCTACTGTACCTATAAAACATCCAACATTTTCCCAGCACCCTACTGAAGATGACAATGATTATGAATCCACTTCACCAAGCACAGAAGGTACAATGATTATTTCCCCAAAGCCCAATTCCAATAAAGCTTTGCTTAGCCTACAACTAGTTGTTGGTTTCTTAATTCTGGTTTTTATAACATATATTGCTGGTACAGTCTGTCATTTTAAGAGGCATCCAAAGAAGTCTGCAAGCTCAAATGTGAAAAGTGCTGTACGGCGAGAAGAAAGGCATGCGCTTTGTAAGGAATCTACAAATTTGGTATACTACAAGGTGGAGAAGAGGCTCTGCAAAGAAAGTGCCTCCAAAGTTTACCACGTGTAAACAGGATATAGTGATACATGGTGTGCTGTCATCAGGTCACATCATCACTCAACCCTAGGAAGTAGATCGCAGAGTGTTCATCATCGACAGAAAGAGTGCTCAAAGGGAAATCACCCACAGTGGTGTAATCAGGAACGCCTGCATTGATCCTATGACAGACGACCTCTACGTCGTGACATCAGATGATGATTACAAGACGTGTGTGATTGATCAGGTGACGGGTGGGGGTGATATGAAGAAGAGAAGAGTAGCATCATTCCCTATATCAACCAGATTGGAGGAGAAATATAAAAGGTTTCGTCACATTCTAGTTTCGAAAATAATAGTGACGTCATCAGGGAATATTATAGCTTGCGATGGAGACAGCATTCTCGTATTGCAGAACTGGTTCAGCCTCTAAACCAATTCATGTTGGATTTCGATTTGTCTTTTTGAGCCTGAATGGCATTATTTTTTTAGGATTGTTAAAGACCTTCTGTCTCCAAACACACTGATTTTCCCATCAAAACTACATTATATTATACATAAAGATACGGTATGAATATCATTATCAGTATTACTGTACATACATGTATAGCATGCTAATGTAGATGTAGATGCAGATATAGCTATGTGTGTAATGAAGTGTGCATTGATTAACTGGAATTGTATTATAAAATACAGGTTAATATCAACAAAAAAGAACAATAAACCAAAAAATGTAAAACTGTAACAATGTAATCATGGTAATGAGTTACAGAGTGTCCCTACTACTCTAGAGACTGTTCACAAACTCACATCAATAAACAACGTGTTAATGCTTGCATTATACTAGGTATTTTGGTCAGATTCAAACTTAAGTATTTTTTTTTCTTTTCCTATGAGACATATGAGGATTGATGTGCTTGTAGTGAAATTAATTTCATGAAATGAAAGAACTTGCTTGGTTCTGATATCTTTAAAGTGACTATATGTGCATACACATCATCATTATAATAAAAGACCTAGTTCACTTTGTGACAAGACATGTTGATCTTTGATATGTATGTTTGATAGAATAAAATGCTAAATTGATAAAATTATACGAACTTGTCTGCCTCGTTATCTGTCAAGAAATTATTCACATCGCTAACATCTTCATACCTTGTACATAGCTGTATATTATATCGAGTAATAACAAGATTCGTAATATCTATCAACACAGTTCAAAATGATCCTTTACCCTCCTCCGGTTACCACGTGACAACTCAAAGTAGAGAGAGAAAAATTTCTCTCTTTATGGTCGCCAAATCTAAAACTTCCTCCCTTCTTTTGCCCGTACTTCCACTTCTTTTGAATTTTGGAAGGAAAAAAAAAAGCTCGTGACAAGCTCCTTCAATAAGGGACTGTTTATTTGCTTATTTCTCTTCATTGTTGTGAAGCGCTTGGGCAATTTTCAAATGAATTTTGCGCTTTACTGTTGTATTGTATCGTGTCGTGTTAATCTTAGATGTATTATATGAAGAACTATTTATCGAGATGATACCCATTATCTACATTCATTATTTGTAACATTAAAACGCAGCTTCGTTTAATACACGGAGCATTTTTACGGTTTGATCTGTTGATTTTTTCTCAAGACCTGTTCAAATGTTGAATGTTTTGTTGTTGTTATTGGTGTCATTTCACATGCCAACAAGTATATTTGAATTAATAAAAAAGTAATTGTTTAATTTGCTCAAATATTATTTTGAAATATTACATAACAATGTGATATGTTTTCATTCTCTTTCTGATATAAACTCTATACAATCTTACATGCTAGTATCATGGAAATACAGACAGCTGAATTATATGGGATATTTGCCAGATTGAGTTCATAAATTTTCATTATGCTGTTACATATTGGAGTTTTATTCTATTTCCGAGTATAAAAAAGTAATAAGGTAGGCTATTTTGTTATCTTGCACATAGGTATAACATGTAAATACATGTAGCTGAATTACATTTAATATTTGTAATATTCAAATTTGGTTTTCCATCATGCTGTATGAGATGTGAGTCTCGGATATGCATAAGGTTTCCTTTTGATCTCATAAATACCATGTAAATACAGGCAGCTGAATTATATGGATTGTTGGTAGGGTTCATTCTTTTTAATACTACAGAAGGTGTAAACCTGACACACAATACTTGTAGAATAAAGTGTTATGCGAGTGTAATCATTTGAAGAGTTGCACTCATAGCATGTAAATTTCTGCATCATACTACTGAGTTTGTATCTTTCAAATTTGTATGCTTTGAATTTATTTATCTTTTGTTTGTTTGAATTGCTTAATAAATCTTTGATACTATCTTAAGGAAAAAATGAGATAAGGTCTATATGTGTCTTAATGCTGCAATGAGATAATTTCTATAAGCACAGTTTTAACAATCTATTAAACAGACCGTATATACATCGCTAACAGCAACAGTATCTTAATAAGCAGTACTGCATTAGGCTTATTATAAACAGAACAGATTTGTGAAGCTTTCATATCGCTATAATTATTATAAACACATTATTTGCTTTGTATTCTTGATGATAATGCTATAGATCTGAAGTACACTTTGATAGAACAAACAAAGCTGCAATGCTTTCGTTATCCAAATCTGCATTCACTGGAGTATTTACGATTATATTTCTTTGTAAATTTCAAAGTTATCTTTCTGCTTTTGTCTTCTTTCTGGAATATACCATATCTTATTTCATTTTGATAATGAATAAATGAAAACTAAATGAAAAATATGAAACCATATCTGTCAGTTAATTTGCAATGTTTTTATTTCTTATTTTACCCATTTTCATACTATGTGAAGAGGAGGAGAAGGAGAAAATGAAAATAATGATGAGGAGGAGCAGTAGGAGGAGAGGAGGAGGACGAGGAGGACGAGGAGGAGAAGACTTGGGGAAAAAGAAAGAACCTGTAGGACACAGAGAGAAAGAGCAAGAATGGGGGGGGGGGCAAGAGAAATAGAGAGAGAGAGAGAGAACAAATTGAGAACAAGAGATAGAGAGAGCGTCAGACGGACGGGATAGAGAATTAGATGGCGGAATAAGCAAGCCAAGACAAGTAAATAGAGGAAGGGGAAGAGAGATACGGAGAGAGAGAGAGGGAGAGAGGGAGAAGAAGAGATAATGAAAACTTATTTTCATATTTGATAAATTCATAGAGGGGCGAGGGGCATAAGAGAGGCTCCCTCTGACAAATGAGATAAAATACAAGAGATCATGGCCCTAGAGTAAGAAAATGGTGTCGAATGGCGTACTATCTTCTTGATTTCATGTAAAATTATACTTTCGGAGGGCTTTATTTCTCTTTCCGTAACTCTACCCCATCTCCCCCCTCTCTCTCTCTCTCTTTCTCTCTCTCTCTCTCACACACACACACACACACACACACACATTTTGAAATAAAATGGAATACTCAAGTGCAAATGTACAATCATGGTACTACATTATTTCACTCCACATTAAATAAATGAATGCATTAATAAACAACTAAATAAATGAATAAATGGATGAATAAATGAATAAATGCATGAATGAATAAATGAATAAATGAATAAACATGCTGTGCAAAATTTTATGGAGATCAAATATAAACAAGCAAATGCATATCACTGTATGCATATTTCATTATGTTTCAATTTTTCAATGAATGCTTCATTAGACATGGATTTTTCATAAAACGTTGATGACATTCATTTGCCTCACACTTCATCAGTGAGTACGATCCAATGAGGCTACTGTTTTACACATAAATTATGTCATTACTATTCCTATGCGATGGTGCATTACAAGTTTTGTAACTGTGTATACTCCAGTGAATATCCCCTCCCCAACAATTGTCCCCAGAATTATCAAAACCTGGGCCCCGCTTCATAAAACTTGTTATCAATATCAAGTTGCATTAACTATTAAAACATAAGCTACTGAATTCCTTGCATCTGATCGGCTAAGAGCAAACTTGTCATAGAAATTGGCAATTGTCACTGATAACAAGTTTTATGAAACGGGGCCCTGGGGTAGGCCTATTGCACAAGGGGTTAACTTTCCAAGACACTGAAATTGGGGGAGGGGGTCTTGTAAGGGGGATAATCGTCCAGTGGATAGTTGTCCCATATACCTACGTTTTATACGATCATCTTCTATTACCATTTGCTGTGATGTTGCCTATACCATAGGGAAATAGTAATGCATGTTGATTTTTTTCTTCTTCTTATACAATATTGCCAAAACAATAACGAGCCCCACACATCTCTGTTAAAATGTGTCAATCAATAAGGGTGCCTTATCAGTTATATTAAAAATTTGAGCTACTAATATCACTTCAACAAAAAGATATTGCGAGTTCTAATACAATTCCGAGAAAGGTCTTTGAAGCACCCTTACACGAGCCCATAAATTAAACTACGAACCCATTGCCTCTTGGCTCCATGCATGCGTTGTGGTCTCAGTTCCTGCAATCTTGATCATTAATTTTCAACCCTGAAATGTTGGGTTATTGTTTTGTTGTTACTGTTGCTATTGTTATTGTTGTTGTTATAATTGTTGATTGTCGTTGGGGGGGGGGGGCGGAGAGCAGCGCATGGTATTAAAAAACATGCCTTTTTAGTAGGGCGCCTTAAGGACAAGGCCGAGTATCAACTACAACTACAACCGATACTACAACACTGATAGGGGGAAGGATAATACGTACCAAACTCATTGTAAACATTTTTGAAGGTAATTGTTTGCGGGATGTGGAAACTTTCGAAAAAAAACCCACAAATGTCCAACTCCCACCGCACAAAAAAAAAGGGGGGGGGAGAACAATTGATGACGCTCAAGAACCCCCGCATGTAATGGAAATCTTTTGGAACCTAAAATACGAATGTTGGACTTTGCCATGTTTTCAATATTTGCATTTTTCGCGAACCATTCGAGTGCCTTCATGGCAAGCCGTGTTAACATTAATTCTTATTTCTTGATATCAAGAAATAAGAATCTTGAATTCTCATATCAAGAAATGAATTGTTGATATCAAGGTAAAAATACCCGATGTCAACATATGAAAATTCTTGATATTAAGAAATAAAAGTAATTTTAAAACGGCTTGCCATATGCCCCGTGAAAACTGGTCTTTAGGCATGTTAGGAGACAATGATAGCTGGGAGGAGTCAGACATTGCATGCGTAATTGAAATATGACAATGTCAAAAACAACAAAAATCTTTCTTTAGTTTATTTGTTTAGGGCTATTTGTTTGTTTGTTAAGCTTTCCTCAGGAGACAAAGTTTCACGAACGACTTTGTGGCCGATTCAGAGAGGCTGCCTTATCACAGAGCCCTTTATTACCGAGTTGGACCAACTCTGTTTCATACAAATAAAGAGAAATTGCGCCATGTTTCTACTGAAACTGAGTTTAGCCAAACTCTGTAATAAGGGCGGCGGGGGGGGGGGGGGGAACTATATGAGCGTCAGTCGGGTACCACCCTAACCCTAACCCTTACCCTAACCCTAACCCTAATCCTAACCATAACCCTAAGACCCTAACCGTAACCATAACCATAGCCCTAACCCTAACCCTAGGCATATATTTCAGATCCATCAAAGGTGATGAATATTAATGAGGCGTGTGACGTCGGGCTCTGCCTCATCACAGAGCCCTGCCTCATCATGGAGTATGGCGCCATCTAATGGTATATACAGATTTAGAAATAAATGTATGATGATGAGAGATAAAAAGTTGCTATGATAGCAACTCCTGCTGGAATGGTAACTACCATGGCAACAGTGAGAATTCTGCTTCCTGATTGGCTTTTATAATGAAAATTGCCATTCCAGCAAGAGTTGCTATCATAAAAACTTTTCATGAAATGGGGCCCAGAATCTAAAGGATTCGCCAACACCATCCCACCCCCGACTTTTCCCATTATGTATGAAACTATGCCATTAAATAAAAATCATTTTCAAGCGAGTCATCTTATCAGTAATGCAAGCAAACAGTTATGATCCTTAACAAACATCATGTGCACTTTGAACTTAACATTTGCAGTGCAAGTCAAACAACATTTCTATATCTTGAAAGCAGCAATGCACCTCTATAGTTACAATAGACACTGGATCAGTTGCATGTCTAACTTATCAGTAGCTATGGTATATGATAAGAGGATAATGTTTACATTCAAGCTAATGATTGCAATTATCATTTTCATAACTGAGAAGAGGCTAATCCGTCAGTACGTGTACGTTGTATTACCATGTTCCGCAACCGAGAGGTGGCTTACAAACGACGCTTCTATTCCTTTTCGATGACGTTCCTGCTTCCATTCTTCCTCAAAGTTTATAAGGAATAGAATCTTTTTCTTTAAGACTGTGAGTATCATATATTGATCAAACACTGTATAGTTGTGATATATTCACTAATCGATTTTATCCTCATCTTGACTTACAGCATTGTGAGAGGTCTTGGAGTATAATGGTTGTCGATGCAATTAAGAAAAAAGGGTCCAATTTTGCACCATTTAGAGTGCAATGTAGAAATTTTTCTCATATAAAAGGTGCATTTTTGCACTCAAAAAGATGCAAAAAATGCAAGACTGGGAGCAAATTTTTGGTACAATATTGAACCTTTTCAAAAAGGGTCAATTTTGCTCCATTAGAGGGTGCAATGTTGCACCATGTAGGGTGTAAAATTGAAACTTTTGTCCTATAAAAAGGTGCAATTTTGCGCCTTTATGGGACCCTTTTTGGTCCGTTTGCAGACACAAATACTGAATAAAATAAAACTGAGAGCTATACATTTCCATGTTAAGATCAAACAAGGTGTAATTAACGAGACATATAAGCATAAATAGTAGCATCCAATCTATACTTTGAATATGACATGCTGTACCATGTACATGCACAGTACTGTAGTTGTAATGAGAATACGCATGGTTGAGATGCACTTTGAATACCAACTTTGCAAGATATTTTTATAATAACAAAATGGATAGTGCTATACAAACTGGCTTGAAAATGGTTCACAAGAAGTGACAAGCAAAAAGTTTTCTGTTTCTGCACTTCATAATCAGAGAATAATATTACTTCTTAAATTTGATAAGCAAGTTTGGTTGATGGGAAAAAAATTCTTCCAAGTTCTGTATACTAAGTAAAAACAACCCTGTGACATAAGAAAAATTTCGAGCTGCGGTCGTACAAAAAAGGCAAAGCAAGCTCCTATGCAAAACCAGGAAAATCATTCCCCACTTATTAAGATCATTATTCTCAGTATATACTATAAGGGCCTGTAAGCACATCTACAACTTAAGAAAGCAGATTTACATACCCTCATCCTTGTTTAAGTTGTGAGAATGACATGTAAATGAATTGTACCAAGTACAACGAATCATTACTAGCTTTTATAGATTTATATGATAAATGTGTAAACACGAGATGCGGTTTAAAGCTAAAAAGAAAAAAAAAACATGTAAAACTAGTTTATTATTCAATAACGAGGAAACTTACACATTTCTTAAATTAAACACATTTCTGTCATGTGGCCTACAAGCAGTATAAGAGTCCTGCAGTTCAAATAAAGCAGGCATTTTCTTTACCTCAGTTGTTGCAACCTGCGGCAAGGCAGATTACTTTGAAAATAATCATTACTCACATTTTGATATGATGCATTTACAAAAGAAAGGAAAAAAATAGAAACACTATATTCAGAAATGTCTTTTATTCTTTGTATTTGTCTAAAACATACAAAGTATTTTAGAGGAATGCTGCACCATGCAGTAGACCTTGTAAACTGCAGTCTTGATTGATGGGGGCGACGTTTGCCACTACTCAGGAGTTTTCACAGGGTTTGCCACTATGCTTTCCCTCTTTTATTGCTATGGGCTTGAGTACACCAGACTGGGAAGAGACCTTAATCTCTATGCAGCAATATTTGGTCGGATTTGGTATTGACAAACCTGCACCCCTCAAGGTTCAATAAGATCAGCTTCCTGATTTGATGGCAAAGGTTGAATACATTTTCTAGAGCTAGAGTTCACTCTGCAGCGCAACTGTAAGATCTGGAAGTTAATCAGAAGATTTAAGAAAGTGCTAGAAACACGCCTGTTCACCGGCGTAAATGCACTTTGAGGAGTGGGGGCATGTTCGACTTTTTTGCCGATTCTTTTTCCGTTGAACTCACACTTAAGTACAAGCACACACCCTTACCCACCTGCACAAACCCCCTTACACATGTTTTTATTTTTATTTTGCGAGCAAACGAAGCGAGCGAGCGAACAAAAAACAACCACTTTCTAGTTTTTAATCACATTTTCAAATGGAAATTCTAAGTTATGACGAGCGAGCGAAAAATAACCACTTTGCCGGTTTTCAGTGCATTGCCAAATATAAATTCTAAAATAAGACGGATGTTCATGACAGATTATTAAACGTTTTACTAACTGATTAATTCCAATATCATTTCTTCCTTAAAAAGTGTGTGTGTGTGTGTGTGGGGGGGGGGGGGGGTATTTGTACACGCCACCCCCCCCCCCCCCCCTTGAAAAAGTGGGAGGGGGGATATATCCCCCATCTCCCCGGGATTTACGCCAATGCGCCTGTTTACATGTTATAAAACGTCACTGTTCTATGAATCTAAATAATTATAGGAAAAATAAGGAAGAAATAAAACTATGTTTACAAAAACAAAAGTTACAACATTACACCCATAAGGCTTTATCAAGCTTTAATGGTACTTTCACAACATGTTTGAATAAAATGCATCACAGAAAATGCATCGCAAAATACGCACTAGCTTGACAAGTATGAAGCTAACAGAGTGAAGGAGAGAAAGAAAGAGATGGAGATAGACTGAGCGTCAGAGGGAGAGAGAGAGAGAGAGAGAGAAGAAGAAGAAGAAGAAGAAGAAATACATATCAATTAAAGGAGTACAGATTTGACTTCTTTCCATAATCAGAAAATAAAAGAAGGGGGAAAAAAATGAAAACTGAAGAGTGCTACATACCTTACATCAGGATACCTCTTATAAACACAAGAACTTATAGAGATGTTGCATCTTTTAAACTATTGATCTTGATATTCCGCAAAATAATATTAAACCCCTAAGCTTGAAGAGATGTGTGGAATTTCAGCTATATTGGACATGACTTGTATAATGTTATTTATTCATTGCATTTCTTGACCACTAAAACATCGAAATATACAAAAACATCAATAAAATACAACATAGCATAGGGAGATACAAGTTAAAACAACAACATGGAAGTAATAATGGTCCGGATCCCTGAGAAGCAAGGTTGTTTATTTAATCGGGACCCTACTTCACAAAGAAGAGAGACAGAACTATATGTATATATATTCTGTTTTGCAATACATAGGCATAAAAGCAATAAGTATAAAAAAATATCACGTAATTAACAAAAGTTGCATACGGATAGCAAGGGAATGGTTGTAGATAATAATTTGAAACAGAAATAAAAACAGAGTTCATCATGCCTTCAGAACTCATCTCTTATGTTTAAAACAAATGTAAGGATCTTGGAGAACTGGTCAATTAAACACAGATATTTCATTTATTTATCAATGAGGGCCTTTCTTTATATTTTATATTTTGTCAATTCTATTATTATATGGAATTCATCTCCTTCATGTTCCCCATATGGCAATCATTGCATATTCGTATATTTGAGGGGATTTTTACTGGGCGTTTATGCATATTCCTGTTTCTCTTGTGAAGTTGTAATCTCGAGCTGATTCTAAGTCGACAAATATTTGTTCGTAGTTAGAGAAATATCAAAGTATACATGATGTCATGTCATGACTAAATACAGATAAAAAAATTATGTCTTATATTCTACAAGACATAAAACATATTTTACGCTTACAGTTGACACCGAAGGCTCACCAGAGAAAGGATATCGTGCGGCTGAATTTGATTTGAATTTCGTGCGTGCATACATGTATGCAGCTTCAGGCTTGAGTTGATGACGTCCAGCGGTTTGATCGCGATCGGCATTGCATTAGTCTATCGCATTCATTGGCAAATGACAGGGGAATGTGGTGTAGTCTTTTCTCTCCTAACGTTCAAAATTGTCCTCAAATGTGCAGTTCATTTATTAGACTCAAAAGTTTCAGACGAACATGGGACTACAAAAGTATGTTGCCATAATAATATAACCTATTAAACCTATTAAAATATTACTTTAAAGGACAAATAAAAGACTACAAGTTACGGGGCAGCATGCGTTTTAGACTAATAAAAGGTACAAGCTTGCACCCTTTCGTTGATATTTCTACAAAAGGAGGCAATATTGCACCTTTTCCCGAAGGCTTGTATCATTTGAACACCTTTAATTCTTAGTGTGCGCGATCTATCTTCATGAAATGTTTTACTTTACTATCTATCAGTTTGATTAAAGATATATATCGTGGCAACAAAATCACACACGAGGCTTACATCATTTGTGCATCTTTAATTATCAGTGTTTGTGTGAGATCTATCTGCACAAAATATTTTATATTTTATTTTACTATTATTTTCTCGACTCAGTTTTATAAAAGATATATTATATCGTGGCAAACGAAATCACACACCCCTCCATGGGTGGAGATCGGTGTTGAATCAGGAAGGAGAGGGTTACAAGGCTTCTGACAAGCCCCCTCCCCCCCCCCCCCGGGAGAATGCTGACTTTAGTGATGATGATGTAAATATTTCAAAAACGGTGCTCTCGGAAAAAGACAAAGGTCGAGAAGACGAGGAATTATCTTTTCTTTTTTTTTCAAGCTTCCGTATAAATCAGATAGAAGCCTTTCATAGCACATACACGCCACTAAACACACTCAGAGAGTGATAACCATGCAGTGCCCCAAGAAGGCGACATGTTTGGTACAAGAAGGCTGGAAAGGGGCTTGCTGCATCTTGCCAAGGCGCCCTATATACAAGAAGGCAAGACATCAAGACCTTCTCGCCTTCTTGTGGCAAGCAAAGGCAGCATGGCGAGTTGCAACCTCATTTTTCCAACTCGTTTGCTTTCCAAAACCAGTGATTATTAAACGAGCGAGCCCAGCGAGCGGTGATAAATATACTCTTTTTTCATGACAGAAGTGTTATTTCGTCATCACAATACACTTTAAGCCTATAGTCGATCACCTGTGTGTAGAATATGACTCTATTAATACTTGGTACCTTTCTTGCCGTCGGAAACCATTCCGTTTTTACGAGCAAGCGAAGTCAGCCTCCCCCAAGTATATAAATAATTATGTATGAAAAAGTCACCAAAACTTTGCTCCCTCTCTGCTGAAATATAAGTTGCTTGCTGCCCGAAATCATCTTGTTTATAGCTTTTAAAAAACGAGAGTAGTTAGCAACCGAACCAAAAAAAAAAAAAAAGAAGGATTTTTTTTGTTTTTATCTAATCTATTGAAAGTATATCTATTTTAGGGTCAACTTGCCGCTCGATTTCTTAGAGTAAAAAGTCAGGCCTAGTTATTCTATGAGTGGAAGCATAATATGACGTTAGATAGAGACACAAGGTGAAAACCGATTTTCCTTTCATAACAATAGTAATTATCATCGGCATAGGTTGACAATAAGTTAAAGGCAAGCGAGCGCTTCCCGGATTCCGTTTTTCCTTGTTTTCCCTTGTTTCCCTTTCTTTCCCCTTTTGTTTTCCTTTCTTTGCCCTTTTCTTCTTTTTTTTTTTATTCAGTTCAGAAATTATGGGAGGGGGCAAAATTATATCTGTGCCCACCGAAATTTTCTTTGAGGGCAACTGCCCTCCATCTCCCCCCCCCCCCGATCGACACTTACGCTACAATGGCAAAATAAAAATTAAAAGAAAATAGCACATCTGTACAAATTACAAGTACAACTGAACTACACGTACAAAGCAATACTGCAAAATCAGTAGTAAGTATACCATGTATACCGACGCGTGATATATTCTACATCACAATACGCGACTACCTTTGCCGCCTTCGGATGTTCTGAGTAAATTTGGTGGCTCCCGTTTCCAGCGTTATGATCTTCCAATGAGACACTGAGCATATCCTACTTTTATATATTCAGAACGACAGTCAGGGATAACGTTGAAGCAAAATCGTATTAAGTGTTGGGCGTTTTGAGCAATATTCCACACTAACTTTAAACATTTGATCACTGAAATCTTGAAATAAACACTTTTTTGTTACCGTTTCATCTCAATTTCAAAAGCAATTTTAGTTAACTTTGAATCACTTTCATAAGTTAATGTCTAGCTCAGATGATCAGTCTTTCACTCGGCGTCTTGATCAAGCTCTCAACAATTATTGTAAACGCCGATCAAGCGGGAGGGGGGGGGGGGTCAACATAGGAAGGTTATTTCTACGGATTTTGATTTTTTTTTAAATCTAAAAAACAAAAATCACTCTTATGATGCATTTGGAGCTTGGAGAAGAAGTTTTCACCTTTACCTTTTTTTTTTAGCCCACTGTTGACCCCCTGAACCCCCACCCCCTAATTACGGGCCTGGTTAGGAGAACTACACATGTATTTCTTTTTCCTCTTCTTTTTCAGAGTTGTAAAGATAATTCCAACTTAGAGACCTGTACATCTACTCGCTACAGAAGGATTGATCTGTTTCATCCACATATTTCTCCAAATTATTTGAACAAAAAGTCACCACTCGCTAGTGTTTAGACCCTGGTAAGCTTATTTTAGGCTGTTCCTTAATATCTATCAACTTATGAAAAGAATGAAAGTTGCATAAATATTTTTTTAGACAACTCATGACAAGATTATGTGCACATGCCTCGTCCATAGATATACCACAGAGAGGTAGATAAGGAGGTAAACAATTTTGACTTTTTACTCTTAACTGTATAATGGGTTATTTTGAACACCTGCCCGACTAATATCTC
>CM057168.1:17526314-17536321 GCA_029962745.1 Echinometra lucunter
ACAGAATATATGGATGCGTGGTGTGTTGTCATCAGGTCACATCATCGCTCAACCAACACCAGCAGATCACAGAGTGTTCATTATCAACAGAGACGGTGCTCAAAGGGAAATCACCCTTAGTGATAGAATCTGGAATGTCTGCATCGATCCTATGACAGACGACCTCTACGTCCTGACATCAGATGATGAGTTCAAGACGTGTGTGATTGATCAGGTGATGAGTGAGGGTGTTATGAAGAAGAGAAGAGTAACATCATTCCCTCTGTCAACCAGACTGGAGGAAGACGATGGGTTTCATCTTGCATCGTCTAATGTGTTGATGACGTCATCAGGGAATATGATAGCTAGTGATAGAGACAACATTCTCGTATTCAAGAAGATGTTCAGCCTCTAAACCAATTCCTGTTTCATTTCGATTCGTCTATTGGAGCTCGAATGGCATTATTTTTTCAGGATTGTTAAAGACCTTCTGTCTCCAAACAGATATGGTATGAATACCATTATCATGCTTACTATACATGAATATATAGCATTTTAATGTAGATGTAGATACAGAAATAGATATGTATGTAATGAAGTGTGCATTGATTTACTGTAATAACATACAGGTTTATATTAACAAAAAAGAACAATAAACCCCTAAAATGAAAATTTGTAACAATGTAATCATGGTAATAGGTAACAGGGTTTCCTTGCTACTCTAGAGACTATTCACAAACACACACACACACCCGAAACGTGTTAATGCCTGCATTATGTACTAGTTATTTTGGTAAGATTCAAACCTAAGAAATTATTATTATTATTATTGTTATTATTATTATTATTATTATTATTATTATTATTATTATTATTATCATCATTATTATTTTTTTTTTTTTGCTATGAGACATATTATGTTGATTAATATGTTTAGTGAAATCAATTTCGTGAAATGAAAGAACTTGCTGGGTTCTGACATCTTTCGGGAGACTGCATACACATCATCATTATAATAAAAGACAGAGTTCACTTTGTGACAAGACATGTTGACTTTTGTCATATATGTTTGATAGAATAAAATGATGAATTAATAAAATAATATGCACTTGTCTGCCTCGTTATCTGTCAATAGATTATTCACATTGTAAGCATGTTCATAACTTTTACATAGCTGTATATTATATCGAGTAATAGCAAGATTCATACTATCTACCAACACAGTTCAAAATGACCCTTTACCCTCTTCCAGTTACCACGTGGCAACTCAATGTAGAGAGAGAGAGAGAGAAAAAAAAAATTCTCTTTATGGTCCCCAAATCTGAAACTTCCTCCCTCCTTTTGTCTATTCTTCCACTTAAGAAAAATGAAGAAAAAGAACGAACAAGGTGCAAAACCTCGTCATATGCTTCTTCAATAACTGGCTGTTTATTTGTACTTTTTCTTCACTTTTGTGAAGTGCTTTGTGCAATTTTCAGTTTGATATTGCGCTGTATCAGTTGTATAGTATTGTATTGTATTGTATCGTTTTGTATTGTGTTAATCTCAGATGTATATTGTATGAAGATCAATCTATGTCGACATGATACCCATTCTTTACTCTTAAATCTGTAACATTAAACGTAGTTTCGTTGCACAGAACTTTTGCACGATTTGATCTGCTGATGTTTCTCAAGACCTGTTCAAACGTGGAATGTTTTGTTATCATTGTTGTCATCTCACAGGCCAACAAGTATATATTTGATTTATACAAAGTAATCATTCAATTTGCTAGAATATCATATTAAAATATAACATAGAATTCTAACAAAGAAAAAATTGCACCCTAAATGCAACACTGGATGCACCTTTTGGAGTGCAATCTTGCACCCCGGACGAAAAAAGTGCAAAAATGCACTTTTTTGTTCTTGTTTGCACCCTGAAATTCCCGCTTGCACCTTTTAGGGTGCAGAGATTTTTTCCTACAAAAAGGTGCAAATTTGCACCTTTTCTAAAAGGGGGCAACTCTGCACCCTTTAGGGTGCAAAATGCGGCTAATTGTACCTTCAAAGGTGCAAAAAGCTTGTAAAAGGTGCAAATCCCAGTGTTGCATTTGAAGAGTGCAGGATTGCACATTTTTTTCTTAGTGTGCAGACAGCTGAATTATATGGGATATTTGCAGGATTCAGTTATAATTTTTCATTATGCTGTAACATATTTGATTTTTATTCCATATCCCAGTATAAAAATGTAATAAGGTGTGTGTGTATGTGTGTGTGTGTTTTAAATCTTACGCACACGCATAACATGTAGATACCGATAATTGAATTACATTTGTAATATTTAGATTTAATTTTCCACTATGCTTTAAGGCTCGGATATGCATAAGTTGCACTGTTATTTTTTAAATCTCATAAATTACCATGTAAATACAGGTAGCTGAATTGTATGGAGTTTTGGTAAGATTCGTTTTTTTTTTTTCTATTTATGCAAAAAGAGGCCGTGTAAATCGTTGACATACATTCTTATATAGAATAAAGTGCTTAAGAATGTAATCATGTTTAAAAGTGCACTCATAGCATATAAATAGCTGGATCATACTAAATTCATATCTTTTAAATGTGCATGCTTTGAATTTCTTGATGTTTTGTTTGTTTGAGATGATTATCTTCGATATCATACATCGATAAAACGATGAGTATTCCTATATGTATTTCGATACATTGAAATATTTTTTTATGATATTGTATCTTATTGCTACAATGAGATAATTTCAATAAACAAAGTTTTGAAAAAAAAATCTACCAAAGAAACTTTACACATTGCTAACACCCATAACAGCTAAAGATTGCATTATCCTAGGTTTATGTTTGTATGAAAAGAACAAATAATTTTGTTAATTTTTCATATCGCTAATATATTTGTATTTGAATTTATTATTGATTATAATCAATGCTAGAAATATGACCAAAATTATGACAGAAGAAAGAAAACTGCACTGGTTTTTTTAAATCCCCATCTACATTCACTGTAGTAGTTATGCTTTATATGTCTTTGTAAATTTCAAAGTTTTCTGTTTTCGATTTCTTTCTGGAATGTACATCGGCTTATAAATTCCATTTAAATAAGGAATAAATGAACAATTAGGCCGCTATCTAATAATATTCAATCACAGTTGCATTCGTTTCTTTACCCAATCCTATGTGAAGAGGAGAAGAAGGAAAAAAAAAACGGATGATGATGATAATAATGATGATGAGAGGTAGCGAGAAAAAATGACAAGACAGTGTAATTCAATTACAATTATTCAAAAAGGAGACAATTGTTAATGAAGGAAGAGAGAGAGAGAGAGAGAGAGGGGGGGGGGGGGAGAGTGGGAACAAAAGAAAGCGTGAAAACAAGAAAGAGAGACAGAATATAGAATTAGCAAGTCGAGAGGTACAAGTAGACAGAATAAGAGAAGAGAGATACAGAGATAGAGAGGGAGAATAAGAGATAATAAAATGTTTCATATTTGATAAAGCCATAGAGGGGCGAAATGTATAGGGGGCTCCCTCTTACAAAGGAGATAAAGTACAACAGATCAAGGCCAGAGTGAGAAGAGGGTGTCGAATGAGGGGTACTTTCTTCTCGATTTCATGTAACATTATACATTCGGGGGGGGGGGGGGTAATTTATTTATCTTTCCTTTACACTCTCCCCTCTCCCCTTCTATCTCTCTCTCTCCCCTTCTCTCTCTCTTTCCCTCTCTCCCTCTTTCTCTTTTCTCCCCTAGCACTCACCTCTCTCTCTCTCTCTCCTCCCCCTCTCTCACTGATTTTTAATTATTATTGGAATACCCAAATTCCTTCCATCCTTGTATAATTCGCAGGATTACGCTATTTCACTTCAAAATTAATACAAGTGCAAAATCTTGTGGATATAAATAACACAGACTCGAGAATATACATAACTTTATGCATATTTCATTACATTTCACATTTTTCGAAGAATGTTTTCAATATACATCTACATGTATTTTTTTTTCACGAAATGTTTAAGACATACACCTGCGCTATAAACCAATGTGTATGATCCAATGAGACTGTATTTGTCAATACAATATTAGTCTACGCATATTTTACGACTATACCCCCCCCCATAATTAATGTCTCTGGAAAAATTATCTTGGATTATCCCCGAAGGTTAATTGTGCTAGAGGGTAACATTCCAAGAAACTGAAAGGGGAGGGGGGGGGGGGGGTAATGGTCAATGGGTTCATGTCAGGGGAATAATTGTCCAGGGGGTAGTTGTCTCAGCACGATTATTCATTACATACAATGTATGATCTTCTATTACTATTCACTGTGATATTGCCTATACCACAGTCCTATTATATAGAATTATGTTATAGTGCATCAAGAAATCTCACAAAACACAAAGTACATCAAACAAGAAAAGACATCTGTATGGACCAACACATGACTTGGCAGGATCATGCGAAGTACATCTCAAGTAAAATTGGTTCTAGGTTGGTCCTACTGCGCAGAGTCAGAAAATATCTTACCACAGATAGTGCCAAACTGCTTGCCAATTCTCTTATTCTTCCATATTATGACTATTGCAGTATCTCATGGAGTAACTGCAATAAAGGAACAAAAGATATCCTGATGAAGCACCATAAGCAGATGGCAAGAATTGTCCTCAAAACAAACATGTTCACTTCTACCTCCGAAATGTTCCATACCTTTGAATGGATTGACATGGAAAACGATGGGAGTTCCAGAAAAGCAAACTATTGTTTGACGTTATGAATAATAGCCACCATCTTATTTGTGTGACATATTCACATTATCCATCCACACTCACAGATATACAACAAGAAGCTCCAAGAATTATGGAGCTTGCGAAACCCAAGATGGCGCGCACCTATTGAGGTTGCCCCTCCAGTAACGGTCTTGAACTTTTAGCTTTTTTGACTGTTTCCGAGATCTTTTTTATCAACTCAAGCTTATATGGCTTCACTTTTACTACTCAGGATTACTTCGGTGCACCTTTTATCAATAATAATAACATTTTACTACATTTTTGAAGAACTCTTCTCAACTGCCTTCTGGATTTTAATACGCTTAACACACAGCACTACAGTAGTACGGTACATGTATGGACAATGCGGTATGGTACAACGTCATAACCTGTATAGCACATGTATGTATGCTTCATTTCGTTCTTCCTACACAGTACCGGTACCTATGAGAAAACGGTGCTTTGTACAGACCTGCAGTACACGTTGGTTTAGTGTGCGTGCGTACTCATCTCTTTTTACAAATTTTATTCTGGATTCACCCCCAGAAACTTGAACTTTTTAACTACATGTAATTATAACTGCCTCCATTTTTAACCACATCTTACCTGCACTTTCTTGACTTGATCTACCAAGTTCTAACTTCTGTCATTTGGTGTCAGAGATGTCTACATGTATGCCAGGATTCGTGAGACATTTTTGAATCTACACTAGACTCTACACTACACAGTTCACAGTTGGAGATCTGGTATTACACCAAGCTACATTATAACTATTTTTATATGCACACATTGTCTTTGACATTAACTGTCTACAAACTTGTTTTTCCTCCAGAGACGTTGAATCTATACATACTTTTCTATGCCCTTGACTTGAGTATAGATCTGCATGTACATTATCACAACTTATCTTCAAGTCCTGCGCCATCACTTACTCTTATTAGACTCACTATACGTCATTAATAGTGTCCTTGTTGCAACGACAGTGATTTTATGTAGCTGTGTTATGTAATGCTTACCCAACCATCAAGGACTCTCCTTCAGCTCTTCGTATTTTTACTCTTGTGGAAATTTGTGAATACTCAATTACAAATTGACCCGAAGCCACAAACAGTTCCAAATAACTTGATCACAAATTTCTCACTATGTCGATTTAAACGTCTTAGGTTTTTTAGGATTCGTATACAATACTACACTAATACACACGCAACTTTTCAAATACCACTTATCATCTGTGGAGACGTCGAGTCCAATCCCGGCCCTCAACATCGGAACATTACTGATCATCACACACATGCCACCATTAGATGTCAATCTTATCTTCAAAACTCGCCAAAATCTACATGGAAGCCCACGACTACAGGATGCCATTTTCACACTGAAGACCAGACAACATGGTACCCTAGGAATCTCAGCTTCTTCTCAGTATCAACCCACGAACAACTCATCAGAAGACTACGACCCGGTTTTGACTTAACAACTCAACACTCTACTCACAATTTTCTTCAACAACCACTTGATAATGATGTATGGAAGCGAATTCATAAATTGGGAATCTCACGTAAGCGAAAAACACATCGTGGAAGTAAAGGGCATGGAAGAAGAAGACCTCAAAGCCCTTCGCGTTCTCAGCAATGTTCAACTTCCAAGTCAATATCGGTATTAATACGACCGCGTACATGTTCTCGTAACCATAGAAGAACTAATGTCTGTCTGAGCAACTTGAGCTTCTTAAAACGTGATAATAACTCATTGCAAGAAGTTGAGTATAACTTACCAATGTATTTTTAACCAATGTTCGCTCACTCAAGAATAATTTGATGAAAAAGCCATTGCTGTTCATAAATATAACATTGATATTTTTCCATAACTGAAACCTGGTTAGATGAAAACACTTCAAATTGATTATTTTCCTTACCTGGGTTTAGTTCCTTTTCCAAACAGCGTATCAACAAGAAAGGAGGAGGTGTAGCAGCTTTTATTAGAGATATCTACAATCCGAAGCGTCTCTCTGTTCAAGTACGCGATGACATTGAGATTATTTGGATACGTTTAAGACCACCTCGATTACCTCGGTCAATATCATGCATTATCGTGTGTACTGTATATTTTCCTCCTAAGCATCCAAACCCTGAACTTTACATTGACCATATTTTGTCTACTATTGACTCTTTATCGACAAAATATTCTTCTGCTGGATTTATAATAACTGGTGATTTTAATGATTTAGATATCAGTCAAATACTTTTATTGAATAATTACATGCAGGTTGTTGATAAACCCACCAGGGGTCAAAACATACTGGATAAAATCATTACTAATATTGGCTCTGCCTATAATCCAGTGAGGATTTTGTCACCTTTGGGAATGAGTGATCACAACTGTATCCTTTGGTGTCCCTTACTTCATTATTATGGACATTTATCTCATAATCAAAAGAGCAAAAAGACAAAAATTGGTACGTCCTTTAACTGATAGTGGAATTCAGGAATTTGGAACTTGGTTACCCATTATTCTTGGGATGAATTGTACAATACCATGGATGTATCTGTAATGTGTAACATGTTTTTGCAAGTCTTAAATACCACATAGATTTGACATTTCCCACTAAGGTTATTAAATTTCATGAAAATGACAAACCATGGATTAATGGGCAAAATTAAATCACTAATAGAAAATAGGCAAGTAGCTTTTTCAAATAATAATGTAACATTGTGGAAACATTATAGGAACAAGGTACAAAGGGCCATAGACTTGGCGAAGGATAAATTTTATAATAAAAGAATACAGAAACTTAAACTTAATAATCCAGCTGATTGGTACCGTCATATCAAACTCATGACTCATGGTTCTCAATCTCAAACACATATTGATATACCAAATCTCTCATATGAGGAACTTCAAAATTTTAAGTGTGTAGCAAATATTATCAATGACAGGTTTTTATAGATTGCAATCTGACCTTAGGTCAAATTTGCCAGCTTATTTGCCATCACCCTCTGAATGTCCAACAGTACAACCTTGGGATATTTACAATAAATTACGCAAATTAAATTTGCAGAAGTCAACTGTTTCTGGTGATTTACCTATCAGAATTATTAGAGAGTTTTCCTATGAATTATGTTTTCCACTATGTCATATTATAAATACTGCCTTTAAACAAGGTATCTTTCCACAGATATGGAAACTTGCTGAAATTGTACCAATTCCAAAATCTTTTCCTCCTGTGGTGTCTGATCTAAGACCAATAGCCTTAACATCTTACTTTGCTAAGATTGCTGAATCGTTCATTGTTAAGTGGTTGTTGGAGGATATACGCGATCAGATTGATACAATCAATTTGGTAACCGTCCAGGTCTCTCTACTTGTCATTACCTTATTTCAATGCTTCATAATCTCTATACGAATGCTGACAAACAAAAAAACATCTCAACTATGGTGTTGACAGATTTTTCTAAGGCTTTTGATCGAATTGATCATAATATTCTTATTCACAAATTAATATGCTTGAATGTACGACCATGTGTAATCTCATTAGTCATTGATTTCTTGTACCGCAGAAAACAGTCTGTAAAATATAATGGTCACATTTCTGATGTCAAGGACTGTAATGCGGGCGTTCCGCAAGGGACAAAGCTCGGCCCCGTGTTGTTCTTTATTATGGTAAATGATGCTTGTAACAATTGGTCCCCTACCTTTCTAGAAGTATGTGGATGAGTTAACAATTGTAGAAGCTAGAAATCAAAACAAACCTTCTCAGATGCAAAGAGAGATTGACTCTTTGCTTGCTTGGTCTTGGCTAATAACATGAAACTCAATCCTAGTAAATGTGTTTTTTATGACTATTTCATCATGAAACAACCGATACACCAAAATTCAATATCAACCAAATACCAATGAATGAGACCAGTATTGTTAAAATTTTGGGTGTTCTATTTCAACAAAACCTGAAATGGGATTCTCAAGTTAATGAAATGATAAAAAAATGCAATAGACGACTGTTCATGTTGCGTAAACTTAAACGGTTCAATTTACCCATGTATGATCTTATACTGTGTATACTGGATACATTAGACCATTGTGGAATATTGTGCTCCTCTGTTCCACTCCAATCTTACTAAAAATCAAACTGATAACATAGAAAAATACACAAACGTGCATCAAATCATACTTGGTTCCAGGTACATTGCTTATGAGGAATCACTAGAAATGTGCAATTTATCAACTTTGGAACCAAGGAGGGTTAAGTTATGTTTAGACTTTGCTTTGAATTTAGAGAAACATCCTAGGTACTCATCTTGGTTACCTGTTGCTAGGAATATTGATTTTAACCTAAGACATGTAAAAAAATACTCACAATTACATTGTAAAACTGATAGGTTTCAGAAGAGTGCATTCCATATTTTATTAATATCCTGAATGAATATCATTCCCAAAACTCTTAATCTGTCCAATTTTAAGTGATTCCTTTGTTCATATGACCAAGAATTCCTTCACTTTGGAATGGAGTGTGAAATGTACACTGCCCATACAATTCTTTAGGGCAGCAGTTTGATTATATTGCGCAATAACAGCTTACACTGTCAGGGAATACCAGTGTGTATGTATGGTTCACATCTCATTCATACACGTATGTCAATAGACAATAGACAATTTGCTATGACTTTGCGAGGGATAGGTGTCGTGTGGGGCGGTACCGGAGCGGCGGACGCGACATCGGGACTGGCCCCTATGGTTTCGGAGTGCTGCAGTTTGGGGTGTTTGGTTCCGGACGGCTGTTGCTTGGTTTGGACGGTCGCATTAGACTATTGGTCGCATATCCGATCGGTTGGGTGGCTGGGAGGAATGTGTTTCCCTGGGAGTGATGGGTGTGACAGGCTCTTGCCATGCCCATTGCTCCCGGGGGATACATTTCTCTCGGCGCCTTTCTCGTCGTGTGTGCGACTGGTGGTTTTTCTCTGCGCCTGTCCAGCTCGGAAGTGGCTGTTTGGGACCGAGCATTTCTGGGCTGTAGCGCTTCGGGGGTGTAGGGGTATGTCTCGGGTCGCGTCCGTTGCTCTGGTGTTACCCATTTCCACACCTGTCCTCAATTTTAATTTTAATTTTGATTTGCATTATATATATATGAGTTATCTTTTATTATTCTATTTAATTGGTTTGGAGGCTTATGTTTGTATTTTTATGGTTTTTGTACATTGTAGTTTACTTTTAAATTTTCATGTTGTTTTAATGGTTTTTGTATATATCTAATCTTACATGTAACAAGA
>CM057168.1:17536821-17551179 GCA_029962745.1 Echinometra lucunter
TCTTCTTCTTCTTCTTCTTCTTCTTCTTCTTCATCTTCTTCTTCTTCTTTATTGAATAAATGATAAGGGGTGGTCCCCCCAAGGTCCCCCCACCCCCGGCGTCGCGGGCCATTGTATTTGTAACAATGCGTTGTTTTTGCAATGATTGTAAAGTGCTAGATGGCGCTCAACCACTTACGGCGCGAAGGTAGATTCAAGAAGTCCAAAACATTCTTTTGAAACGAAATCGTTCTGTGTCTACAAATATATGGATGTCTCTAACAGATCTTGTTGTATTAATTATGATATCAAGATTTATATCAAGCAAAGTGCAAATAATTTACCTTTCTGGAAGATGTTTGTTCATACATTATACGTCGGAAAGTAAACCGATTACTGCTTGCGATTAGATCTTTAAATTTCAAGTCTGTAATCATCGACCAAAGGGGATCGATGGTTTAGATTCTTGGTGAATTCATTTACTGTTAAAAAAAAACACACGTGAAAGATTATTTTCACTTTCCAGCTAAGGGCCTTTCAATTGTTTATCATCAATTTTACCCCGGGTTGGGAGTGGGAGTATCCCCCAATCCCTGGAATCTTTGACGTTCCTTTGTCACTGTTTTTGTCTTCTCCTTTTCTTACCTTCATTCACCTGCTTCTCTTCTCTTTTTTGTTTTTTTTTTTCGGGGGGGGGGGGGGGGGCAGCCGCTCCCATCGCACATCCTCAAGGCATGGGGTGTCGAAGTCGAATGGGTAAACCAACATACTATTGAACTCGCAATATGTTGTTTTTTATTGAATTAATATTTGAATATTTACACCCCTGACATGAACCCTTTGACCATTAACCCTCCCCCCCCCCCCCTCTTTCAGTTTCTCGGAAAGTCCCTCCCCAGTCAATTAACCCCAGGGGATAATTATCCTAAGAGCATTTGTCCGGAGACAATATCGGGGGCGGGGGTGGCAGTGGTCCTAAAATATCTTTAATAATAATATAATTTCATGTGTAGTAGCCTCATTGGATACATGTATATTGAAAACATTTTACGAAAAATGTGAAATACAATGAAATATGCATAACATTATGTGTACTGTTGGGACTGTTTCAGTCTACAAGATTGCATTCATGAATTTACGTTGAAGTGAAACTGTAGTCTTGTGATTATGTATACAAGCAAGGAATTCATATGCATTTGGGTATTCCCATTTTATTTCAGAATCAGTGGGAGATTTGAAAGAGACTGAGAGAGAGAGAGAGAGAGAGAGAGAAGGAGAGAGTGAGAGAGAGAGAGAGGGAGAGAGAGGGAGAGAGTGAGAGAGAAGGAGAGAGAGAGAGAGAGCGACCAAGAAAGAGAGAGTGAGGGATAGGGGAAATATGGAAAAGGCGGAGGGAGAGGGGACATTGACATCGAAGGGGTCAGAGGGAAGCAAAAATCTGAATTTTCTTTCATATTACGACATCCATAATTTTTTTTTTCTACTTTCCTCCCTCCTTGAAAAAAATATCACATCCGTCCAATCTTACACATAGTGTACACATCTCTCACACTCTCGTCAATCCATGAAGTCCACTTCTGTGTAGAACCGTCCATCCCCCCCCCAAAAAAAAAAAACTTTTTAAAAACTGGATTTTTGGCTTACCTAGTTGATACAAGTAAACTGCTGTTCCAATCTTTGTAATTTTCAAATGAAATTGACGATTTAGAAGTTTCTTCGATGTTTAAAACTTCATGAAGAAGAAAATATTCAGAATAATCTACTTGTAATTAGTGCTTCAGGTGCGGCCAAGATGGCGTCTGGTACCATCCCATTTCAAACTACTGTGCACGAGGAACTGATTTGACTTATGATTTCAGTGGCAATGCTGACACATGCATTCATGAATACATTTCAGAATTATGACAAACAGGGACAAAGTTTTAATATTCTTGTCACATGATTTAGATTTTTTTTTGACAAGAGATAGGCACCACTGCTTTTTATGAATACAACCACATATTTGAGAATGGTGATGACGGCGGCGGTTACACCGGATGAATGCATTTCCATTACTCATGACGTCACTGAAGGCATTACAGGGGGGGGGGGGGCGGCGGGTAGGGCAGAGTTGCCCCTACTAATATGTCCCTAGGAATTCCCCTTTTTGTCATAAAATGCATGGCACACATAATCAGCTTGAGCTAACCAGTCTTTTGAATGATGTTTCTTCCACATGACCTAGTACCATCTTCAATTAATGTTCCCTGAGCGAGCTAGCTTTGCAAGGGGTCTAGTATGAAAAGACATCTCACTGTTTCACTGCACGTAATAGCAGCTGCATGATCTTGACCTCTCTTCCCCATACTCTTCTTCCTTTCTTTCTTTCTTTGTTTCCTCTTTCTTTCTTTCTTTATTTCTTTCTTTTCTTACTTTCTTTCCCTTTCGTTTCGTTTCTTTCTTTCCTCTTTTTTCTTTCTTTCCTTTTTCTTTCTGTCTTTCTTTCTTTCTTTTCTTTCTTTTCAATGTTTCTTCTACTTTCCTTCTTTCTTCTTTCTAGCTTCTTTTTTCTTTTTTTCTTTCTTTCTTTCTTTCTAGCTTCTTTTCTCTTTCTTTCCTTCTTTCTTCTTCTTCTCTTTCTCCTTCTTCTTCTTCTTCTTATTCTTCTTCTTCTTTTTCTTTCATCATCTTCTTCTTCTTCTTCTTCTTCTTCTTCCTTTTCCTTTTGATCAGTTGAAAAAATTATAGGGCGCCCCTGCCTTCTGTACATAGCCTCGGTTTGTTATACATTATACATTATACTACAAATACAATGTAGTTCAAGGCACTGATCTGTATGAGAAACAAAAAAAATCTATCGGTGAGATAAAGGGTTCGATCAAACATTGTACAGTAATTGTTGTTAGATCTTAAATCTTACTTTTTATTGAAAATTTCGAAAAATTACAACCAAATTGTGCACCAGATCGTTCATTTTCAATTTTAAAAGTGCAAAGGCTCCAGCTTTATTGCTTCACTCCCTCGCTTCCTTGTTCCCTTGAATATTAAACACAAGTATTCATGCCCATATTGGAACAATGCCTGCGTACGGCCATGTGAGGCGGGGATTGCATGTGTAATCATCTCATATGCAATACTAAGTAACTACATCATTGTAAAAATGACATCACTACAATCTCTTACAGAATGATGTTTGTACCACGTGACCCTCCTCACTATTTAAATGCATGTAATTATAGTTCCATGACCCTGTCATCTCTTCCACATACTCCTCTTTCCCACTTTCTTTCTTTCTTCTTTCTATTCTTCTTCTTCGTCTTCTACTTCTTTTTCGATCATTAGATAAATGATGATGGTGGTCGCCCCGAGGTGCCGCGGCCCCTGTTTATTACAATTGTCTTGTTTTGCAAATAATTGTAAAGTAATTGCCGCTAGATGACACTCAACCACTTGCGGCACGATGGGGGATTCAAGAAGTCAAAAATGTTCTTTTGAAACGAATTCGTTCTTTGTCTAGGAATATGGATGTCTCTCACATGTCTGGTTGGAAAAATATTTGTATGAAGATTAAAATCAAAGGAAGTGCAAATACATGTATACCGTTCGGGGAGATGTGTGTTCATATAGTAAGCATCGGAAAGCATACCGTTTATTGTTTGCGATGATATCTTCAAATTTCAGGTTTCCAGGTTCTTGGTTACTGAGTCTGAATAAGCCTAAAAACCACACATGAAAGATTGTTTCAGTTCCCAGCTACAGGCCATGCAGATTATTATGACCTATATTCCTGGGTCATCAATTTTACCCCTGGGCCGAGAGGGGTAGTCCCCCCCCCCCCCCCCCCTCTAGCGGAAGCTTTGACGTATCTTTGTCACCGTTTCTTGTCTGTCCTCCTCATTCTACGTTCTCTCACCTTTTTTGGGGGGGATGGGTAGGGACTGGGTGACCGCCCCTGGCTACGTGGTCGTCGTTTGGGTAAGACCATAAGATAACTCAGTGGTCCTTTTTTACATGTATGTTACTTTAAATAGTATTTTGTACTTGCAAAATATTTTTATTGAAGTGATATTTGAAGGTCAAATTTTGAATGAAGTATACTGACATAGAACCACTAACATATTATTTATCTATTTATTTATTTATTTATTTATTTATTTATTTATTTATTTATTTATTTATTTATTAAAACTTGATTAACTTAAACATTATTCTATTCTATACTACATAAATCAACATGTTCATGTAATAAACTGATAAAAGTGACCAGGTTGGATTTAGTGTTTATCCACTCATGAAAATCAATCAATATTAAACTGCTCTGTTTCATCTACTGATCTTGAATACAAATTACAATCTTACTCTGCGTCCCACAAAGATTGGGGGAAGTTATTACCCAGAAGAACACCATTTTGAATATTGAGAACAAAATACGTTTTTACCATTGAAGTAAATTCGGGGGGTGGAGGGATATATCCCCCCATTTTTTCCAGAGGAGGGATAGTGTGTACAAACATCCCCCACATTTTAAGGAACAAATGATATTCGAATTAATCAGTTAGTAAAACTTTTAATAATCTGTCATAAATAACCATCTTATTTCAAAATTTCTATTTGAAAATGCGATTGAAAACCAGAAAAGTCGTTATATTTGGCTCGCTCGCTTCGCTCGCACTCATAATAAAAATTATAACGTTTGTAAGGGGGTCTGTGCGGGTGGGTGAGGTTGTGAGATTATACTTAAGTGTGAGTTCGACAGAAAAAAAAAAACCCAGCAAAAAAGTCGATTATCCCCCCACTTCTCAAAGTGGATTTACGCCGGTGGTTCTTACTCTCTGCATTTTGCACTGGGGGGGGGGGGGGGGGGGGTAGGCTATTCCACATTAGAACACCATTAACTGAAAGGGCACGTTTATCACATTCTCTTGGAATGATGACACCATAATTCTCTTGGAATGATGGCACCATAATTCCCTTGGAATGATGGCACCTTAACTCCCTTGGAATTATGGCACCATAATTCTCTTGGAATGATGACACCATAATTCTCTTGGAATGACGGCACCATAATTCCCTTGGAATGATGGCACCTTAATTCCCTTGGAATGATGGCACCATAATTCCCTTGGAATGATGGCACCATAATTCTCTTGGAATGATGGCACCATAATTCTCTTGGAATGATGGCACCATAATTCTCTTGGAATGATGACACCATAATTCTCTTGGAATGATGGCACCATAATTCTCTTGAAATGATGGCACCATAATTCTCTTGGCATGATTACACCATAGATAGATAAATGGTTTTATTGAAAAAACAATTCATGGTAGCCCAAAGGCTAAATTTACATTGTTTTACATTGTAAATTTCTTGTTACATGTAAGATTAGATATATACAAAAACCATGATGAACAACATGAAAATTTAAAAGTAAACTAACAATGTACAAAAATCATAAAAATACAAACATAAGCCTCCAAACCAATTAAATTAGGATAATAAAAGATAACTCATAAATATATAATGCAAATCAAAATTAAAATTGAAATTGAGGACAGGTGTGGAAATGGGTAACACCAGAGCAACGGACGCGACTCCGAGACATACCCCTACACCTCCGAAGCGCTACAGCCCAGAAATGCTCGGTCCCAAACAGCCACTTCCGAGCTGGACAGGCGCAGAAAAACCACCAGTCGCACACACGACGAGAAAGGCGCCGAGAGAAATGTATCCCCCGGGAGCAATGGGCATGGCACGAGCCTGTCACACCCATCACTCCCAGGGAAACACATTCCTCCCAGCCACCCAACCCGATCGGATATGCGACCAATAGTCTAATGCGACCGTCCAACCAAGCAACAGCCGTCCGGAACCAAACACCCCAAACTGCAGCACTCCGAAACCATAGGGGCCAGTCCCGATGTCGCGTCCGCCGCTCCGGTACCGCCCACACGACACCTATCCCTGCAAAGTCATAGCAAATTGTCTATTGTCTATTGACATACGTGTATGAATGAGATGTGAACCATACATACACACTGGTATTCCCTGACAGTGTAAGCTGTTATTGCGCAATATAAATCAAACTGCTGCCCTAAAGAATTTGTATGGGCAGTGTACATTTCACACTCCATTCCAAAGTGAAGGAATTCTTGGTCATATGAACAAAGGAATCACTTAAAATTGGACAGATTAAGAGTTTTGGGAATGATATTCATTCAGGATATTAATAAAATATGGAAATGCACTCTTCTGAAACCTATCAGTTTTACAATGTAATTGTGAGTATTTTTTTACATGTCTTAGGTTAAAATCAATATTCCTAGCAACAGGTAACCAAGATGAGTACCTAGGATGTTTCTCTAAATTCAAAGCAAAGTCTAAACATAACTTAACCCTCCTTGGTTCCAAAGTTGATAAATTGCACATTTCTAGTGATTCCTCATAAGCAATGTACCTGGAACCAAGTATGATTTTGATTGCACGTTTTTGTATTTTTTCTATGTTATCAGTTTGATTTTTAGTAAGATTGGAGTGGAACAGAGGAGCACAATATTCCACAATGGGTCTAATGTATCCAGTATACACAGTAATAAGATCATACATGGGTAAATTGAACCGTTTAAGTTTACGCAACATGAACAGTCGTCTATTGCATTTTTTTATCATTTCATTAACTTGAGAATCCCATTTCAGGTTTTGTTGAAATAGAACACCCAAAATTTTAACAATACTGGTCTCATTCATTGGTATTTGGTTGATATTGAAATTTTGGTGTATCGGTTGTTTCATGAATGAAATAGTCATAAAAACACATTTACTAGGATTGAGTTTCATGTTATTAGCCAAAGACCAAGCAAGCAAAGAGTCAATCTCTCTTTGCATCTGAGAAGGTTTGTTTTGATTTCTAGCTTCTACAATTGTTAACTCATCCACATACTTCTAGAAAGGTAGGGGACAATTGTTACAAGCATCATTTACCATAATAAAGAACAACACGGGGCCGAGCTTTGTCCCTTGCGGAACGCCCGCATTACAGTCCTTGACATCAGAAATGTGACCATTATATTTTACAGACTGTTTTCTGCGGTACAAGAAATCAATGACTAATGAGATTACACATGGTCGTACATTCAAGCATATTAATTTGTGAATAAGAATATTATGATCAATTCGATCAAAAGCCTTAGAAAAATCTGTCAACACCATAGTTGAGATGTTTTTTTGTTTGTCAGCATTCGTATAGAGATTATGAAGCATTGAAATAAGGTAATGACAAGTAGAGAGACCTGGACGGTTACCAAATTGATTGTTATCAATCTGATCGCGTATATCCTCCAACAACCACTTAACAATGAACGATTCAGCAATCTTAGCAAAGTAAGATGTTAAGGCTATTGGTCTTAGATCAGACACCACAGGAGGAAAAGATTTTGGAATTGGTACAATTTCAGCAAGTTTCCATATCTGTGGAAAGATACCTTGTTTAAAGGCAGTATTTATAATATGACATAGTGGAAAACATAATTCATAGGAAAACTCTCTAATAATTCTGATAGGTAAATCACCAGAAACAGTTGACTTCTGCAAATTTAATTTGCGTAATTTATTGTAAATATCCCAAGGTTGTACTGTTGGACATTCAGAGGGTGATGGCAAATAAGCTGGCAAATTTGACCTAAGGTCAGATGCAATCTATAAAAACCTGTCATTGATAATATTTGCTACACACTTAAAATTTTGAAGTTCCTCATATGAGAGATTTGGTATATCAATATGTGTTTGAGATTGAGAACCATGAGTCATGAGTTTGATATGACGGTACCAATCAGCTGGATTATTAAGTTTAAGTTTCTGTATTCTTTTATTATAAAATTTATCCTTCGCCAAGTCTATGGCCCTTTGTACCTTGTTCCTATAATGTTTCCACAATGTTACATTATTATTTGAAAAAGCTACTTGCCTATTTTCTATTAGTGATTTAATTTTGCCATTAATCCATGGTTTGTCATTTTCATGAAATTAATAACCTTAGTGGGAAATGTCAAATCTATGTGGTATTTTAAGACTTGCAAAAACATGTTACACATTACAGATACATCCATGGTATTGTACAATTCATCCCAAGAATAATGGGTTAACCAAGTTCCAAATTCCTGAATTCCACTATCAGTTAAAGGACGTACAATTTTTGTCTTTTTGCTCTTTTGATTATGAGATAAATGTCCATAATAATGAAGTAAGGGACACCAAAGGATACAGTTGTGATCACTCATTCCCAAAGGTGACAAAATCCTCACTGGATTATAGGCAGAGCCAATATTAGTAATGATTTTATCCAGTATGTTTTGACCCCTGGTGGGTTTATCAACAACCTGCATGTAATTATTCAATAAAAGTATTTGACTGATATCTAAATCATTAAAATCACCAGTTATTATAAATCCAGCAGAAGAATATTTTGTCGATAAAGAGTCAATAGTAGACAAAATATGGTCAATGTAAAGTTCAGGGTTTGGATGCTTAGGAGGAAAATATACAGTACACACGATAATGCATGATATTGACCGAGGTAATCGAGGTGGTCTTAAACGTATCCAAATAATCTCAATGTCATCGCGTACTTGAACAGAGAGACGCTTCGGATTGTAGATATCTCTAATAAAAGCTGCTACACCTCCTCCTTTCTTGTTGATACGCTGTTTGGAAAAGGAACTAAACCCAGGTAAGGAAAAATAATCAATTGAAGTGTTTTCATCTAACCAGGTTTCAGTTATGGAAAAAATATCAATGTTATATTTATGAACAGCAATGGCTTTTTCATCAAATTTATTCTTGAGTGAGCGAACATTGGTTAAAAATACATTTGGTAAGTTATACTCAACTTCTTGCAATGAGTTATTATCACGTTTTAAGAAGCTCAAGTTGCTCAGACAGACATTAGTTCTTCTATGGTTACGAGAACATGTACGCGGTCGTATTAATACCGATATTGACTTGGAAGTTGAACATTGCTGAGAACGCGAAGGGCTTTGAGGTCTTCTTCTTCCATGCCCTTTACTTCCACGATGTGTTTTTCGCTTACGTGAGATTCCCAATTTATGAATTCGCTTCCATACATCATTATCAAGTGGTTGTTGAAGAAAATTGTGAGTAGAGTGTTGAGTTGTTAAGTCAAAACCGGGTCGTAGTCTTCTGATGAGTTGTTCGTGGGTTGATACTGAGAAGAAGCTGAGATTCCTAGGGTACCATGTTGTCTGGTCTTCAGTGTGAAAATGGCATCCTGTAGTCGTGGGCTTCCATGTAGATTTTGGCGAGTTTTGAAGATAAGATTGACATCTAATGGTGGCATGTGTGTGATGATCAGTAATGTTCCGATGTTGAGGGCCGGGATTGGACTCGACGTCTCCACAGATGATAAGTGGTATTTGAAAAGTTGCGTGTGTATTAGTGTAGTATTGTATACGAATCCTAAAAAACCTAAGACGTTTAAATCGACATAGTGAGAAATTTGTGATCAAGTTATTTGGAACTGTTTGTGGCTTCGGGTCAATTTGTAATTGAGTATTCACAAATTTCCACAAGAGTAAAAATACGAAGAGCTGAAGGAGAGTCCTTGATGGTTGGGTAAGCATTACATAACACAGCTACATAAAATCACTGTCGTTGCAAACAAGGACACTATTAATGACGTATAGTGAGTCTAATAAGAGTAAGTGATGGCGCAGGACTTGAAGATAAGTTGTGATAATGTACATGCAGATCTATACTCAAGTCAAGGGCATAGAAAAGTATGTATAGATTCAACGTCTCTGGAGGAAAAACAAGTTTGTAGACAGTTAATGTCAAAGACAATGTGTGCATATAAAAATAGTTATAATGTAGCTTGGTGTAATACCAGATCTCCAACTGTGAACTGTGTAGTGTAGAGTCTAGTGTAGATTCAAAAATGTCTCACGAATCCTGGCATACATGTAGACATCTCTGACACCAAATGACAGAAGTTAGAACTTGGTAGATCAAGTCAAGAAAGTGCAGGTAAGATGTGGTTAAAAATGGAGGCAGTTATAATTACATGTAGTTAAAAAGTTCAAGTTTCTGGGGGTGAATCCAGAATAAAATTTGTAAAAAGAGATGAGTACGCACGCACACTAAACCAACGTGTACTGCAGGTCTGTACAAAGCACCGTTTTCTCATAGGTACCGGTACTGTGTAGGAAGAACGAAATGAAGCATACATACATGTGCTATACAGGTTATGACGTTGTACCATACCGCATTGTCCATACATGTACCGTACTACTGTAGTGCTGTGTGTTAAGCGTATTAAAATCCAGAAGGCAGTTGAGAAGAGTTCTTCAAAATGTAGTAAAATGTTATTATTATTGATAAAAGGTGCACCGAAGTAATCCTGAGTAGTAAAAGTGAAGCCATATAAGCTTGAGTTGATAAAAAAGATCTCGGAAACAGTCAAAAAAGCTAAAAGTTCAAGACCGTTACTGGAGGGGCAACCTCAATAGGTGCGCGCCATCTTGGGTTTCGCAAGCTCCATAATTCTTGGAGCTTCTTGTTGTATATCTGTGAGTGTGGATGGATAATGTGAATATGTCACACAAATAAGATGGTGGCTATTATTCATAACGTCAAACAATAGTTTGCTTTTCTGGAACTCCCATCGTTTTCCATGTCAATCCATTCAAAGGTATGGAACATTTCGGAGGTAGAAGTGAACATGTTTGTTTTGAGGACAATTCTTGCCATCTGCTTATGGTGCTTCATCAGGATATCTTTTGTTCCTTTATTGCAGTTACTCCATGAGATACTGCAATAGTCATAATATGGAAGAATAAGAGAATTGGCAAGCAGTTTGGCACTATCTGTGGTAAGATATTTTCTGACTCTGCGCAGTAGGACCAACCTAGAACCAATTTTACTTGAGATGTACTTCGCATGATCCTGCCAAGTCATGTGTTGGTCCATACAGATGTCTTTTCTTGTTTGATGTACTTTGTGTTTTGTGAGATTTCTTGATGCACTATAACATAATTCTATATAATAGGACTGTGGTATAGGCAATATCACAGTGAATAGTAATAGAAGATCATACATTGTATGTAATGAATAATCGTGCTGAGACAACTACCCCCTGGACAATTATTCCCCTGACATGAACCCATTGACCATTACCCCCCCCCCCCCCTCCCCTTTCAGTTTCTTGGAATGTTACCCTCTAGCACAATTAACCTTCGGGGATAATCCAAGATAATTTTTCCAGAGACATTAATTATGGGGGGGGGTATAGTCGTAAAATATGCGTAGACTAATATTGTATTGACAAATACAGTCTCATTGGATCATACACATTGGTTTATAGCGCAGGTGTATGTCTTAAACATTTCGTGAAAAAAAAATACATGTAGATGTATATTGAAAACATTCTTCGAAAAATGTGAAATGTAATGAAATATGCATAAAGTTATGTATATTCTCGAGTCTGTGTTATTTATATCCACAAGATTTTGCACTTGTATTAATTTTGAAGTGAAATAGCGTAATCCTGCGAATTATACAAGGATGGAAGGAATTTGGGTATTCCAATAATAATTAAAAATCAGTGAGAGAGGGGGGGAGGAAGAGAGGAGAGAGAGACAGAGGTGAGTGCTAGGGGAGAAAAGAGAAAAGAGGGGAGAGAGGGAAAGAGAGAGGAGAGGAAGGGGAGCGAGAGAGATAGAAGGGGAGGGGGAGAGTGTAAAGGAAAGATAAATAAATTACCCCCCCCCCCCCCGAATGTATAATGTTAATGAAATCGAGAAGAAAGTACCCCCTCATTCGACACCCTCTTTCCACTCTGGCCTTGATCTGTTGTACTTTATCTCCTTTGTAAGAGGGAGCCCCCCTATACATTTCGCCCCTCTATGGCTTTATCAAATATGAAACATTTTATTAATCTCTTATTCTCCCTCTCTATTCTCTGTTATCTCCTCTTCTCTTATCTGTCTACTTGTACCTCTCGACTTGCTAATTCTATATTCTGTCTCTCTTTCTGTTTTCACGCTTCTTTTGTTCCCACTATCCCCCCCCCCCCCCTCTCTCTCTCTCTCTCTCTTTCCTTCATAACAATGTCTCCTTTTTGAATAATTGTAATTGAATTACACTGTCTCTGTCATTTTTTCTCGCTACCTCTCATCATCATTCTTTATCATCATCATCCGTTTTTTTTTTTCCTTCTTCTCCTCTTCACATAGGATTGGGTTTTAAAGAAACGAATGCAACTGTGATTGCAATATTATGTAGATAGCGGCCTAATTGTTCATTTATTCCTTATTTAAATGGAATTTATAAGCCGATGTACATTCCAGAAAGAAATCGAACAACAGAAACTTTGAAATTTACAAAGACATATAAAGCATAACTACTACAGTGAATGTAGATGGGGATTTAAAAAAACCAGTGCAGTTTTTCTTCTTCTGTCATAATTTGGTCATATTCTAGCATTGATTATAATCAATAATAAATTCAAATACAAATATATTAGCGATATGAAAAATTAACAAAATTATTTGTTCTTTTCATACAAACATAAACCTAGGATAATGCAATCTTTAGCTGTTATGGGTGTTAGCAATGTGTAAAGTTTCTTTGGTAGATTTTTTTTCAAAACTTTGTTTATTGAAATATCTCATTGTAGCAATAAGATACAATATCATAAAAAATATTTCAATGTATCGAAATACATATAGGAATACTCATCGTTTTATCGATGTATGATATCGAAGATAATCATCTCAAACAAACAAAACATCAAGAAATTCAAAGCATGCACATTTAAAAGATATGAATTTAGTATGATCCAGCTATTTATATGCTATGAGTGCACTTTTAAACATGATTACATTCTTAAGCACTTTATTCTATATAAGAATGTATGTCAACGATTTACACGGCCTCTTTTGCATAAATAGAAAAAAAAAAACGAATCTTACCAAAACTCCATACAATTCAGCTACCTGTATTTACATGGTAATTTATGAGATTTAAAAAATAACAGTGCAACTTATGCATATCCGAGCCTTAAAGCATAGTGGAAAATTAAATCTAAATATTACAAATGTAATTCAATTATCGGTATCTACATGTTATGCGTGTGCGTAAGATTTAAAACACACACACACACATACACACACACCTTATTACATTTTTATACTGGGATATGGAATAAAAATCAAATATGTTACAGCATAATGAAAAATTATAACTGAATCCTGCAAATATCCCATATAATTCAGCTGTCTGCACACTAAGAAAAAAAATGTGCAATCCTGCACTCTTCAAATGCAACACTGGGATTTGCACCTTTTACAAGCTTTTTGCACCTTTGAAGGTACAATTAGCCGCATTTTGCACCCTAAAGGGTGCAGAGTTGCCCCCTTTTAGAAAAGGTGCAAATTTGCAACTTTTTGTAGGAAAAAATCTCTGCACCCTAAAAGGTGCAAGCGGGAATTTCAGGGTGCAAACAAGAACAAAAAAGTGCATTTTGCACTTTTTTCGTCCGGGGTGCAAGATTGCACTCCAAAAGGTGCATCCAGTGTTGCATTTAGGGTGCAATTTTTCTTTGTTAGAATTCTATGTTATATTTTAATATGATATTCTAGCAAATTGAATGATTACTTTGTATAAATCAAATATATACTTGTTGGCCTGTGAGATGACAACAATGATAACAAAACATTCCACGTTTGAACAGGTCTTGAGAAACATCAGCAGATCAAATCGTGCAAAAGTTCTGTGCAACGAAACTACGTTTAATGTTACAGATTTAAGAGTAAAGAATGGGTATCATGTCGACATAGATTGATCTTCATACAATATACATCTGAGATTAACACAATACAAAACGATACATACAATACAATACTATACAACTGCTACAGCGCAATATCAAAACTCGAAAATGCCCACAAAGCACTTCACAAAAGTGAAGAAAAGTTACAAATAAACAGCCAGTTCATGAAGAAGCATTATGACGAGGTTTTGCACTTGTTCGTTCTTTTTCTTCATTTTCTTAAGTGGAAGAATAGACAAAAGGAGGGAGGAAGTTTCAGATTGGGGACCATAAAGAGAATTTTTTTTCTCTCTCTCTCTCTCTACATTGAGTTGCCACGTGGTAACTGGAAGAGGGTAAAGGGTCATTTGAACTGTGTTGGTAGATAGTATGAATCTTGCTATTACTCGATATAATATACAGCTATGTAAAAGTTATGAACATGCTTACAATGTGAATAATCTATTGACAGAAACGAGGCAGACAAGTGCATATTATTTTATTAATTCATCATTTTTATTCTATCAAACATATATGACAAAAGTCAACATGTTTGTCACAAAGTGAACTCTGTCTT
>CM057168.1:17557468-17599686 GCA_029962745.1 Echinometra lucunter
AAAGTTATCATCTTCTCATTGTGTACCTATAAATGTGGGTTTGTGGAGTTACTATGTTTTACTAGTTCTAGTTCATTGTCTCAAAGTTATCATCTTCTCTTTGTGTACTAATAAATGTGGGTTTGTGGAGTTACTATGTTTTACTAGTTCTAGTTCATTGTCTCAAAGTTATCATCTTCTCATTGTGTACTAATAAATGTGGGTTTGTGGAGTTACTATGTTTTACTAGTTCTAGTTCATTGTCTCAAAGTTATCATCTTCTCATTGTGTACTAATAAATGTGGGTTTGTGGAGTTACTTTGTTTTACTAGTTCTAGTTCATTGTCTCAAAGTTATTATCTTCTCATGGTGCCTTACGAAATGGGCGATCTTACATTATTTGGGGGCGTCCGTCGGACACACACACCAACGCTGAAGCAGCGGAATTCAAATATCATTTAACATTTGGGCATCGAAGTGGTTGAAAAATTCACTCACAAAAAGAAAAAAAAATGTATCATGGTGACGAATCCATATTTTTGTAGGCTTTTGACTTTGCTCGCTAGTAATTAAAACAGATTGGTTGCAACGCGAGATACGTAAACAAAGTCATATTCGGCACACAGGTTATCGAATGTAGCTTAGGTATCAAATAGGCTTACTATGTACGTAGTTTGATGACAAAATAACACTTCTACGAAAAAAACAGCATGTTTTTCCTCGCTTGCTGTTTTCGCTTGATAAATGGTTTTGAAAAGCAAACGGATTCGGCAAGTAAGGTATCCGAGGTGTTTCACATAGGCTCACAGTGTAAATTGCTAAAGGGGTTACTTCTTTTACCATTAAAAACTGTATGTTTCCTCGCTCGCTATTTAGAAACTGGGTATTATAGTTTCAGATAGCAAACAAGGGTCCAGCGATGGTGCCTAAATAGAGTCACATTTGACAGTGAGAAGTCGCATCTGGGGAAAGAACATAGCAAACCAGTGTAATTCAATTCAAGATGGAGAGAGAGAGAGAGAGAGGGAGAGAGAGACAGACAGACAGACACGCACACTGCAGGAATAAGGTCATCATTGTAATGCACTTCAAAAAAGAGAGGAAATTAAAGGAATATTCACAAGATTTCCTTTAAGATATAAACACCTGTGTAGAGAGTGGCAAATGTAGATTTTTATGTAGCCAAACGACATATGGCTTTGAAAACAGAATTCATCTCTATGTCTTCAAAATCCTATAGATAAAGCGTTACAATATAGGAATAAAAGAAATAATGATAAGACACTTGGCAGAGATACTAGATGAAATAGAAGTTGAAAATCATGAATTTTTTAAAGTCATTATTTTGATTGGTCGGTGGGGCATTCAGGCCGAAGAAAAGGAAGAGGACAATAATAGGAGAGAAAGGGTGAGAGGGTGTGTGTGTGTACGTGAGATAGAGAGAGAGAGATAAAGAGAGAGAGAGAGTCAAGAGACCAGAAAGAGAGAGAGAGAATGTGTGTGTGAGAGATAGGGGAAATATGAAGAAAGAGATGTGTGTGTGGGGGGGGGGGGGGGGGGGGGGGGGAGGACATCGACAACGAAGGGGTCAAAGGGAGGCCAAACCTTAATTTTCTTTCACATTAGGGCATCTGCATTTTGTTTTCTTCTTCTTCTTCTCTCCGCCCAATCACTATACACCTCTCTCACACTCGTTAAGCCATTAATTCCACTTCCGTGTGTAGACCCCCCCCCCCCCTCCTCCCTCCCCCAAGCCCTTTTTATAAACTGGATTATCTGGCTTACCTATACTTTAGACAAGTAAACTGCTGTTCCAACTCTTGCACGTTCGAAAGGAAATTGACGATCTAGACGTTTATTAGACGTTGAAAAAAAACTTCATGTAAACGAAGCAAATAATCACAAATGATCTGCTTGCTATACTTTGTGCTTCAGGTGCGGCCAAGATGGCGTCTAGTATCATCCCATTTCAAACTACTGCGCACCAAGAACTGAATTGACTTGAATTTCAGTGGCAGTGCTCACACATGCATGAACACAGAGAGAAATATAACAAATAAGGAAATCAATTGTAATCTTGTCACATGAGTTTTGAATTATTGACAAGAGATAGGCACCACTGCTTTTTATGAATACATCATTATGTGGGAATAATGGCGGGGGGGGGGGGGGTCAGGTACACAGGATAAGTGTGTTTTCATCAATCATGACGTCTGTGAAGGCATTACCTGGAGAAAAGGGAGATTTTCTCACATGTATGCAGGAGATTATGAAATAGAATAATGTTCTAATTGTGGTCATTGAGGTCTTATATTATAAGACTTATATTAATTTGAAGACATAGAGATGAATTCAGTTTTAAATGTCCATTGGCTACATATAAATCTTTATTTGTTTTAAGAAATGTTCCCTCCCCTCTCTATTTCGAATTGCAATCCAATGATGACCTTATTCCTGCAGATCCGTTCTGTCTCTCTCTTTCTCTCTCTATCTTTATTGAATTGCACTGACTTTCTAATTCATTCCCTCTTTAGACTACGATAGAGGGAGGAAGGGGGGAGGGGGAAAGAGAGAAATAGAGAGACAGAGAGATAGTGAGAGAGAGAGAAATAGAGACAGAGAGAGATAGTGAAAGATAGAAAGTGGGAAAGAGAGAGAAATAGAGAGACAGAGAGAGATAGTGAGAGAGAGAGAGAGAGAAAGTGGGAGAGAGAGAAATAGAGAGACAGAGAGAGATAGTGAGAGAGAGAGAAAGTGGGAAAGAGGGAGGAATAGAGAGACAGAGAGATAGTGAGAGAGAGAGAAAGTGGGAAAGAGAGAGAAATAGAGAGACAGAGAGAGATAGTGAGAGAGAGAAAGTGGGAGAGAGGGAGGAATAGAGAGACAGAGAGAGATAGTGAGAGAGAGAAAGTGGGAGAGAGGGAGGAATAGAGAGACAGAGAGAGTGAGAGAGAGAGAGAGTGGGAGAGAGAGACAGAGAGAGATAGTGAGAGAGAGAGAAAGTGGGAGAGAGAGAGGGAGAGAGAGAAATAGTGAGACAGAGAGAGATAGTGAGAGAGAGAGAGAAAAATAGAGAGAGACAGAGAGAGATAGAGAAGATAGAGAAGCGAGAGGAGGAGAGAGAGTGTGGAGAGAGAGAGGAGAGAGAGATAGTAGACAGAGAGAGATAGTGTGAGAGAGGAGGAGAGAAAAGACAGACTGAGAATGATAAGGAAATATAGAGTGGAATGAAGAAAGGGGGTAGAAGGGGACATTGACAGCGAAGGGGATCAAAAGGAAAAAATAAAAAACTTTATTTTTCTTTTATATTAGCAAATCTATAACTTGTTTTCTCCTACTTTGCTCCCTCCTTAAGGAAATCACATCCGTCCAATCTTACACATACTGTAAACCTTTTTAAAAAACTGGAATATTTAGCTTACCTTGTTTAGACGAATAAAATCCTTTTCCAAGTGAAAGTCCGAAAGAAATTTGACTATATAATACATCTGTATATAGACCTTTCCTCGATGTTTAAGACTTCAAATGAAGAAGCAAATGTTCACCAATGATCCGGTTGTAATATGTGCTTCAGTTGCGTCCAAGATGGCGTCTAGCATGTCTAGTACCATCCCATTTCAAACTACTGCGCACCAGGAACTGATTTGACTTACAATGTTGATGGCACAACTCACACAGCATGTATGAATACAGAGGGAAATATGAAAAACTGGAAAAAAATGTAATCTTCTCACAAGATTTAGAAATATTGACAAGAGATAGGCAACACTGCTTTTTATGAATACAGTCACATATCTGGGAATAATAGCTGGGGGCAGGGTCCACACGATAAATGTGTTTGCATCAAACATGACGCCTGTGGAGGCATTCCCTGGAGAAAAATGAGATTGAATTTTCTCACAATGATGTTTACGAATTTGCCCCTGGGAATTCCCTTTTATGTCAGAAAATATAGGAAACAAATTACCAGCAGGAGCTAACCACTCTTTTGAATGATGTTTCTTTCTCGTGACCGTGTACCAGCTTCAAAAGTCACATGCCCCTGTGAGAGCTTACAAAGGGTCTAGCATCAATAGATACCTCACTTTTTAGATACACTACCCTGCCCTCTCTTCCCTATACTCCTCTTTTCTTCTTTCTTTCTTCAATTCTTCTTTTTTTTTCTTTCTCTTCTTCGTATTTTTCTTCTTTTTGATCATTGATTAAAAGATAAGGGGTGGATGACCCCTGCTGTTTGATACAATCGCGTTGTTTTGCAAATAGGTGCAAGGAATTGTCGCTAGATGGCGCTCAACCACTCGATGCGACGGTGGAATCAAGAAGTCAAAAATATGCTTTTGAAACGAAATCGTTCTGTGTGTAGGAAAACAGATCTCTCAGATCTTGTTCAATTAGTTACGGATATTAAGATTAAAATCAAAGAAAGTGCACATTCATTTATCATTCGTGGAGATGTTTGTTAATCAGAGATCGGAAAGCGTACTGTTAACTGGTTTGGTATTAAATATCTTCAAATTTCAGGTCTCAAATAATTAACCAATGTTTTTGTGTAAAGGTTCTTGGTAAATGAAATACATTTACTGATTAAAAGCCACATATGAAAGATCGTTTTCATTTTCCACTTAGGGCCGTGCAAATTATCACCCTTACAATTCCTAGGTCATCAATATACCCCTGGGTCGAGAGAGGGAGTCCCCTTTTTCACCTTTTATTTCATCTCTCTCTCTCTCTCTCTCTATTCCTCTCTCTCTCTCTCTCTCCATCCTCCAAAGCATCCTCCAAAAGGTAATCGTAATCGTGGCTTCAGAATTGTAGAATGGGTACATCTGGGGAGCGTTTCATCAATATTTGTAGTCTGACAAGTTGTCAGATCTGACATCTTTCCTTGATTCTGATTGGCTGAGAAGCATCGTTACTATGGCAACTGTTGGATAAATCAGACTTTGTCGGATAAAACATCCAACAAGTCCTTTCATGAAACGCTCTCCAGGATTACCCACTGTTTGTTTGTTTGTTTGTTTTTGTATGTGTGTTACTTGCAATAGTATTTGAACTCACAGTATCTTTTTACTGAAGTGATATTTGAAGATCATTTTTTGAATGAAGTATACTGACAATGAACCCCTGATATAGAAGGCGTTTCATCAAGTATCTTGTCAGTGATCTTTATTGACAAATTTGCTCTCAGCCAGTCAGATGCAAGGATTTCAGAAGCTTATAACAGCTGTCGGTAATAATCACTGACAAGACAATTGATGAAACGCTCCCCAGATGTCTTTTGTTGATTGGTGTACTTTAGTAGGGCTGTGTTGGGAGACTTCTTGATGCACTTAAACATAATTCTCTATGACAGGACTGAAATTAGGCAATAACACAGTGAACAGTTATAGAAGATCCTACATGTAATAATGTATAATCAAGTTGAGATAGCTACCCCCTGGACAATTATCCCCATGACAAGAACCCCTCGACCATACAGCCCCCTCTAGTCTAGTCGGAAATAGGGGTCCCCTTGCACCATCAGGGAACATTTTTAAAAACTTTTTTGTAATGCCTAAGTGTCAATTTAATGAGTGTTCATGTTCCTATTGCCAAATCGTGTCCCATGAGGTTCAAACTCGGCCATTTTGGCGGCCATCTTGGATTTTTAAAATGAAAATCAGGTATTGCCATATTTTTGGACCTGGACATGGTACAAACATAATTATATACATTTTTCAATATTTTCAATATGATTTCGATAGGAGAAATCGATTAAAACCGTTATTTGCAGAAATTAAGCAACAATGTTTGAGAAAATGAAAAATTATGCCGAAATTTGCATACTTTTTGCCAAATATTTGCATATGCATTAATATCTTCCTGTTTCATTATAAACACCAACAATTCAATGCGTGAGCACCAGGTTTGAAAAAGCTATATTTACGAGGATAGTGATATGCTTCATGACGGAATTCATGACTTCATTCGCACAATATAGGGGGAAAATACCAGTATGTATTTTTCCATTTTAAGCAAAAATGTGCCAAAAGAGGGACTTTCTATGTAGCGCAGCATGTCCTTCTAAACCGGGAGCCAGAGGGGTTTATCTTAGCGAAAAAGTGCCCTTTTTATATACATGGCCGTAATCTGCGGAAAAAAAATTGCAATAGGTAATGAACGCCTGTCGTGCACAATGTGGTGGGAGCTGTCAGGAGGAGCCCCAAATAGGTCAAAAATTTGAGCTGGCTTAGTTAAAAGCGTAGCTTCATGAAACCTAGTGAGATTGTACAGCACGACCATGACGACTCGTGAATCATGAACGACCACTGTGCATGTGACGTCAGGTGTCAATCACGGTGCGGGGCGAGGCTTAGCCTAAATTTTTAGGGGCGTTCCCAATAAACTTCTTTCTTTTGAATTCATGTGTTTAGGAGTGATATTCAGGGAAAATGGTTGCTATATCTGGATTTGGCATAAAAAGTACTACAAATAGGGAACAACTTGCTTTTCCATAATAGTGGACCTTTAACGATGAGTACGCCCGCCAAATGTCAAAACGCCCTTTCATTAATGTACATGATAAAATGAGAAGTTTAATTCAATGGGCTAGATAAGCAAAAAACAAAGTACTTGTTGAAACTTGGTGGAAATCGTTAAAAAAAACTCCCAAGCACCAACGAAATCGTTCTGAAACTATTTAGGGGCATTTGGCGGACACAACTTACCACTGAAAATTTGTGGCGGGGGTCATCCATGGTACAGGGAGTCATGCTTTACAATTTCCATCAGGTGTCATGGGGTTTCGCGTACTTTCTTTTGCTAATCTAGTTCAAGTTGTCATCTTCTGCAAAAGGCACTTGGCTGGAATGCTCCCGATGGAGTTGAGAAGGTGCAAACTTTGTGTGCAGGCAAATCTGATGGTCGGGGTGATAATATTTCTGTATTAAGCGGTAAGACACATCGCCGAAATGTATCCGGCGCTATAAAAATCCAGAATATAATCATTATTATTATCTTCTTGTTGCCATGATTGTGCACTAACGAAATGGGTGTTTTAACATTATTTTCGGGCATCTGGCGGGCACAACTTACCACTGAAAATATCTGACATCCATGATACATGGGAGTCATGCATTTCAATTTCCACCTGGTTTCATGGGGTTACTTTGTTTGACTAATCTAGTTCATTGTCTCAAAGTTATCATCTTCTCATTGTGCCCTTACGAAATGGGCGTTTTGAGATTATAATGGGGGCGTCTGTTGGGCACACATCAACACTGATAAACTCTGGTGGAGATCATTTATGCATTGAGTAATGATTAACGATCTCCACCAAGTTTCATGGCGATAATATGTTTTTTTAAATCTAGTTTATTTGTCTTAAAGTCCTCAATGACATCTTCTTATTGTGTACTAATAAATGGAGGTTTTGAAATTATTTGGGGGGCATCTGGCGGGGACAGCCACCGCTAAAATTGTCTTTCGGGGTCATCCATTTATTTGGGTAGTCATGCTTTACAATTTCCACCAGGTGTCATGCAGTTACTTTGTTTTACTAATCTAGTTCATTGTCACAAAGTTAACATCTTCTCACTGTGCATTATTATTATTATTATTATTATTATTTTTTTTTTTTTTTATTTGGGGGGGGGGGCATCTGGCGAGCTAAATCTACCACTGACATAGTCTGGCGGGGGGGGGGGGGGGGGATGAGGGTCACTCATGCATAGATTCATGATTTACAATTTTTATCAGGGTTCATGGGGGAACTTTGTTATGCTAATCTAGTTCATTGTCTCAGAGTTATCATCTCACTGTGCACAATGAATGGGCGTTTTGACATTATTTTGGGGGCGTCTGGTGGGCACAACCCACTACTAAAAATGTCTGGCGTGGGTCATTTATGACACAGGGGGTCATGCTTACAATGGTCATGCTTTACAATTTCCACCAGGTTATAACAGGTTCTTTCGATTGTCTATAAATCTAGCCAATTGTCTTAAAGTAGATATAAGCAGGCAATAAACATTCACGAATTTGGTATCATTCATTCATAAGTTATTTCTTCGCATGGCAAATCAAAAAAAATTTCTGGCTCCTGAGCTGAAGTGACAATAAAATAGCCTCCTCAGTCGGTTCCATGACATATGCTCCGCCTACATTTGCTCAACTGACATATGCTCCGCCGACATATACTCCGCCGACATTTACTCCGCCGACATATGCTCCGAAATGACGACATTTACTCCGCCGACAATTGCTCCGCCGACATATCGTCTGAAAATACGACATTTGCTCCGCCGAATCAATTATGATCATCAATAAATTAATAATAATTCCACTCTGCTGCGACAATTAATCATGATTATATTGACTATTATTTTTTCTACAACTATTTGGATATTTTTGTCATAAATGCGCTCTTCTCCTTCTCCTACTCCTCCTTCTTCTTTCCCTTCGTCTTCTTCTTCTCCTTCTCCTCCTCCTCCTTCTTCTTTCCCTTCGTCTTCTTCTTCTCCTTCTCCTCCTCCTCCTTCTTCTTCTTCCTTTCTTCCTCTTCTTCTTCCTCCTCTTCTTCTTCCTCTTCTTCTTCTCCTTCTTCCCTTTTCTTTTTGTTCTTGTTCTTGTCCTTTTCTTCCTCTTTTCATACTCTTCTTTACCATTTTCTTCCTCTCATCCTTTTCCCTTTACACTTTTCTTTTCCATCCATCTTCTGCCTACAAAGTTCATATCTTTTGTCATGTTTATGTTCCTATAATTATTGTGTTGACTATTGTATATTATGATGGCCCTTTTAATTACGGTCAATGTTGTCTTCTTGTCACTTGCACTATTATGTATATATATACTTTGTAAAATCATTCGTAATTCATCCTGAGCTTGGCCGCGATGATGATATGTGAGTAAAGACCATTATCATATTATTATTCTCATATTTTCAAACATTGTAATTTCTTAATTAACTGAATGCAGATCATAACCCGCAGTGAATCAATCTGTTTTTAATGTATTCTTTTGATAATAGCAGAGATTCATGGAATTTTGCAATAACCAAATTCTCAGCTTGTTATGTCACATTCATTTACAGTTTTTATGGCGACCTATCCCATATACATTCTTTGTATTCCTGGTAAATAAACTTCATTGCTAGCTGTCTAATTTGTATTTTGCAAATTTAGTTATTACAGCAAAGGATTAATTACATCCTTTTGCATTTAACTTCCCCTGAGTTTATATTTCCCCCAAATCTTCAAAAACTTTTTTTTTCTCTCTTAAAAAAAACCCTCTTTCTACGAGCATCTTCCGTACATTTAAAATTCAATCTTCATAATTATCTTTTCACATGTAATTGCTCCTTGCATGTATATTATTTCAGTTTCCTTTTGGCTCTTAATATAATATGAATATTGTCTTTTCTTGAAAAAAAAAAAAACTGAATTGAATTGAATTTGAATTGAATAACAATGTAGATTGGTCAAAGGCAAGAATCACCAAAAAAGGGAATATTATACGGTAAAAACATTAAAATCTTAAAAAAACAAAAAAATCTCCCTAACGTGGGGGGGGGGGGGAATAACCCTCTCCAACAGCTTCCGCCAGCTTGGTCGCTTCGCTCTCTCCCTTCGCCCCCCCCCCCCCCCCCGCCCTGTTGAAAATTCTTGGCTACGTCAGAGAGTATGCTCTCCAATTCATTTAATAATACGGATGGAGCAATTGTCACAGTTCAAGTGTTGTGTCTTCAAAATTGATTCGACAGAGAAATTGCCGGAGAAATTGTCGGCGAGGCAGCTGTGACATTATTGTCGAAATAATTTGGCCGAGCAAATGTCGGCGGAGCATATGTCGATGGAGCAAATGTCGTCGTTTTGGAGCATATGTCGGCAGAGCAATTGTCTGCGGAGCAAATGTCGGCGGAGCAAATGTCGGTGGAGCAAATGTCAGCGGAGCATAATATGTCGTGTCACCTTTATGCCACGGGCCCCTGGACTATGTCTAACTGTTACATCTGAATTATATAGTGGACCGGGTCTACAGTAACACTAACAGATTAGTCAAAATAAAAGGGGGATCAGAATTTTCTGATGACGTCCCGCTCGACACTCCGGGAAGCTGTCAAGACCAAAAGGGTTCTAGTGGCAATCAAACCGAAAATAAAGCTCACGACGATGAAAAATGAATTGAAAGTTTGAGAGTAGATTGCCCCAAAATTTATTCCTCAAAACACCTTTGCAACTTCTAAAAAATGTAAATAAATACCCGTAGATCACTCAAAATGTTCGGATTTCTTTTCGATATAAGTGAATTTAAGAAACTCAAGCATAATTATTCTATGCAGTGACGTCAGCACAGACAACTTAGCAGCGGAAGTGAGGGAAAAAGGTCATATTTCGTCTAGATCCATTCATTTAAATATTTACCATATTCATAAGGCAGGGTCCATTTAAAATTTGAGAATATTGCAAGGCGCAAAATCAAAATTGAATAATGCATGAGGAAGAATCGATATCTCCATGAACATGACGGACAAAGAAAGCGGACAAAATAAACAACTCCCCATTCTACCCTTCACAATGGTTCTGGTAGTCAAAAGAGCATCCTTTCACTGCTATTATCTAAAATATGTGGAACAGGTGTAATATGCATATTCACCTGGAACTACTGATTAAACATAATAGCAGTGAAGGGATGTTCTTTTGACTACCAGAACCACTGTGAAGGGTAGAATGAGAGGTTGTTTATTTTATCCAATTTCTTTGTGGGTCATGTTCATAGTGTATTTTCCATTTTTATGGCCATCGGAATGGTATCGGGGGCTTCGGGAACGTTCAAATGTCCTCGGGAATTCACATTGAAATACGCTTAAATACGCAGTGTCATATATGCAAATGAGGAAACTCCGCGGGTGCTTCATTTCTGTCTATACGGTGTTATATGTCTATGGTTTGTGCGTACGTGCGTATGTGCTTGTGTGTGTTAGAGAAAGAGAAGAGGGAGGGAGAGAGAGAGAGAGAGAGAGAGGGAGACAGAGAAAAAGAGAAGGGAGAGAGGGAGAGTATACAGGAACGAGATTTTAATGGAGCCCCCTTCATGTATAATGAATATGAAATCAAGAAGAGAGAAGAAGAGAGTACCCCATTCGACACCACCTTCTCATTATAAGGCTTTCATCTGTCTCCTTTTTAAGAGGGGGGGGGGGGGGGCGGCCCCTATATCCTTCGCCCCTGTACAGTTTTATTATTATCTCTTATATTTCGTTCTCTCTGTCTCTCTTATATTCTGTCTGCTTATCTTGACTCACTAATTTAGGCTTAAGTTCTATTCTGCCTCCCCATCTCTCTGCCTGTCTCACTCTATCCCCCTGTCTACAAAATACTCTCCTGTTCTACTTTCTGGATTAGATAACACTGACTTGGCATTTAATCTATCCCATCATCATCATCATCATCATCATCATCATCATGATCTTCATGATCATTATCATCATCATCATCATCATCATCATGATCGTTATCATCACCATCATCTTCGTCATCAACATGATCATCATTATCACAGAGTCATTTTCGTCATCTTCATTATCATCATCATGACCATCATCATATCTTTCCTTTTTTCCTTCCTTCCCCTGTTACTCCTTCAACTTCACCTCTTCTCCTTTTCTTTCCTATATTCTTATTCTCCGCCTTCTTTTTTCCCCTCCTTCCTCCTTGTTCTTGTTCTGGTTCTTCTTCTTCTTCTTCTTCTTCTTCTTCTTCTTCTTCTTCTTCTTCTTCTTCTTCTTCCTTTCCACAGTTCATTTAAACTGATTGTTGATACTGCCCATTTTTTTGTTCATTTATTCATCATTTAAATGAAAACAAAATGCATTTCATAAAAGACAAAAAAAAAATGAAAAGAAATGAAAATTACGAAGAAATATAATCGTAAACACTGCAGTGAATGTAGATTGTGATTGTGAAGAACCGCAAACGTACATCACCGAGACTGATCACAATTTTATATATATATATATATATATATATTGTCCATAAAGAATTATTTTACATCGGATAAATTCGAAATACAAATAAAGATGCAATTTCAAGTGATAAAGACAGAGCAAAGGTAAAAAGATACTTATACGGGAGGTAATTAATTGCGACTACGAATACAAAAAAAAAAAAAAAAATCAAATTATATGAAACAATCTCATGTGTTACAATTTCATGTGTTTTTAAGAAACAATATCCGGATATCAAAGATTAAGATCTGAAACAAGCGAAAGCTCAATCAATTCTAATCCTTAGTGTCCAAGTTCCTCATCTCCTAAATCATGTAAATGCCTTTACTTCATGTCTTGTTCAGTATCGTATGTACATTTCAAAAGCCAGTGTTAGGCTCCTTTCCTCCCTTTTTGTGAAAAAATAGAATTATAAGTACAATTCTTAATTATTTTGCTACCTATGTAGTGCAAGCTTTGCTTTTGATTTAGGCTCCACCACTTTTGTTTTTTTTTTTTACAAACTATACTATTCCTAACCAATCATCGTGATTACTTCATTGTATTCTCCTTTAATACAGATGCAGTCGTACATATTTGTTAATATTGCTATCAATAATTGTCATGTATAATTTATTGTAATTTGTCAAAGAAAGACAAAAGTGGAAAAAAGTAAATTCAAATCAAATCAAATCAAATTATACTAATCTAAAAGATTAAGAAAACTCATGATACAGATTTTTACATGCTATAAGTGTAACAATACTTTCGTATACTACAACACTTTATTCTATTTATAAAATGGATGTCGAAGATGTACACCTCTTGTACCTAGATGATGATGATAATAATAATAATAATAATAATAATAATAATAAAGATAAAATGAATAAAACCAAAAGCTCCACGATAATTCACCTCTGTATTTACATGGTATTTATGAGATAAACAACAACGCAACCTAGGCATAACTTAAACTTATAGCATAGTGGAAAATTAAATTTGAATATTATAAATACTAAATGTAATTCATTTACTAATATTTACAGGTTATACGTGGGTGTAGGATGAAAAAATGCACACTTTACTACATTTTTTTTTTTACTGGGATATACAAAAAAAGAATCAAATATGTAACAGCATAATGAAAGATTATAACTGAATCCTATATACATTAAACTGTCTGTATTTCGAATAATACTAGCATGTAAGATTCTATAGTTCAGTATATCAGAAATAAGATGAAAACATGTCACATTTTCATGCACATTTCAAAACGATATTCTAGCAAATCAAATCCTACAGTCACCTTGTGTAATTCAAATATTTAATGTTGGCATGTGAGATAATAATACCAACAGGTCTCGACAAAAATCAACAGATAAAAGATAATGTGTGTAAAGAAAATTCGTTTGATGTTGCATGAGTGTGCAGAATGCGTATCATCTCTATACAAACAAAGCAAGCGCGGTTCTACGGGGGGGGGGCGTCTTTGGGGGCTGAAGCACTCCCCAAAAATCGCTTAAGCCCCCCCCCCCCCCAAAAAAAAAAAAAAAAAAAAAATTGACGACATAAGTGCAATTTTAATCTTATTTATAGATTCTATATAATATACTAGTATTAAAACCCGCATGTAAAAAAGAGGAAAAAAGAAAGGATAAACAGAAAAAAAAGAAAGGAAAAACCTGTGACGCTCGCTCGCATTTTAATGATCTTAACCAAAAGCGGTTATATTACTCTTCTTAAGAAAGAAAATAGGTTTGCATCTTGTCTCGTTATTCCAAGTTTATGATATTATTCTACTCAATAATTGTTAGTTAGGCCTACATCTAATTGCAATGATTCCGGAGCGGTAAAGTTAACCTAAATAGATGAATTTTCAGGAGATAAAGGCCTGTGATTATAGCTATATCCTCTCATAAACCCATATCCTCTCTGAGAACGGAAGATGCCGATAAATATCGTTATACCTTACTAAATCACGAGAAGGGAGTACTATAATCATGATCATCCAGTCTCAGTATTAAAACAAAACAATGTATAAATTCTAGAAACGAAACAAGATGTTTTCGATCACAAATTACTCTTATTCCAGCAACAGTCTATGCCGTGATATCCTAACATTTTTTTGCAGCGACGTGTACGACACTATCCTTGAAATCATCCTGCAGGAAATGTACATGATAAGATCAATAGATAAATTTTGTATATATTTTTCTTCTCTCGCTACGCTCGCTCATATAAAGACTCATTTGGGAAGGCAAACGAATTGGACATGCAAGGGAGGTGGCCGAATATAGGCATATGATGTATTTTGATGTCGAAATGATACTTTATCATTGTGTTTTCCGTTGCTTGCTTCGCTCGCTCAAACTTTAGAAACGTTTCGAAGTATGGCTTTGGACAGGAAAGAATTTACTAGACCAGCTAGGTTTATCATAATTTAATGACCAGTGCGGTGTCCAAAATATACCAGATAAATATATTATAGGCCTAGAGTGTATTTTGATGACAGATTAAGACGTCTTTTACAGCAAGATGTGGTTATTTTTGGCTCGCTCGCTTTGCTCGCTCGCATAGTATGTATGGGGGACGGTGTTCGAGAGGGCAAGGAAGTGGAATATGAGAAACAAATTTCGGCAATATATTTATCTAGCGAGGTGGCCAAATAAACCAATTAAATATGTCAGTCTGGGATGTATTTTGATGACAATTACAGCAAGAAGTGGTTATTTTTGGCTCGCTCGCATATGAAATTAGCAGAACTGTATTTTTGAAAGTCCCCATCGCGCGCGCGCGTGCGTGTGTGTGTGCGGGTGCGTGTGCGTGTGGCGTGTGTGAGTGTGCAATTGCAGGGGGGGGGGGGGTTATCTCCCTCCCACCTCTAAGTCGCCTTGCTCTAGCTCAGGCACATATCCTCCAAGCCCCCAAAAGCCCCCCCCCCCCCCCCCCAATCGTTTGCTCTAGAACCGCGCCTGAAACAAAGATTAACATTATATAAGTGCAATGCAATACAATACAAATATTACGGGGCAAAATGCAACTGAAAATAGCCCAAAGCGCTTCTCAACAATGAAGAGAAATAAACAGTCAGTTACCAAAGAAGCATACTCATGGAAATTTGGCCCTAAAAGTTCAAAAGAAGTGGAAGTACACACAAAAGGAATGAAGGGATGGAGATCCAGGATTGTGGATCCCGGCTCTCACACTTTTTAAAGTAGACATGTTAGACAAGCGTCAGAGCTAATGTCACGTGGTAATGAGTTAGCGAAGTTGGTAACATGAATCTTGCAAATATTCGATATAGTGCAGCTACGTGCGAATTATGAGCATTTTTGAAAAGTTAATAATTCATTGATATATAAAGAGACAATATTATTTCATCATTTCGGCATCTATGCTATCAAACATCAAAGGTCATTATGTTTTATTGCAAAATGAAGATGTCTAATGTTTGAATAAATTAAATTCATTCAATTCAGTCTTACAAACAGTCATCTAATTTCACCTTTTTACATGGATGTGTATGTACATGCGGTGAAAGTGCAAGTATTGACATAGATACCTTTAGGCAAAGCTTCCTACTTAGGAAGGGAGCGAAATAATTGGCGGAAGATCGTGGAATAAATGCCAGCACTCAAGCCGTCGTTGAAGCTGAACTTCAACGACGAGACATAAAAGCAAGGAAGTACATAACCTCTCTTGAAAAATGACACGATCATGCACGTTCTTCCATGTACAGTAATTTATTCCATTATACACATAGATCAATTTGTGTCATTGTAGCGAAATTGAAAATGTCCAAATTCAAATCTCACAAACATTTTGGATAATGCAACGTTATGCGTTAGTGTGCGCGCGCGTGTGGGGTAACGAGGATGTGTGGGGGTAATGTATGTCTGTGTGATTTTTTATTCTTTTTTTTCTTCTTCGCTGTCAAATTTTCTTGATAAACAATTTCCATACAATGTATGTTCTGTCGGGTTGTGCCTACCGACACTATGACCAAGAAATTATATATATATATATATATATATATATATATATATATATATATATATTCCCCCTTTTTTTTTAAATGAATGACTATCTAGCTTGTTTCTATTTTTTATGGTTCTTTATTCTAATTGTATTCTGAGTTATTCTTTATCAAATCATTATATGTTTTAATATATTCTTTGAAATGTCCAGTGTAAACTTTTGATTTTCTCCAATACCAATTTTGGGTGACAGAAGGAAATCAAAATCATATTGCCATTGTCATTGTCATTGTTATTGTCAATATCATTATCACTGTCATTGTCATTATCATTGTCATTGTGTTACTGATACGAATAGACTTGGCAGACAAGGGAACTCTGCAGTTTCATAGCCTAGGTTATACCATTTCATTTTTTTTTTCATTTGATCTATTTATCTATTCATTTGACAGTATTTCATCCTCATCCGTATGTGTTATAAGAATATGTATAATAACACACAGATCTGCATCGACACGGGGATGCTCAGTAGTAATGGTGTTAATACCATATTTTCATGTAAAATGTAGGCCTATACAGTGAGAATGGACAATCAGTTTGATTTGAAGCAAAAAGTCGCTAACAGTTTGTACAATGATATGACGTTATGTCATTCAGGCTCTAACAGATAAATCGAAATCCAACCGGAATTGGTTTATAGGCTGAACATCTTCGTGAATACGAGAATGCTTTCTCCATCACTAGCTATCATATTCCCTGATGACGTCATCATAATGCGAGAAATTGCAAAGTAAAAGAACCTACCTTTCGGCATCAATCTGGTTGATAGGGGGAATGATGCTGCCCTTCTCTTCTTCATATCACCCTCACCCATTACCTGATCAATCACACACGTCTTGCACTCATCATCTGTTGTCAGGACGTAGAGGTCATCTGTCATAGGATCGATACAGACATTCCAGATTCTATCACTGTGGGTGATTTCCCTTTGAGCACCCTCTCTGTCAATGATGAGCACTCTGTGATCCTGTTTGTTTGGTTGAACGATGATGTGACCTGATGACAGGACACCGCACAGATCTACATCCTGTTTACATCTGATGGTATTCATAATCTTACCATTAGCTGGGCTGATGACGTATATCGTAGACTGACCCATCTCAGCAGCGACGATCATCCCATCCTGGTCAGCAGCAACTTTCACTGATGCGCTATGGCCCGTCGTGTTTCTCGGTATTGTAACGTCATTGATCAGCTTCCACTGTCTGTCATACACATTGATGCGTCCTGTCAAACTGTTTCCTGTACAACCTCCAAGCCATTTACCGCATACTACCTTTCCGCCATCCAGCAATACACAGGACAATGTATTACCATCGGTTATCACTCTTTGAATGTGCTTAGTGTTCATATCTAACATGTATGTATGTGTGGTACCTGTTTGTATCGCTGTGATGATAACATTGGATTGATCTATGCATCCTACAATGGTCGGGACTGTGATTTCATCTTTGACATTGATTGTATCAATAAGTTTCCATTTCCCATCATACCCATTAATCCTCCCATTATACTTCTCTTTCCCAACACCCTTCACAAACCTCACACCTGATAGAGTACGAGTGATATGTTTCACCCCACCCTCATCCAGTGGCTTGTCTAGTTTATCAGTCACCGATGTGATCACACGATGCCCGTCTGTGACTACAGTTTGATCGTCTTCGAGTACTGCGTCGAGTGTCTGTATTGTATTCTCGATGGTTTTCGTGCCATCTTGCCATAATTTCTCCAACTCACCAATCTTTCTCTCAGTCTCTTCAGCGATGTTTTGAATGTCAGTGTGAAGACTGCGTTGTTTATTGTCCATGTGCTGTCGTCTTTTGTCTGCATGTGTGTGATTTAGTTCAAGCCGTTTGTGTCTCTTCTCATTGTTCTTTTGAATTTGATCGTTCAGTTCTTCAATGTGATTCTTCTCATCAATCTCATGGTTGATTTTTTCAGCATTCTCCTGTTCCCTCTCTTTGTCTCTTTTCATCGCCTTATCAATTACCTGATCAACTTCATCTTTCAAAGCTTGTAGATGTCTGTCGGTGTCTTTTCTACACTGGAGAATCTGATCTTTATAATTTGGACATGATTCTAATTTGTGTATTGCCTTTTCTTTTAAATGTATGAGCATTTCTCTGTTTTGTTCGATTGCGTCCTTGATATCAAATCGCTCACAATGCGTATCATTATGATCTATCAATGCACATGCATAACAACAAGGTGCATCATGTGTTTTACAATAGCGGTCAACATCTTTACCATGTTTCTCACAATGACGATAGAACCCAACCTTTCCTGCCTTTCTGATACATCCCTTTACAGAGGCGCAGTCCTTGCAGAACTTCTTCTTCTCTTTCACGTAGTACGTGAGATCAGTGCTAACCCCACAGTTGTCTCCTTCACAGATGTCTTCTGCACTCTTGAATGTAGACGCCATGACGACCAGAGTATTCACCTGTAAAAGCAAAAAAAAATAAAAAAAAAAAACCAAAAAAAAAAAGAAGTAAATAATAATAATAATAATAAATACATTAATACCGGCGGTTTCACGCTTGGCGATCTTCAGGCGGACTGGCTACTCAGCCAGTCCGCCTGACGCATGAAAACCGCCAAGCGTGAAACCGCCGGTAGCGGGCAACCCAACCTTTGAGGTATGTATATATATATATATATATATGTGTGTGTGTGTGTGTATATAGGAACAAAAGTGGTTTTTTTTCGTCTGTTTCAGAAATGGATTTTGATTTACATCTTTTTGTCACACCGTGGGCACTGACGAGGAGTGTGACTTCGCCTTTCTTTTTTGAGAGCTATGCTCAGTTTTCTTTTAAAATCTATGATTTTATTTTTATGGAATTCTACTACCAACTCTGATTCTTGTATTATCTGGATGCCAAGCAGACTAATTTTCATTTATACATATATATATATATGTAAATGAAAGATGCAAATAAATAAACAAAGTCCGTCAGACGTGAAATTTACAAATTTTCTGCCATAGGCCTTCATCAGGTAATGATGAAAATTTTATTAAGTATCAAACATAAAAAGCGTAGAACGCAAAAGCGCAAAAGGCTCCATGGATACCAAGCCAACCAAGGAGGAAAAGGGGGAGAGAGAGAAAGAAAGAGAAAGAGAGAAGGAGAGAGAGTGAAGGGGAGGTAAATATGACGTAATAAAACGGAAAAGAAACAAAGGAGCGCAAAGCGCACAAAAACTCCAAGGAAACCAAGCAACCAAGAAAAGGACAAGAGAGAGATAGAGAGAGAGAGAGAGAGATAAAATGACGTAACAAAAGGATCGCACAAAAAAGAAAAAACAAAAAACAAAAAAAAACAAGAGGATTAAAAAAGAGAAGGGGAGGAAAAAAAAGAGGAAAGAAAAAGAAGGGAAAAAGAGTGAAAGAGGAGAACAGACAAAAACAAAAAAAGGGAAAAGAGGAAAGCCAGGAAGACAGGAAAGGAAAGAAAAAGAAAAAGCAAAAGAAAAAGTATGGATCGAAAAAGAAGGAGAGAGGAAGGAAAGAAAACAAGCCTAGGAAATCTGGAATGAACGGAAAGTAGCGTTAAGGCCAAACGGATATAAAGTTCCCAGTTTGAAGATGATCCTCTCTTCTTGTTGCTTCCTGATGGCATCATCTCCTCTACACTTGAGAACACCGCACACCTTGAAATCTTCAATAGTATGTCCCGGTTGGTTGAAATGACGAGCTCCTGGTAGTCCTGGTGTGTTCAGATGAATGGATCGTAGATGCTCGGTGACGCGATCAACCAGTCTGCATTTTGTTCTCCTATGTAGCACTTCTTACAAGCAGAACAAGATATCGCGTATACCAGGTTATCAGTAATGCATGAGAAAGATCCTTTCACCCTGTAGTTCCCTCTATGACGACTGATGACCTGAGTGTTGTCGATACGTCTGCACGTCTTACAACGTGGACGCTTGCACGGAGTAGATCCCTTTTCTGTAGGTTGTATACTTTAACTGCTGACATGAGTGTGTACCAGCACATACCCAAGGCTTATATCCTTTCTGAATGCTCTCAGCGGCGGTTCCTTGAATATCATAGATGTAGTGGGGTTGTCTAGTAGAGATTTAAAGTTTCTCCTGATAGATGATGATAACTCTGCTGTAGTCAGATCAAAAGTGAAGACGAGGGGTGTCCTATTTAAGCTGCTCTTGGTAGAGTTAAGCGACAAAGTATCCTTAATTCTGGTCATCCCGGCGATCTTGAAAGAAAGGATTGAAGCCTTGGGGATATGCTGGTACACACTCATTTCAGCAGTCAAAGTATACTTTTCTTTTTCGATCCATACATTTTATTTTTCTTTTTCTTTTTTTCCTTTCCTGTGTTCCTGGCTTTCCTCTTTTCCTTTTTTTTTTGTCTGTTCTCCTCTTTCCCCCTTTTTCCATTCTTTTTCCTTCCCCCTATTTTTCCCCTCCCCTTCTCTTTTTCAATCCTCTTGTTTTTGTTCCTGTTTTTTCTTTTTCTTTTTTGTGCGATCCTTTTGTAACGTCATTTTCTCTCCCCCCTCTCTCTCTCTCCCTTGGCCTTATCTTTGTTGCTTGGTTTCCTTGGAGTTTTTGTGCGCTTTGCGCTTCTTTGCTTCCTTTCCTTTTTATTACGTCATCTTTACCTCCCCTTCTCTCTCTCCTTCTCTCTTTCTCTTCCTTTCTCTCTCTCTCTCTCTCTCCTTTTCCTCCTTGGTTGGCTTGGTATCCATGGAGCCTTTTGCGCTTTTGCGCTCTACGCTTTATATGTTTGATACTTAGCAAAATTTTCATCATTACCTGATGAAGGCCTATGGCCGAAAATTTGTAAATTTCACGTCTGACGGAATGTGTTTATTTATTTGCATCATTCATTTTCGTATTCAAACATTCCGAAGCAGAACTCATTTTTTTTATTTTCTCTCTCTCTATATATATATGTATATGTATAAGTGTGGGAGAGAGAGGACATGCAAAAGAAGAGAGAAAGATGAGATTGAGTACGCTCTACCCACTCATGCCCATGTTTATTATTTTCTCATGGCTAATACAATAATCATCTTAAACCTTGAAACACAAAGGATAAACAGACTAAAAGAGAATTTTAAAATTTTATTTCAGTCGGTACTACGTTCATGTATGCCTATGGAGGCGTCTGCAGGGTACTTTCAGCTGGCGTCCACTAGAGCGCCGACAATTATAAGGGTTGCGAAAGCAAATTAGTATCATTACGGCTTACTGTCCGCGGAAGACAGGGAAAAGTGAGCACATCATGGTTTCCATGGACATTACTAAGAATCTCCGCTTATTGACACAGGCATACTGTGGAGTGTCAAACGGGAAGGGCGCGAAATGCCGAGGAAAGATATACATTGGCTTTATCCATGGTATGAGTGTTATTCCGTCGTCATTATAGTCATGACAATATAAGCACTTAAGTATTTAACCTGTCTTCCGAATATGATGCTATTGTCGTGCGGACATGCGCGGGACATCCCGCCTTTCTTTAACGCTTCTGCAAATGCTCCTGAAAGCCTCCGCGACGAGGGCAGCGACGAGGGCAGCTACGCGAAGGCAAGCAGAAGCCAAGCGGAATGTTTGAGGAAAGCTCGGAGCCGATCAGGAGAGCGCGCATAACGGCTGCGGACGTTTGCGATCATGACATGGAAAGGTCAAGAGCTTGATGCACAAATAGCGTCATATTCGGAAGATAGGTTATATGATATTTAGATAAGGAAAACAAACGAATTCGGCCCAGCGAGGCAATATTGTTTGAAATAACCTCCTGTGGTTTGTGAAAGGGGGTTGATCAAACTTCATAAGGCAGCCTCACTTTCGGAAAATTTAATCCTTGCACCCCGAAAAACTAAAAATGTTCTAGCGGCATCCCTGTCCCTACGCTCCTTTGCTAAAGTCGATCCATGCTTTACATCCTTGTTTAATAATTCTGGCTGCGCCAAACCATATGAGAACAACATTAAGTCGGTACCTAATTTATAACATTGCATTATGCATCATTTTTATGATATATATATATATATATATATATATATATATATATATATATATATAATTGTGATCAGTCTCGGTGATGTACGTTTGCGGTTCTTCGTCATATCATATGTGTGATCCGAAAAGGGGGTTTTCGAAGAGGGCCGTTGCAAGACATTGTATACCACTAATTATGACCAAGCTTTCGGGCACCTGCCCTTCATCAGGATCTGGAATCAATAACATTAACGACAGTACAGTACAGTGCACATATGAAATAACAATAAATACATCAACAAAAAGAACATAAGTTATGAAACGATAAACATATAGACGGCAGAAATATACAAAATATTAGGTAGAAACGGTAGAAATAAATCGTATCATGCTAATCAATATACAAGAATATACAAGAAATGGTCAATTACCTTCCCGATTTTGGTATATCAATGCAGACCAATGACCAATGAACATCCATTTTCACGCCTAAGTAAACACTGACCCCCAAACACGCCATATCACTTCACTATAGCTCAAGCACACTAGACACACAATAATTCCAATACTTATACCAAAATCGGGAATGTAATTGACCATTTCTTGTATATTCTTGTATATTGATTAGTATGATGCGATTTATATCTACCGTTTCTACCTTATATTTTGTATATTTCTGCCGTCTATATGTTTATCGTTTCATAACTTATGTTCTTTTTGTTGATGTATTTATTGTTATTTCATATGTGCACTGTACTGTCGTTAATGTTATTGATTTCAGATCCTGATGAAGGGCAGGTGCCCGAAAGCTTGGTCCTAATTAGTGGTATACAATGTCTTGCAACGGCCCTCTTCGAAAACCCCCCTTTTCGGATAACACACACACACACACACACACACACACATATATATATATACATATATATATATATATATATATATAAATATATATATGTGTGTGAGGGTGTGTGTGTGTGTGTGTGTGTATGTATAAGTGCGGGAGAGAGAGGACATGCAAAAGAAGAGAGAAAGATGAGATTGAGTACACTCTACCCACTCATGCGTATGTTTATTGTTTTTCTCATCGCAAATGCAATAATCATCTTAAACCTTGAAACATGGTGCGTGGTTTTTTTCTTTTGTCAAAAGGATAAACATACTAAAAGAGAGTTCCATGGATACAAGGGCTATGCACACCAGTACTCCTATTCTACTCAAACCTAAGCAACGCAATGGAAACTTCTATATAGGTGCAGGGTCAGACAAATGCTGTCCCAGCACCTATTCCAAGGTAGGCAAAAAGGGGAGAAAATATAAAGAGAAGAGGAAGACAGTATGAAATGAGATATAGAAGTAGCGGGATTTTTTTTTCTGTAGTTTGTAGGTTCGATCTGACCATTTCTCATTGGTTTTAAGTGGTATAAGATGTTTATCATGTGTCTAACATACAACATATCTTCATGGTTGTAGGAAGGTCTTCCTGATTGTCCTCGTCCGTGCTTTTGCCCCTCCTAATGTGATCCTTGATGTGTCCGCGCTGTCTTGCTACTATCACTTTTACCCGCGGCATTTCGCGCCCTTCCCGATCGCCTCCAGGACACTCCCAAGTATGCCCGCAGTCAGTAAGCGGAGGTTCTCAGTAATGTCCTAGGAAACCATGACGTGCTCACTTTTTCCCCCGTCTGACGCGGACATGCCAAAAGGACATAATTTGCTTCCGCAACCCTTCCTAGTCGTGTCTGCGCTCAAGTGGACACCAGTCCAGGGCCCTTCCGTATTCAGTGTGACAAGCTGCAAAATCTGCCATGGGTTTCAAGTGGTACCCTCGTTCGTTCACACTAAGAAAAGAGGTGTAACTTTGCACCCTAAATGCAACACTGGCTCACCTTTTTGGGTGCAATCTTGCACCTTATACGAAAAAGGTGCAAAATTGCATCTTTTTTTTTTAAACTGTCAGTTTGCATCCTAAAAAGGGCAACTTTGAACCTTTTAGGGTGCGGAATTTTTGCGTTATAAAAAGGTACAAATTTGTGCCTTTCCTAAAAGGGTACAACTATCACCTTTTAGTGTGCAAAATGTAGCTAGCTGCGCATTTGAAGGTGCAAAATTGAATTTTTTTCGTAGTGTGTATGATCTTACCCATTTGGGGGCCCTTTTTAATTGTCCCAGGGCCAACATGTATTAGAGGTTCAACGGCAAACGCCTGGTTTGGTGTATGCATGGTTCTTCCCCAGGTGTTCCCATATTAGCTGTTGGTACCTCGTTCACCTAAGAAGTCGGTCTATGTTGTCACAATGGTGTATGTACGGGCGAGGGGTGAGGGTGTGGGTGTGTTTGGGTGTGCGTGGTCGTTTACTAGTATGGGAGTTCGCTTTAGAAAGTTCGACATTTTATCCCCCCCCCCCAACACTCCTCGTAAGATTTATACCCGTGTTTGTATCCTTTGCTTAAGCCGTTCGCTGTGCCTCAATAGACTTTGTCTTTGGTGGTTCTTAGATTACGGTGTGACTTCCCCATGTTTACTGTGCGTTAAATCCTTATCAGTTGTGTGAGAAAGAATTACACTTACTTCTTCTGTGTTCAGCACCTTTTCCAGTCGCTTAGTAATTGATCCACTGCTGATGTCTTCCTTTAGTATATCCAATCCTTCATCAGAATGAACACTCACATGCAGACAGAAAAAACTCATAGTAAAGCCATGGAGCTCATACATCTTCTCTCTTTCGACAGCCCTCTGAAAACTGATGAGAATCTGTGAGACGCGACGGCAGTCATCATACATTTCTTGCAGTTTGCTGTCTGTCAACTCTGATTGTCCTGGCCTCTTTGCAGAATTCTTTAAAATGAACTTTAACACAGTCTGCATCTTTGAGGTCGCGAATGCATCGATGTTCAAGTCTTCAGCTGAGAAAACGACATGATTATCAATAATTATGATGATAATGATAATAATGATGATGATAATAATAATAATGAATAATGAATGAAGAGTGTCAGAGATCTCTTAAAAGGCAAGGATGTTACAAGGCTACTTTTGGCAGATGTATTTACTTCAGCAACAAGAAAACACTGCCCAGTTGTAAAAAAAGTCAGAAAAGCCATCGATAGAAAACCAAGAATGCCAAGACTTGATTGAACAAAGACGTCAAGCCAAAACAAACGATTTCCATGACAAAGAATATCGAATTCTCAGCAAATCTGTCAAGAAAGCAAGCAAAGCGGCAATGGTTGGCTGATCTGAGTGATGAAGCAGACTAATCATTCAGGGCTGGAAACACCTAGCGCACCTACCAGCTAATAAAGCAGATTAGTGGGAAGAGATCTCCTCAAGCTGGCATTGGTATCAAGGCGAAGAATGGTGAAATGCTCTACGAAATTGATAGCAACAAAGATAGGTGGACAGGGTATGGCACACTCAACGCTTTAGCTCAAATTTCCTAAGGCACCCTCCTGATGAACACCCACCAGAGATATTGGAACCAGAAGTAATGCCTAGTGAAATCTGAGCAGCCATAAAGAAACTGAAAGGTGGTAAAGCAGCTGGCCAGGATGGTATCTATGGAGAAATGATAAAAGCTGGAGGAGACACTGTAGTGCAAGCCATGAAAACAATAACTGATAACATCTGGAAGACTGATGAATGGCCAAACGACTGGACACAATCGGAAATCATCACCCTACCAAAAGAACTAGGAACACAAGACTGCGCAAAGCATAGAACCATCACCCTGATATGTCATGCTTCTAAAGTACTGCTGGAAGTTATCCGCAGCAGGTTAGCACACTTTGTAATGCCACAGATAACAGAGGAGCAGTTTGGTTTTGTTGTTGGTAAAGGGACAACAGATGCAATCCTCACCATTCGCAACATCATTGAGAAACCGGTGAATAGGCAAGACTAACAGCTTTGGCTAATGTTTATTGACTTCAGCAAGACATTTGACACATTCAATCACACTGTCCTGCGGTAAACTTCACTGGAATGTGGTACACCTAAACATCTAGTCTGGCTATTAGAGAGATTATACTCAGAAGCTACTGGAGTTATTCGAGGATCGGATGGCCACACAGACAAGTTTCCAGTGGAACAAAGAGTTCGACAGGGCTGCATTGTGTCCCCTTACTTTTCAATGCCTTCGGTGAGGCCATCATGCGACAGGTGAAAGAGGTAATAGATGAAAGACCGGGTTGCATTTTGGGTGGAAAAGCATTATGGAATGTTCGCTATGCTGATGACACTATGTTGCTTGCAGGCTCAAAGAGTGAACTCGAGAAGCAATTCAGAATAGGAAAAATGCAGCAACATATCAGGTCTCCACATAAACACAGCCAAAACTCATGGCATGGTTCACGGAAGCAAAGGACAAGTCTTCCTTGCCGGAAATGTAATCAGCCCTGTAGACCGCTTCAAATACCTTGAATGGATGGATGGTGACTCTACGCCTGAGATTTGCACCAGACTAACAATTGCAAGAAATGCTGCCAACCAACTACTTTGACTGTGGAAGGCAAAAGAGATCAGCACGAAACTGAAGAAACAGTTGGTGAAGTCGTTGGTGTGGAGCATTGCCCTCTATGGTGCAGAAGGTTGGTCACTAAAACATAGTGACATGAAAAAGATACAGTCATTTGAGCTGTGGGTCTGGCGTAGAATGCTGCAGGTCAGCTGGAAAGATACAAAGACTAATGACATGGATTCGCGAAAAGTCGGAGTCTCAAAAGCCGAAGGTCTGCTTATGCAATTGGAGAAGAGAAAACTCTCCATGCACGGCAACTTGAAACGACGTTCAGATAGTTTAGTTCAGACGACAGTGGAGGGCGAAGTAGAAGGAAAGGCTAGGCAAGGACAAAGGAAGACAGGTTGGATTGATAAATCATGATATGGACGTGTGGTGGAATGGCCGTGACAAGAGAAAAGGCATACAGGAGAATGCCGACGGTTCAATGAGGACTATGGCAACATAGTAGTAGTAGTAGAATGAAGAGGGAAATGCTAAAACTACTTTCGGAACTGCCAGATATTGCTCTTACAGGGCCTACGATGTAAAACTTCAAATTTTGTCATTTTAAAGTATTCTAGAAGTTATATTATTAATTGGAAATGACAAGCCAAAATCCAACTTTTTTGCAGGACAAGATTATTCATTTATCTTACCAGTAATATTTATGGCAACAACTGCATATGTTTGGCATTTGCATTACATTTCCTTCCATTTTCGGGAGAGGATAAGCGCCGAAGGGGGGGGGGGGGGGTGATGGAGTAGAGGGCCGGTAGACATAATCATCGATGAAAACAGGGCAACTTTCACTTTTGTTAAACTATGCTCTGTAACTCTACATATTGTTAATGGGGGAGAAAATGTAAAATGAAATCTGGCCTATTTTCATTGAAAATTTTTGATCATAGTACTGCAAGTTAACATGATCTAACTCCAAACTGAATATCCAATACGGCATAGAGCAGGCACAAAGCCTAAAAATTCATCTCACTTGTATAATTTTTCATCTCTTTTGCTCATTATATCAAGACATTTGGATTTCCGTGAAACTAAAATCAGAAGAAGGAAACCAATGTAATAAATTGGATTTTAGTCCATAAGTGTCAAAAGAGCTTTTCCGACACATGTGTGTTCATTGAAGCTTATAACTTTCAATGAACATGCCATTTGATTATTGATGCATGTATATAACGCATGCATAATGCATGTACATGCCAAAAATGTTGTCAGTTGGCATGATTTCTAGTGCACAAGATTAAAGCAATAATTAATGTCAATTTCAAGACGATGATAGTTCGTTTTGATATGTGCTAATTCACCCGTGATTTAAAAGGTAATAATTGCTAAAGTTGCAATCACCATTCCAAAACATGAATTTCTTTGTATTAGATCAAATTTGCTGCGCGAAATATGTAAAAACTGAAGTTTTTTTTTTTTTTTTCAATTTACACATTGTGCTCACTTAAGCGCAAACGTTTTCGCGAAAATCATTTGATATGTTGGGAAGCAGATGAAATTTGCGTGTCTTCAGAGCCTGTGAGTACAAAATGTCTAGTCGAAACTTTCACAAAATATGTTTCAAAGCTGAACAAGAAGTGCCCCTTTAGCACAAATACGGTTCCATATGCACCATTAATTTTGCGATTGTACCAAAAGTCGACAGAAACTGGCATATTGGTAGAATCATTTCATATATATATATGCCAAATGGTAAAATTCAAAGATATGTTTTGAGAAGATTTCGTTAAAATTTTGAAGATGGCATAATAGGAGCTTTGAGAAGTGTCACTCATGTCAGTCCCTGTGTCTATTCCTCCCGTTGCTGGCACTCTAATCATGCTATTAGGGCAGTTTCAGTTGAAATCTACAAATGATCAAAATACTTACCACTCAACGACTTTGTAGGTTTGACAGAATGGTTCGGTTCACACTGCATGAATTTTTCTCCATTTCTTTCCGTGACATCCCACATGTTTTTTCCTGAAAGTCAAACAAATCGATTCGGTAATTTATCTTATTTATTTATCTATTTGTCTTTTTTCAGTAGGGTGGTTCCATCAGTGAAAAAAAACATTGTTTTCCTTGGAGGCCATACAACAAAAATACATAATATACAAACAACAAAAATACATAATATACAAACATATTGGTATATAAACAATACTTGAACAAAACAACAACAAAAAAAAAATAACATTTTACATTTCTTGGTGATTTTACAGTAAACCAACTCAAGGGTAGCTGGAACGAATATGACGCCAAAACAAAAGACAAAACATAGAACTTGATGAGGCGTTTCTAACATAATATGGCAAACTGTTCCATTGTACAGCGCCTTCGTACGAAAAACAGAATAACAGAAGTATGTTAATAATGCCATTGAAAAGATATCAATAGTTATAGGTTCTTCACGTTCCCCTCTGCTTCAATGGTAAACCATTTAATTCTTTTTAATCAAATACTTCACAGGAAAGTGATATCTGATGTTCAGCTCCTGAGTAGAGAAAGAAATTGCCACCTCACTATAGTTGTACAAATTACATTTTTCTCGTATTATATATTCGAAGAGTTTATTCGCGAAATCATTTAGTATTTTTTTTCATTCAGATAATTGCGAATAAACATTGAGAGAAATAAACACAAACATTTTTTCTTTATTACTTTCGAATATAATTTCAAAAATATATCTTTACATGTAATGAGTAATTTGTCATTTGAAAGGTGTTATTTTGCGCTATATGACAATGACCTTACTTGATATTATTTTTAATGGACTTGTCGGTTTTTGCGAAAAAAAATCATTTTCATATTTAAGGAGTATTCTGTTAGTGAATTCATTTGCACCTCTAAGAACAGATATTGTGATGACAATCCTCCCGCCACGCCTTTCAAAATTTACTATACTAAGTTTGGGGGGGGGGGCGAAATCTAAATTTGAAACATAGGTTTTGTATTTTTGGATGATAGTGATAAGTGCTCAAGTTTAATTCATTTGTGGAAAAGATACACAAACAATTTTTGAAATAGATTCTAGAATCCTTTGTGTGTGAGCGTGTGTGTACGTGCAACGAACGGCTGCATCAATAATAATCTTTGTTTTTTAATGCCTCAGTTGGCATTTTTTGTTAACTGGTGGATGGTGTTGTTCTTTGCTGCTGTTGCTGATATTTTTTTTTTCTTCTGAAAGTGAAAGAATGTTCCTCAAGTCTAGGTTGATGCCTTTAAACAGAGCTTATGCTGGCTGTTATTATTGTTTATTTGGGGGGGGGGGATCGAGCATTTGCTCATGCCGGACCAGCCCTGTGGAATTCACTCCCACAGGAGCTGAGGAATGCAAACTCTTTAACTTCCTTCAAGGGCAACCTGACGCTATATAAATCTTATGTATTATTATTATTATTTTGTTCTGGTTTGTTTCAGACATTCGTTTTTCAAAAATCATATTTCATATGAACTTAAGTTAGATAACCCTACCTGTAATGCTTGAATAGAGTCGATGGAATAAGATAAAATTATGAATGATATCAAAAAGATCAATCCATAAGTGTTCATGCGGAATCTGATGGAAAATTCTAAAACGAACTTATCTGACCTTAATTTATCATGCTTCAATATGGCTTTATACTCACTGATATTATATGCAAGCATTCTTTGTTCGCATGCTTCCAGTATGTTGCACATCGTTTGAACCTGGTCGATTTTAGGGGATGAAGCCTTTTGCCAGCAACAGAGCATTTCGAAGAGAGACCGAACAGTATCGCCGCCGTAATTCTGTTTGCTAACCTGCAACTGGCTGAATGTCCTGCCGAGTCTGAGAATCAACGGAATAAACTGGCCTTTGTCGACTTTTTCAGATATTTGGTAAAGTTGAAATTCTCCTAACGACCTTCCTACCTCAGACATGTGAAGAAGGTTCTCTCGTTCGACTGAAATAGTAAAAGTAAAATATTCAGCGTATAAACAATGAAATAGAAGGAAAAGGATAAGACAATTATAAACATCTGATAAAATAAGGTAAGACAAAATATTATTGTTACAATTATTGTTATTATTATTATTATGATTATCATTAGTATTATTATTATCATAATTATTATCATTATCATTATTATTATTTATTATTGTCATTATCATTATCATTATTATTGTTATTTTTATTTATCGAAATGTAGTGGAAGTTGGAGATCGGTAAAGGCCAATGGCATGTTGAGTCTGATCCCCTGGACAGAGGCTATCAGTATTACAGAAGTAACTACAATACAGTAGTTCCTTAAAGCCAGAACAGATGCATTTCAAAACTGGAAAAGGAGAAGACAGGTGAATTGTTAAACTCATTCACTCTCAACAAATTTGGCAAGAGCAGTAAAAATACTTCATTTCATCTTTATTAGTATAAGAGTAGCATGGATATTCAATTTCAGTTTCATGAATCTAAAGTAATAGATTTTTGAGACGGGTGCATCGAGTATAGTGCATGGAAAATTTTTAACTATCTCATCTGCAATTTAAGAACGGGCCAAAATTTGCTTTTAAAGTGCACCTTTATTGATTTAAAAAGGGACTTTATTGTCATTATTGCATAAGATAAGACTTAAATCGGGCAAGGTTTTCAAAATGCCAAGGCGAGAACATTCTACTTAATGACTATTATTAATTAGAAAACGCTGAAATACAACCCGGACGCAATATTTTCATCCACATCATGAAATGGGGTTTGGCACATGCAAACCTTATGGCAAAAATGCGGGAAAAACCCTGGGAAAGTAAGTCTAGCGATGAACGCGCGCTAAATTGTTTTGGAGCGCTTTTTCCCCCTGGCAGCAGCTCGCAGTGGTATGTTGGTTATGCATAAGGCCTTTGCATCAGGAGCTCACTTTGTATTTTCTCTTTTTTATGTTTTGGTAACAATGACGTTTATTATGTCAAGCAAGAAAATTATCGCTAATTTTGTTATTTACTAGATAAATCTATTTATCCATCTATTTGCTAGTTCCCCGAATTAAGTCGTCATTCGAAAATTAAAAGTAACAACGCGCATGCGCCCCCTCACTTTCTTAAACACAAGGATTCTAAAACACAAGAACCTCCAAACCAGCAGGTTGGATAGTTTCGACAATTCGAAAGGATAAATCTCCCGTGAGGCTGGAGAAAGGGTGACGGGAATGAGAAGTAGCTGATCATTCTTAAGAAAGGCCATAATCCTATTCAAGTACCCCTTGGGAGCCCCAACGGGCCTTAAAGATCTATTAAATCTAACCCACTAAATCTAGGCAATGAATAAAGGTCGAGAGAGAGGCGAAAACCTTGCCGAGAACTGATGCGAGAAGTTCTGCACCTCAGCTCGAAATGGGTGAATAGGCAAAATCTTCAGCGCACAGAAGACTCCCTGAGGAGTCAACTGGCGATTTTTTGGACGTTACAAGAAAAACGATCTCAGCCAATGAGTCAGGTAGGGAGAATTTAACACTCCGGAACCCTCAGCGAAACTTTGGTGAACTGCGGAGACAGGCGAAAGGGTATCCTCGCAAGGCAGAGGGCGATCTGCCTCCAAGAGGGAAATCAGAAGTCAGAGCTAGCACCCGCTGAGGTAGACCGAGGTAAAACACCCCCTCCTCAAACTAAACAGAGAAATCTTCTAATCGCGAGTTCTAAACAGCTCGAGTAGGTTCTCCTCGACTCTGGACTAAAACTGGGAGGTTTTATATGAGAGACCTGCCGACTCGCCTCCTCCCTCAATAGAGGCAAAGCGGTCAAATGTAGATCCGCTGGACGATGGTGGAGGATCCCCTAAGGGGATCGAGCAACTAAGTTTGCTCGCCGGGGAAGGGAGAGTGGTTGACCGTGCAGAGGGGCTGAGGAATCAGGGCGACAGAGGGAAGGCGTAGCCTCGAAGGGTTCCCCCAAACGAGGGGAAAACATCGAGCGCCCAAGCTTCCGGATCTCGTACTCGAGAGCAGTATCTCGGTAATCGATGATTGAGAGAAGTTGCAAAGGGCCCAAACTTAGCTGAGGTAGTTGAAGACCCACTGGTTTAGCGCCCTCCACAGCTTGGCGAAAGGATCGTTCGGAGACTTGGAACGAGACCCACCTTGTAGCAGTGGTATTGTCCGTTGAAAATAGAATGGACGACCCACCTGTTCTGGAAGGGGCGGAAAAAAAAACCCGCCACCAACTGTAGGGCATTGATATGGGGTATGGTGCAACAGTGTGGCCAGCCCCCCAAGACCACCTGGTCTGCACAACGGCCGCCCCACCCCAGAAGTGAGGCATCCGTCAAAAGGAGATGGAAGAGGCGTGCGGAGATGTTTGCTTTGATTAAGGAAGTTTTTTCTCTTCAGGCAAAGGAAGACGTATGGAGATGTTTGCTTTGATTAGGGAAGTTTTTTTTTTTCTCTTCAGGCAAAGGAAGACGTATGGTGTCTCTAGAAGGAGGCAGCCACGTCTTGAGAGAGTTCACCTTGGGCCTGCCAGACTTCAGAAGATGAAGCTTGAATGGACTCTTGAGCAGCCGGCAGTCTTGAAGGACACCCCCAGGGTTGTAGAATGGCCCAGAGATTTGGGCCAACGGCCTGCGCGAACTCGACAATCGATTGAACCCTCTCCCGACCAGGACGGACAACTTGGCTCACGATGTCTATTCCCGCACCCAGGTTGGCTTGCTAGAGAGAATCATCTCTGACCTGTTTCTGATGAATATGAACCTCAAACTTTCCGGGGTTTGGAGGTGGGGGTTCATCTGGGTGTGAAGTCTGGGCACGGAGCTGGCTACTAGGAGCCAGTCGTCTCGGTAAGGGAAAAATCTCAAGCCGCGACACATGAGGAAGGTGGCTTAGGCAGAGACTACCAAAGTAAATCTCTGGGTGCCGGTTAAGGACTAAGAGTAAGGCTCGGAACAGGAAGTTTCTCCTTGAAAGGTGAGACCAGAAGATCTCCACGCAGAATATGTCGGTATATGAAATTAGGCGTCTTTCAAATCTACCGAGATGACCACCTCTGACGGCTCGATAGCCGGGAAGATGCAAGCCAAAGTTTCCAAACGGAATTACTCTAGAGGAATGAAAATGTGTATCCTTTTTTTAAAACCAAATCTGGTCTTCTTTATTAAAATAAAATACATAATACAAACGTACAATTCACAAATTGTTCAACATAATGTTCCATTTCGTCAGCTTTATAAGCACATTTTTTCCGTTTGTATCTTTAAACATCACATTGATTTTTCAAAATACATATGTAAACATCGTTTTCATATCAGTACATGTTATCTTTTTTCGTAGAATTTAATTTAATCTTGATACCCTTGAAAATCGAAAATAATGCGTATCTCAGTATCAATTTGATTTCTTCTTTCTTTGTCTTTTGGAAACCATAAACAACGTATTGGATCTTCAAATTATAATTTTGATCTAAGCACCTTCTTATATATGATTTTATATATTTCCAAATCTTTTTAACTTTCGAGCAAAACCAAAGCATATGTAATGAATTTCCTATCTGGTCGCATTCGTCGCAAATATTACTATTTCTCATATTCCATTTCATTAGATTAGAAAATGTTGGCAATAAGTTTTACATTAATCTAAAATTAAAATGGGCAATTGTATTATTTCTTCCCCCTAAGTTTTAGTGTCCACGTATATGCCCAAGAATATTTTTTTCTTCTACGACCATTTCTCTCCAAAATAATTGGGCCCTTGATGTTTTAGTATTTAATTGCAACATCTCACGATAAATTTGTTTCACGCTAGCACCACTAGAAAGTGATTTAATCACAGATGGCATACAGGAATCATTCTTCGAACGGCTGTTCTTAAATCTTCTAAATAAGAACAGGTTGTTTTCTTTTAACTTTTCTCTCCAGTTTTTTTGAAATGCCGCAATGCAAACTGCATACTCTGACAAGCAATGTCCATCAAGATTTACCAACTTATCTTTTAGTTCGTTTACTGTAAGAAACGTATTCTTAGATACCAAATCGCCTACGAATAAAATATTTGACAGAATCCAATTCATAGATAACAACACCCTGATACTATCATTGAACCATGGCAACTCTTTGCAAATTTCTGCATTTGAGGTATTTATATAATATTGACTGGCCTTGAGGGAGATACCACATTTATTTCCCAAACTAGTCTCATATTGTCCCGAGTCGAAGACGAGGGCAATATGGGTCTAGTAAGGGAAATGTGGTATCTCCCGAAAGTAACGCCAGTCAATATCATTATTATTACCTGTTCACCCCTATCAGGTTCATTGAATTTAAAAGTTTAAAGAGAAATAGGGTCTAACACTAACACTAAACAACTATCACAGATTTGCCCTCATTTACTAATTGTCGCAGTAAAATTGTCGGCAACTTCAGTTTGTATGAGCTTGCATGAACAGAAGTTTTCCCCATAGAAAAGCACAGGAATCGCGGACCCGCAAGTGATCTATCTTGCACGTGTTGAACGTAACTGAAGTAAACGACATTATATTCCTAAACGTACGTACGTACGTACACAAGCTAGCGAACACATATCGTTTGCGCGCATGCGCTTCGGTGTGATTGGGGGAATATGGATAGTATGGACCGATAATTTAGTACAGAGGCGCAATAGATCAATTTCACCTCCGGTTTATGTATTTGGCCCTCTGTCGGCGACGCAAATGCTGCGGTGGGCAAGTGCGCTGACCGCGATTGGCTCTGTGTACAAAATGAATGTAAGATATGAGATCTGCCCCGATATTGTTCTATTTACTTTATTCTAGATCGATAAAATAAAGCATGGATACATGGGTAGATGAGGTAAGGCAATGATCATATCTGATGGATGAAGGTATGATGTATTTTTGTACTTTCGATGGTTTTTCAACTCAGTTTTGTCAGTAAAAGTCCGATTGCACCATAGAAGCCGTAGTAAACGGGAGCCCAAATCTTACCCTGTTTACAAACAGACAAAAGTCATGTTTTCACTCATTAAACTTTATGACAAAGTTCATAATGATAATGTTTCTTGACTTCAAAGTCTTTCTGTTGATGTTTTTACCCACTGGCGACGAATTCCTTCATATTGCTTACGGAAACCTGTATAAGGAGTACGGCTTCTCGCACAAACAGGCTTCATGAGTCAAAAGCGAGTTAATTTCGCACTCAGCTTCCAATTTTTAAACTTTCTCTAATTCTTGTGGCATTAGAGCACCGCACAGCTGCGACCTGAACTTCTCTGATAATTTCTCATTGCAAAAATCAAAATAAATCTGCATAATTATACTGGTCAAAATAGACCAAAAATCGAACAAATGTACATAACGACCTATTGACTTGTTTACTATAAAAGTTGGAGCGCCCACCGCAGTATGTCGAACTGTGTCGAACAGTCTGCTGCCCTCTTGCGTTGTGAAATTGGTCTATAGGAAAATGACAAATTTCGCGGAGGAGGGGTGTATGAATATTATTAGCCTAGTCATATCAGCTGAGCCCGGCTGAGCCATTGTGACATAATTTGTGTTGAGTGAATCAATTAGACAGACAAAATACGCACCTATATCTTGTCTCCAAAATGCCTCATTCAGGTAATAATCTTTTTATTATCCTTGAGCAGTTTTTCTTTTTTTTCAAAGTAAAGTAGACAAATAATATTTCACGATAAAACCTGGGAATTGTTTTTAAAGACAAAACATGTTTTGGATCACACTTGCAAATTCTTATAATGAAACTTCCACCTAGGTTATCAAACCAGTAATCAAACATCCATTTCCCTGCTGATTTTGTATCATCGAAATATCTGAATAACCATTTTACCTTAGAACTGTTGAACACTAAACCTATATCTAACATATTTTAATCCACCTTTTGACAGATCATTAATCACGTTAGCCCTCTTTACTTTATGAACTTTAGATCCCCAAAGTTCATCATCAACTTATCGATTCTCTTGACCAAATCAGTAGGGTAAAAGATAATTTGAACAGTTTATACGAATTTTGATAATATTAATGTTTTAAAGATAATTATCTTGCCTTTATATGTAAGATTTCGCTGTTTGCAAATGTTCAGTAATCTTTCTACTTTATCTATTTTGTCTTCTGACCAATTCAGCTCGCAACCCAAAGATTAATTTCTTGAAAAGAATATACCAAGAGCTTTAACATAATGCTCAGCCCAGGGAATACCACTTATCATCTCTAAAGGTTTCTCTTCCCCTAACCACATTGCCTGTGTTTTATCCTTATTTAATACAACACCTGATAATTTTCCAAAATCTGTGATATACTCTACAGCTTTATTTCCTGAGCAATTATTTGGAATGAATTGTGTCATATCGTCAGCTGACATAACTTTATTTCTTTAGATTTTTCCCCAACACAAATTCCTTTTATACCATCAACACTTCTTATCTTATTACTAACTACTTCAATAGCCAAAATAAAAAGTAGAGCAGATAATGGACAGCCTTGTATTATCCCTCTAGAGAGAAAAAAATGTTTCTTTGAAATGTCCACTCAAAAGAACACAATTTGAAATCTGTGTATATAAAACTGAAACCCATTCTCTGAACATTGTGTTAAATCCATATTTTTCTAAACATTCGTTTGTGAAATTCCATTCAAGAGTGTCAAATGCTTTGTGGAAATCTACAAATAAGAGACAACCATCAACTCGTTCGAATTTCGTATAATCAATAACATCCTGCATTATTTTTGCATTATAACATCCATTCCTACCTTTTATGTAACCAACTTGGTCTTCATCTATTAGTGATCATAATACCTTTTGCAACCAATTAGCTGAGACCATTGCGGCCAATTTATAGTCGACGTTCAGTAACGTAATTGGCCTCCAATTTCTAATTTCTCTTTATCTCCTTTCTTATATAGTAATGTTATAACACCATGGCGCTGAGTATGCGATAAACTTCCTTTCTCAAAACCCGCATTTAAGTTTCCCATCACTAAATCCTGTATATCTTCCCAGAATTCCTTGTAAAATTCTACGGTTAGTCCGTCTCCACCCGGGGGCCTTATTAGGTTTCATATTGTTATTTCTAATGTTGATATTCTACCTTCACATACGTCAGCTTCCTCTTTTTTCAATTGTGGTCCTTTTGTTTTCTGAACATAATTTCTAATCTCACATTTGTTCTTATTCAATGAGGTATATTTTTTAGTAGAATTTGTTGACAAATTGCAAAATTTTATTCATATTATGTTCACTGTTCCTTCCTATCTTCAAAGAAGTTTTTTTTTTTTTAACAGCATTCTGCTTCTCTATCTCTACAGAGTATTTCACGTTTGTTTCCCCTTCCTCATAATACTGCACTCGATACCTGACTTGTGCACCAGCACATTGCTTGCAAAATTGTTCTATTTTCACCCGTAACTGTACTAAATCTTTATCATTGCAAATCTTTATGGAATCATTAATTACGATGATCTGATGAACTTGAAAATGATTGGAAAACCGAGATCTCATTAAAGGGGGTACCCATTGCTGAAACAATGTTAGTTTATTTAAAATTGATTTTATTAGCAGAAAATCAGCTGCCTAATTTTCTTTAGAAGTCGTGTTGCTAAGGAAACCCCAAAATGTAAGAAATCAGGGTATTTTTGACCCCTCAGCTGTGACCCAGTTTCAAATTGGTACCCACTTTGACGTCAAAATGACGTCAAAGTGGGAACCTTGTCGCGCAATTCTAGCAAAATGCGCGCAAGGTATAATACATATTGTACAGTCTAGCGCGTAGCACAACTCTAATGCGCGAAGATGGGTATCGACTTTTATGTCATACCTCAAACTCAAATTTTTGGGTCAACTCTTGACTTCTTAAGAGGAAATTAGACAAAATGCATGGATTTCGAGTGAAAATCATAAATTTGTTAATGTTATTCTTCTTAGAATTCTATTCTCGATAACATATTAAAAAAAATTACCATTATGTAATCACTTTAAGACTGAGGTTTGATGAAAATTTGACAAAAAGTGACTGAGTCTGTTCTGAGAATTTGACTGCACAAAAAAGTGGGAGAAATAAAAATAATAATAGTAATAATAACAAAAATAAATACAATTCCAGCGAAATTAAAAGGTGATCTCTCAAAGTTGACAGACCACCTAAATAAAGAAAATTCCAGCGAAATTAAAAGGTGATCTGTCAAAGATGACAGACCACCTAATGAAATGATGAAAAGAAGGATTTACTGTTAACGATCACATACTGTTGAGAAAAGGAAAGATGTGCAGATTAAAGATAATAATGATGATGATGATAATGAAATCAAAGATTAAAAGTAAATGTGAGATTCAGTGATTTAATGGGGGAAAACAATCTTCCTGACGTGCATTTGTGTGTATTACGAAATTGAATGCTAAATTGTGAAAATCGATCTCTCGAAAACGAAATTGAAAGTGCGTTGAAGTGCTTACCTCGCTCATCGCACGAATTTGAATGCACAAACGTGGAAATTCGTGCTCAATTCAAATACGAAATTGGATGCTTATATACGAATTTTTTAGTCAAACATGAATTTGGATGCTCAAAACGAATTTGAAAGTACAAAACATGAATTTGATTGACCAAAGTCACTCCATCGAGTCAAACACACGAATTTAAAATGGACATAAAATGAAAATGAATGATGATTTTACGAAATTGGCCGGGAAAACCTATATCATAAAAGTGAAACACAACCCCAGAAGTTTCACTGTTTCAATAAAAGGAGATGAATTTGAACGGCTTACTTCGAACCATCGGGTGATCGCGTCGGGCCGTGTAATCGCGTAACCCGACTTTTCGTGAAAACAGCCCCCTGTATTTACGAAAGGTCGGGTAAATCGTGTGGTAAAAATGTGATTTTTAGCAATTGTGGTCATTGACATAAGACTAATCTTTTACGCGAATATTCGTGAGAAAACTACCTTCAATGACGAAGTATCGGGTAAAAAAAAATAAATTTTGATATTAACCTATTTATGATATGCAAGTACTTCAGTTTCAGTGGCGCGTAACAGCCGGGGGCAGGGGGGGGGGTGCAGAGTGCACCCCCCCCCCCCCTGAAGGATTTCAGCAGGAAAATCCACCAAACCACCGGGAAAAAATGAAAGGGAGGGAAAAGAAGAAAAAGGAAGGGAGAAAGGGAAAGGAAGAAGAAGAAAGGAAAAGAAAGAAGAAGAAAGGAAAAGAAAGAAGGAGTAAAGGGAGAGAAAGAAGGAGAAAGGGAAAGGAAGAAGGAGAACGGGAAAGAAAAAAGGAAAAGGGGGATAGAGAAGAAGAGAGAGAGGAAAAGAGGGAAAGGGGGAAAAAGAAAAAAGGCAAAGGGAAACAAAAGAAATGAGGGAAAGTTTAGTACCCAAACCTCGGAGTTTCTGGGGGCTCCACTCCCTGGACCTCCGCAGTGGCTTTCCCTGTAGACCCCAACAGGGGCCCTAAGCCAGAACCCTGGGCCCCACCCGCTAAGGGTTTCGCAACAAGCAAATCGCGGTGCGGGCTCACCTCCGCATATTCTATTTCTAGACTTAGATACCGGGTAATTTTCGGCTCTGCCCCCCCCCCCCCCCCCGATAACAGGCAGAGAATGTAAGAGGCCGGGAAAAGTCAACGAACAATTTATTTTAAAAAAAAACGTCAGAGCTTCCGCGCTCCGCGCGGGAGGGGAAAAATCACCATCCCTACACCCTACCCCTAGCATGCCTAGGGAGCGCACTTCGCACTATCGGCCTGCTAAAATGAAATCACTGATTCTAGACTAAATTACCGGGAAATTTTTGGCTATGCGTATGCCCGCTCCCCCCCCCCCCCCCCCCGATAACAAGCAGAAAGCGTAAGAAGAGCGGGAACTGACAGCAAAAAGAAAAAACGTCGCAGCTTCCTGCACCCCCTACGGAGCACTACCATCTCCCTAAAAATGAAATCCTAGTTACGCCACAGAAGATAGACTTAATTACCGACAACTAACAATTCAAAGAAACGCCGGAGTTTCCGCGCTTCGCGCGGGAGGGGGAAAATTCCCCCTCCCCTCTAGGGAGCACTACATTGGCGTAAATTCCAGGGGGTGGGGGATTTATCACCCCCACTACGGGGAGAGGGGGGATGGTGTGTCCAAATTTCCCCCCAGGCAGACACACTTTTAAAGGAAGAAAATATATTTTGATTAATCAGTTAGTAAAAATTCTGAATATCTATCATAAACAACCATATTTTAGAATTTCTATTTGAAAATGCTACTGAAAACAAAAAAGTGGTTATTTTTGGCTCGCTCGCTTCGCTCGCTTGTCAAAATCTTAGGATTTCCATCCGAAAATGCGATAAAAATCGAGAAAAGTGGTTATTTTTGGTTCGCTCACTTCGCTCTTTCTTCTTTTTTTAGAATTCTTATTCGAAAATGCGATTCAAAACCGAAAAAGTGGTTATTTTCTGATATCTGAATAGACATCAAAATGTGTGTGAGAGGGAAAAAAAAATCGTTTTAAAAGTTTTTCATCCCCCACTCCTCAAATTGGATTTACGCCGGTGGAGCACTATCGTCCTCCTAAAATGCAGTCGTAGCTACGCCACAGATTCTAGACATAGACTAGTTACCGGGAAATTTTGGGGTCTGCCCCCCCCCCCCCCCCCCCCCCCTGATAACAGGTACCTGTTACGCCCCTGTTCAGTTTCATTATAATTAGGTTCCAAACTGTTGAATGAATTTTAACGTATTAGCAGATTTCCATGGAAATGCCAAAATATATCTTTTCTTTACTATCACTGATCATGGGGGGGGGGGGGGGGCAGACCCCAAAATTTTTGGTGAATGCGTGAGAAGACCTATACCAAAGAATTTGTTAATCAATATCCATAAAGGTATATGGCTTGCAGATGTACGACCTTGATCTTCAAAAGATAATGCACTTTGAAAATCTGATAAATTTAATCAACACAAAACACATATACATTGCAATTATCTCCTTCACAAACTCTCCACTACTCCATCCTTTCCCATTCTCTGCCCCCCCCCCCCCCCCCACTCTCTCTCTCTTGGACACCCTCGAAATTTCATCAAATAATCTCGCCTGAATTGATTTTTCATCTCTTTTATCCTGTATCTATCTCTGTCTCTCTTTCCAACCCTTTCCATCTCTCTTGAACACACCCTCTTGGTTGCTTCATTTTTCACCTACCCCCATATTCATTTCATAAGAGGGGGCTTCAGTATTTTCTTAGATATGCATGTATACATGTCCCGGATACATGTATTACAATTATCACATTCTTTTAAAAATTGCTGGGGATTACATAATCAATATCAAAGTACACTTGTAGTAAAAAAAAAATGAATTTGCTATGCAATGATTATTTTTCTGCATGGTGATTACAGTCATGTACATGTTAAAATAGGTTCATTCCGATAAAAAGGAAACTACATCAGCCTTCATTAATCAATTAAAAGTAAAATATATTTCATATTACTAATAACAATTTTTTAAAATCATATACTCTGTTCACAACTTACAACAAAATAAAGAACAGACTATAGAGTTTACATCACTACCATTCAAATGTTAGTAATTCAAATTGCCAACATGTATCAAGGCCCAATAGAATCCTTATCTACTTTAAATAATACTTGTAAATAAATCATTAACAGAGCTCATTGTCAGATGTTGTGCACAACTCAGGAAGAATAAGCTATTCCACATCCCTTTAGAAGAAATTAATAAAATCAATTAAAACGCAACTGAAAACAGTCATTTTGAAACTTACATACTCATCATTCAATTCAAATTACTAGCACACTGTACTGAATTTA
>CM057168.1:17600186-17636311 GCA_029962745.1 Echinometra lucunter
ACATACATTCATCCCTGTTAAAGGTGTGACAATGGCATTGAACATGAATTGTATCAAGTGCAATAAATCATTTCTAGCTTTTATAAATAGATAAATGTATAAAGACGAGATGCACTTTAAAGCTAAAAAACACATGCAAAACTCATTTATTATTCAATAGACCAATTCCATCTCCGATTTATGTATTTGGCCCTCTATCGGCGACGCGATAGCTGCGGTGTGTACCGCGATTGGCTCTGTGTACAAAAGTAATGAAAAAAAATAAGATATGCCCCGATATTGTTTCATTAACTTTATTCTAGGTCAATAAAATAAATAATGGATACATGTGTATATGAGGTAAGACAATGGCAATATCTCACAGATGAAGGTATGATGTATTTTTGTACTTTCGTTGCTTTTTCCGCTTAGTTTTGTCAGTAAAATTTCGATTGCAGCATGGCAGCCCCACTGCTGGCGGCTGCTGGCACTGTCGGACTCGCGGTACTGCACTGCTGCAGTAAACGGGAGCCCTTATTGTTACCTTGCTTACATGTTTTCACTCATTAAAATGTACGCCAAACTACATAATAATAATGTTTCTTGACCTCAAAGTCCTTTCTGTTGAAGCTTTTTACCCACTGGCGACGAATTCCTTCACATTCCTTACGGAAACCTGTGTAGGAAGTACGGCTTCTCACACAAACAGGCTTCATGAGTCAAAGGCAAGCGAATGTCGCACTCAGCTAGCTTTCTCCAATTGTTGTGGCAACTGAGCACCGCACATCTGCGACCTGAACTTCCCTGATTATTCCTCATTAAACATTAAAAGAAATCGGCATATATTAGTCCAAATGGTCAAAAATAGAATAAAATCGAACGAATGTACATAACGCGCTATTTACTCGTGTACTGAAAAAAGTTGGGTGCACACCGCAGTAGGGCGACCAGTCTGCTGCCCGCTCGCGTTGTTGGATTGGTCTATAACGAGGAAACATATACATTTTATTAAATTAAACACATTTCTGTCATGTGGCCTACAAACAGAATAAGAGTCCTGCGGTTCAAATAATACAGGCATTCTCTTTACCCCAGGTGTTGCAATCTGCAGATTACTTTGAAAATAATCCTTACTCACACACATTTTCATACAATGCATTTGCAAGCAAATGATGCATTCAAAAGCAAAAACAAAACAAAAAGTCACAACACGAAACACTATATTCAGGAATATGTTTTAAGTTTTCTATTTGTCTAAATACTTCAGAGTAATGCTGCTACCGTGTTGAAAACCTTGTAAACTGCGGTCTGGACTAATAGGGCGAGGTATGCCACTGCTCATGAGTTCTCACAGGGTTTGCCACTATGCTTTCCCTCTTCTACGTCTATGGGCTTGTGTAACCAAAACGGGGAAAAGAACTTCATCTTTATGCAGCAATATTTAATTCGGACATGGTACTGACAAACCTGCAGCCCTCAAGGTTCAATAAGAATGTTCTTTGTCATGATCAGATTTCTGGTATGATGCCCAAGCCCCAATACATTTTCTAGACTTTGGGTTTACTCTGCGGCACAACTTGCCCCTTTTTATTACAATCTAAACAATGTCTTCTATTTCAACATGTGCAACATGTGACATGATGTTGGGACAGGGATTTCTTTTGCAGATATGTCACTATAGTTGGTGTAGGTGTAAAAGGTTCCTACAAAAGTGGAAGGAAAGAAATTTGGTAGGTCACAGGAGAAAAAAAATGATGGTCATGCTGAACACTTTAAACTGGATGAACAATGATATTAAAAAAAAAAAGGTTTGACAGGTCTGTCAATTGATGCAAATTATTAGTCTGCATTCAAAGTAATTCATTCTTAAACATGAAGGAAAGAGTGGAGTAACCAGTATTGTTTTTTTTTTGATAAAAATAAAATATCATTCCACTTATTTTGCTAATGATGGGAAGAAAGGTCTTAATTTGCCATTTACCTAGTCTACTTCACATGTCATGCTATTCTCCCTAAGCAGGTGTGGTATGGTCAGAAGAAAGACCGCAACTATTAGCAGTGATTAGATCTGGAGTTTAATCAGACAAATTATATTTAATTGCTGGGAACATGTCTGTTATAATCATATAGTTCTAAGAATCTGAATTAATAACGAAAAAATTGAATAAAACTCTGTTTAAACAGACAGAATTTACAACATGACAGCTATGAATCTTTATCAAGCTTTAATGATAATTTCATAAATTGACGTAAATCCGTTTTGAGAAATGGGGGGGGGGATGATCATCCTTTTTGCCGATTTTTCCCCGTTATCTTACACTGAAGTACACACACGCACACACACGCACACACGCACGCACACACGCACCTGCGCCCACACACACACTGCACAAATGACAACTGCATACAAACCCAGTCAGCTTTCATTGACCACACCCTAACACTCCTCAGCCCAGAACAACGGGATCACTGGACCATTATATATCCAATGTTCTCTGGGCTGGAGCGCGCAGGGTGCAGTCAATGAATGATGCATGTACATACCTTCACGAAACTCCACAAAACTCCACAAGGAGGTGGGCCCGCATGCCACGTCACAGAGCCACCAACCCACACCCGGCCAATCACAGCGCCAAATAAGGTTCGTTAGTCCCGACATAACTAACGAACTAACGAACCTTATTTCATTTTCAGACTACCGAACTTTCGGACAAACGAACCTTCGGAATAACGAAGCTTTTTTTTTCTATATTCCTTGTTTTCTTACGTTTCCTAATATGTACTGACTTTCATTCACACCTCATTTTCACTGATTCTGCTCTCAGGGGCGTAGCTATACCTTTTTCAGTGGGGGGGGGGGGGGTAGAGGCCACTGATTACCGACAAACATTGTCATCGATTACCGACGACCAACGTCTATTACGTAAAGGGGGTAACCAATGCTGAAACAATATTAGATCAATATATATCAGGATATTTTGACCCCTCAGCTGTGACCCAGTTTCAACTGGGTACCCACTTGTCAAAGTGGGTACCTTGTCGCGGACTCCTAGCAAAATGCGCGCAAGGTGTAATACATACTGTACAGTCTAGCGCGCAGCACAACTGCAATGCGCGAAGCCGGGTAACCACTTTTACGTCATACCTCATACTCAATTTTTTGGGTCAGCTCTTGACTGTTTATGAGAAAATTAGCCAAAATGCATTGATTTCGATGGAAAAATCATAAGTTTCTAATGTTATTCTTCTTTGAATTCTATTCTCCATCATATATGAAAAAAAAAAATATATTTACCATTGTGTCATCACTTTAAACCGTCTAAAGCCCATGGGGCACTTTCAATTGTATGCCTCTATCACATTTTCCTTCGTCCCTCCTACACATTTTCATTCAGTTTCAACCAGATTTGGTGATTTTTATATGAGCTAGCGAGACGGGCAAGGAAATGATGCCCCTTTTCATTTTAGAAGTGATGATTCTTCATCAAAATACGAGATGGGCCTGTGCGATATTTAAATCATAAATTCGGTCACTTCCCCTGCAGAATTCATTCGCTTTCCCCAAACATTCTGTATCTAAATATTTTACGAACGAGCTCAGCTAGCGAGAAAAAAAAATACACTCTTTGTCATGCTATTCACTAGACTACTTGGATAAATCTGACGTATTTGCTCATTAGCATACGGACTTGCGGACTGACTGTATTTTGTCATCGAAATACATTTTGAACAATAAGATATCTAAATCATAGCTTATTCGGTCACCTCGTTTGCAAGCGAGGAAAAATATATATACTCTTTATCATGGTAAAAGTGATAATTCTTCATAAAAATATGCAATGGGCCTATTAAATATCTAGATTATTTTTGTCCCCTCGCTTGCCGAATTAATTCGCTTTCAAAACCATCCTGTATCTAAGTATGATACGAGCGAGCAAAGCGAGTGAGGAAATTTTTTTTTTTTTTTTTTTTTTTAATTTTTTTTTTTTACTCATTTTCATGGTTGAGGTGATTATTCTTCATCAAAGTACATGATGGGCCGAGAGGGGTTTATCTCGCTGGCCGAATTCGTTCGCTTTCAAAAACTATCCTGTATCTAAATATTATACGAGCCAGTGAAGCGAACGAGGAAAAATATACTCCTTTTCATGGTTGAGGTGATTATTCTTCATCAAAGTACACGATGGGCCGAAAGGTATCTAAATTATATATTTAGTCATCTCGCTGGCCGAATTCGTTCGCTTTCAAAAACTATCCTGTATCTAAATATTATACGAGCGAGCGAAACGAACGAGGAAAAATATACCTCTTTTCATGGTTGAGGTGATTATTCTTCATCAGAATACATGATAGGCCGAAAGGTATCTAAATTACATATCTGGTCACCTCGCTTGCCCGATCTCGTAGTTGAATATTATACGAGCGAGCGCAGCGAGCTAGGAAAAATATGTCACCTTCTTCATGTTATTTCGTCGAAATACACTTTGGCAAGTATTAGACATCTCAATCATATATTCGGTCACCTTGCTTGCCGAATTCATTTGCTTGCAAAAACTATCCTGTCTCTAAATATTATACGAGCGAGCGGAGCAAGTAAGGACAAAATATATACTCATTTTCATGGTCGAGGTGATTATTCATTCTTCATCAAAATACACGATGGGCTAAAAGGTATCTAAATTATATTCGAAAACGATCCCGTTTTTAAAAGTACTGACTGACAATATAAATTTGTTGTCGATGTCAATACAGCCCTTGTTCGGGCTGAGTTCAACTTTGTTCGGTTTTGTGTCTGCTGCAAAAATTCTATTAGTACTTTATCGAAAATGATTCGGGTTTACTTCGGCCGACAACAACCGGACCCAACTTGGTACTGAAACCGATTGCATCCCGATTTTCAATTCCGACCCTAGTTCGAACCCAGTCCGAATGCTTCCCGCTCTTCTCGAACTCTCCCCGACTCATCCGGGACAGGTCCCCGAAAAATGGTCTGTTTGAGATCTTTCGAACACAATTAAAAGATCTAAGCCCGACAAATTCTGTAGACAGACACTTCACTAATTACAGACCGAGTAAAACTGACAGCAGACCGATTCATGCAGATATCAGACCGAACGTCACAAAATTTGTATAATAAATTTCAACCATGGTTTATTTTCAATGTTATATTAGTGATATCACGCGAATTTCATTATTTCTCCCTAGACTCACTTCATGCTGAAATTAAGTAACGTATTTACAATTTCCCAAATAGCTTGAATAGCAAGGCAGAAAAGACGCATAATATCAATACTAATGTGTTTCATGATAGAACACTTGGTTTTATCTGTTTATCTGACAATGGATGCAAACTTTGATAGTGAATATTCTTAGATTTACCAAAACTAGACACGGGCTTTAAGTTTGTAATCCGAAATGGTGTTCTTTTACAGAGTTGCAAACCGTCAATAATGCAAAAATGCTCCTTTACCATGGGAGTGCACCCGCGTAGCCAGGGGGGGGGGGCGATAGGGGCGGTCGCCTCCTTTCAAACGCCAACAAAAAAGAAAGGAAGAAAAAAATAGAAAAAAAAAACGGGAGCGAGAAAAGAAAAAGGTAAGAGAAAGTAAGAAGAGCTGGAGCAGACAAGGAACAATTCAAAGAAACGTCGGAGCTCCCCCCTCCCTGCACCCCCCCCCCCCGAAGCGCGCTTTGCGCGCTCAGTAAGTGATTCACACACTTCGCGTGCTCACTACCGCCCCTTAAAATGAAATCCTAGCTACCCCACTGTGGGAGTGAAACCCCCCCCCCCCCTTATTTTTCGTCTTGCCAGCGGCCATACCCATCACTTTTTATTAGTTCCAGTGATCCCTTTTTTCCCAAACAGTTTATAGTTCCGAATCGAAGACCGTCCTTCCGATGATAAGCCCATTCCGAAACCCCCTTTTTTTTTTTTTACCAGCGGCCATACCCACCAGTTTTTAGGTCTAGTGCCCCCCCCCCCCCCCCCCCCCCCCGAGCTGGAGCCAGTCAATTTTAATATATGCAGACAGATCACACCATATTTGGGGATCCCATGGCCAGGTATGCGCTTTTTTGTGGCGGGGAAAACCACGTTCTCGATAATGTGATGCAAGGATGCAAGGCATCAACGAACATGTGACATTATACAGTGATATCACTATCGAAGGGTTCAGTTTCTAAGCATGAATTTGGCCTTATAACCCTTTCTTCCTGTGTACATGAAAATAGATATTGAAAGATGGAATAAAATTATACTAATACCTTTGTTCACTGTTCAGTCACATATATATTGCCATTCCTTTGTAGTTATGTACTTTATTTTATGTTTCCATTGCAGTTCTATACACAAGACTAACCATACAATTAGATTATTCATCCACTTGTTTCACGATTTAATTGTTGTTCTTGTTGTTGTTATTGTAATAAACATGGGTGTGAAGATATCTCTTATGTAGCCATAATTGTTGGGGAATACAAAAGGGGATTTTAATTGAGGGATGTGTGTTGTACTGCCGTTATTATCCCCCCCCCCCCCCCCTCCATGTGACTTTCAAGATTCAAGATGGTCTGCCTGATTTTTTTTTTTTTTTTAATAAATACAGAAATTCGTCTTCTAATGGCAAAGTTACTAACAATTAGCAACATCAATGCATTTTTTTATCAGAATTATCCAAAATATTAATTAATGGACTGCAACCATGTGTTTAAATTGGGTATTGACAGTAATTTAAAATAGAAAATACTCATCATGCGCCCATAAAGCTATACACTTTTATAAAGGACATTCATTTCCTTTAAAGTCGTTCTCACACACTGAACTGGTGAGGTGAATAGATAAATCAGAATGATGTGGATGTGAATTTGTCTCCTCTTCATATCTGAAATGTGTGCAATCTATAGAAAGGCACATTTAAACCATATTGTATCATGCTTTGCTTGGCATATTTACCTTGGTTTGAAATCGAAAGGGGGAACTTGATTAAAAATCATAGCGCATCTAGCAATATCCAGACATAGAATATTCAGACATGCAAAAACAAAAACACGGAACAGTGGTTTGACAAAGCCCGGCGTTGATATATGTATGTATTTCATTTTTAAAAATAACCTGTAATCATATGAGGGAATTATCAGTTTCATGTACCATAGAGTTATCTATTTTACAGACAAAGAGAAAATCATTTCTGTAATTGTCTCCGATTGTGAAATGGTATACATCATACGAATGAGGATAAATCATTTTTCACTCCAGGTTTCCTTATCATACAATCGTACCTTAAGCTTATAAATTTCTTTAATACTAGTACTACATTTTATAGTTCGGTGATCTAAGTTTATAACTCAAAGTACTGCTGTTCTAGAACTATTTAGTACAGCGAAATGAGAATTTCCTAACATAATGGACTTTGACCAGCTTAATTATAATACATATGAGAGCTGGAGTCCTATCCGCATACATGTAATACACGGAAGTGCTAGCCTGCTATAGGCTTTCTGTGTGTTGGGGAAAACCACGTCCTAATTATATATAAAAGCAGGAAAACAAGCTCATCAAATCCAGATCGTGAGAGTATATGCTTACATGTTAAAAAAAAGGGGCGGGGAAATCTTCAAAGGGTAAGGAAGCAGCTTCAATGGTTTTCTGCATGAATTTTGTTATTAACCCTTTCTTACATTGTGATTCCATAGAAAATGAGGGGGAAACAGTAAAAGGAAAAACATTTCAAAGGAAATTGAAGGTGCTGTACAATACATTATTCACTTTTCAACCACGTTTACGTTATAACTGTTTCAGAGTGGTATAGGTAAAAAGTAGGCCTACACAGGCTTTTTTTTTTTTTTTTTTTTTTAATCAAATCCATACACACAGTGCTGTCCATTATAACACTTTAATATACAGGAAACAAAAGTAGCCAAGTACTTATGGAGCAGTCACACCGACCAGACCGACCTCAGACCACTTTTTTTCTGAAATGGTATGGCCGGGCACTGTTGCATGCCCGACAACCCCGATTCCTCCTTGAACCCAGTCCGATTACATCATGCTTGCATTTTGCTTTGTTTTGATTTCTTGTAATTTATCATCCCGAATGTTAAAATTTATACGGGCACATATTCCGTTGTCAACCAGTCAAAAAGTGGGTCAAAATGCAACTTTGTGTTGATTTTGGAAACATATACCTTATTGGAAAGGTAATTTTATATTATGTACTAAGGATGTTTCCTTTCCAAATTTTAGAAATGGGCATAAAGTCACCTTTCAAACATTTTGAAGGGGGGAAGGGGAATTATGACTTTTAAAACTGGAATCTACTCTGCCCCGACCCATCTCCACACGCTAGGTACCTATGGAGAAGAGATTTCAGAACGTTCTTTGAGTTGGAAGGGGGGGGGGGGATAATAGGCAAAAAAAAAAACACAGTTCAGGGGATGTAGGGCCCCGAGTTCAGGCGCCCCCGACCCCAAGCCCGAAGTTCTTGGGCTTTTACGGTTTTCAAGACTACGAAATGAAATGAGCAATTTACGATATTAGATACTAAGTATTTTGCAATTTTTTATATGTTTGGGCCAAATTTGTCTTGGGTGTAACCCCCCCCCCCCCCCCCCCGCCGCTTCCGCGGCCCCTATAGATTTGATTTTCATCCCTTCAAGCTCTCTGATCTTACTGTGCATGTGCATGCCAAAAAACTAAAATTAGAACGAATAACCATATTTTCAATAATCATATATTTTTCCTGCGTTTTTTTTTTCTTCTCAAAAATCATCTGCAGTATCATATCTATAAACTTACTACGAATTTCCAACAGTCATGCACCATAAATTTCTTCTTCTTGTCCTTTGTCTCATTCCTTTTTTTTCCCTTTTACTAGCATTTTTTCTTCTCTCCCTTTTTTAATTTCCTCTTTTTACTTTACTACCCCTTATTTCCTGTAAGATTTGGAAAGCCTCCCATTTTTTTTTCGGGGGGGGGGGGGGGGTCCACTGGGTATGTATTTAAAAGATTGTAACCATATGTCAGTTTACTTTCATACAAATGCACCTATGGTTGTCAGAGCGCTTTCATTTTAGTATTCTCTTTCCTTTTTTTTTTATCCTTGCCGGTTTTCTTCTCACTTTTCCTTCCTTTCCTCTCCCATTTTCCGCCATCTTATTCTTTTCTTTTTGTCATTCCTTTTCTTCTTCTTCTTTTACTTTTTTACTTTTTACTGTTCTTTCCTATTCGTCAGTACGTATATTTTATATGTACACTGTATTGCATTGATGTTGATCATTGCAAGTATGTTTTACGTTATTTATGTACCAATACAACTTTTCAAGTTGTAATAAAGAACATAGTATATAATATATAAAATGTTTACAAAAAGGCCTATGTTCACAAGAATCATCATTAAATTGCATTTCAAGTACCGGTTGACAAATGAATATTTTTTGTCGGTGTCAATACAGCCCTTGTTCGGGTTGAGTTCAGCTTTGTTCGGTTTTGTATCGGGTGAGGTGCGACTTTGTTCGGTTTTTTGTCTGGTTAAAACATCTATTCAGTACTCTATCGACAAGGATTCTGGATCAGTTCAGCCACAACCTGACTTAACTTGGTATTGAAACCGACCACTTCCCGATTTTTAATTCCGACCCGAGTTCGAACCCAGTCCGAATGCTTTCCGCTCTTCTTGAACTCTCCCCGATTCGTCCCCGACAGGTCCCCGAAAAAATGGTCGGGATGAGATCTTTTGAACACGCTTGAAAGATCTCGACCCGACAAATTCTGTAGCCCGACACTAAACTGATTATAGACCGACAATTTCGATATCAGGCCGACGTAAAACTGATAGAAGACCGATTCATGCAGAGATCAGACCGAATGGCAAAGAGTTTGTATTTGGAGGTGACTGTAGTATAAAACTACAGTCACACCGCCAGACCGAACCCAAACCGACCTCCAAATACAAATGTTGTGCCATTCGGTCTGATATAGTTTTTATTCTTTTTTTTTCAGTATTATGTCTGTCACCTGCAGAATAATTTTGGCTTTTTATACAAAAACCCTAATGGCAACAGCTGAGTGTATAAACCCAGTATAGTTGAGGGACTGCCCAACACGATAAGTGTAGATGTCTGTATTTCACAAAAAGCAAATTATCCTGTTTGTATCTGCGATTTTCAAATGGCTTTACAAAATGTCCGTGTTTAAGTCGATTTTACATTAGATTGTCTCAATATGGAACCACACTGAAAAGTAACTGTTCTCATTTGTGAATGAACACAAAAATATTCAAGTGATTTTTTTGCAGGCATAGTACATGTGCAGGTAGGTTATACGTGTACCATGTCCGAATGAGTGCCTTTTTTGCGAACCTGAATAATACTTTCATTAGCATATTCTAATACTATTACGTTTTAAAGTTAGCCGAACTAAATATGATTCAAATGAATGTTATCCTTGTATGTAACTTGAACTTAGAGCCAGCAGACAGGAAGAGCTATCAACCATTACAATTCACCGACGCGCCATTTTTGTGGGAATCCCAACTTTACATACACGTTGTGTGTGTGTGTGTGTGTTGTGTGTGTGGGTGGTGTGTGTGTGTGTGTCAATAAAAATCGAACCAAAGAGCTGTTCAAATGCACGTGTAAGAAAAGGAACAAGAAGTAGGTGAGAGGTAGAACTGGGAACAAAAAGGAGAAGAGAGAGAGGAGGAAAAGACTGCAAAGAGGAGGGAATGAAAGGAAATGTTAGAAATACATTGCAACCAATTTCATCGTGAAACAGACAGGATACAACAAGATAAAGAGAGGGGGAATGGATACGTCAGCGGTTCGACTGATAACTAAGGGTAGCGTGAGGGAAAGAGAGAGAGAGATAGAGAGAGAGAGAGAGAGAGAGAGAGAGAGCGAAGGTAGAATGAATTAATGGCACAAGAGGATGAAAACGAAGACCAACGGAATTAGAAGGCCAAATCATTGTTTCCATGCTTTCTTTTACGGCATGCGGCGCTATACGGTGTCATTACTTTAATCTATCTTTTTCCCGGGATCTATCCCTTTGCCTTCCGCTTCTCCTTCTACTCTTTACTTTGCAGAGCGTGATTGGGAGGAGACGGACCACCGCCCCTCGTACTTTCCAAATGGTCAAATTGTGAAAAAAAAAAAGTACAAGAGAAAAGCCGGGAGAAAAGCACAAACAAAGAAGAATTTAGCAAGAGAGGGCCGGGGGTTACAAATTATATTCCCCTATTTTCGTCATTGACAACGGGAATAAACCTATACGGGTCACCTTGCCTCCCGGCCTCCCCCTCACCTGCACCAAAATATCCTCGCGCCGCCCCTGATCAAAAGACATCTAAGATGGGTGGGAGATTACGTAAAGGTTTAGATTTAGATTACTTGTTGTCTAGCCTACTTCAGGGCCATTATGGATACGTGTACATAAAATAAGCTCATAAGATCGACGGGGGGGGGGGGGGGGGACACACAGAGACACACTGTTGCACTAGGTTGCATTCTCCTTTGATTAATACAAGCAGGTGAGTTTTTAAAAAATATGAAAAGATAAGAATACAAATAGTCTTTCACACATGTAAGGCGATTGACCATGCAGAGTGATGACGCCAAGAACATGGGAGACATACATATGCAGTTGAGTTGAGTTGTTTATTTGGAAACGGAAACGGAAACGGAAATGGGAAAACTCCTGCATTGCATAGAAGAAAACTCGGAAAGCTATCATGAGTACAAGATCATGACACAGAATTATACAAGTCATCATCAAATCAAAACTACTCGGGATTCTGTGCAAAAAATGCAGTTTCAGATTCAGTATCAAATATTAATTTCAATTACTTAAAACAAAAAAGTAAAAATATTTAGAATTCCAACAACATCTTTAACTCCAAGCCTTATATTCCTAGGGAGGAGAAATGCATGTATGGCATCAAGTATTCCAATTAATAAGAAGCGTGAATCATTAAACTCAACTCACCCTAGACTACCATCAACCACGGGATAATAAAACAGTTCAGCTGCCCCCCCCCCCCCGCCCCCCCCCCCGCCCATGGTCTGCAGCCCGTCTAGCACACCTTAGCCTCAGCGGATATAGTAGACAAAAATACATAAATTTTCTAATATTTCAAAATCCAATATAATAATAATGATAATAATAATAATAATATGCAACATTTATTTAGCGCTTAATACAAATGTTTCTAAGCGCTGCATATCATTACCCCGGTTTTAGCACTGCTACCCTGATCAGATGCTCGAGCATTCAAATAATTGCTTCCTACCGGGTACCCATTTACTACACCTGGGTGGAGAGTGACAAATGTAGATAAACGTCTTGCCAATGGACGCGAGTGCTGCGGTGGGATTTCAACCCCGGACCCTGTGGTTCAAAGTCCGGAGACTTATCCACTGATCCACAACACCTCTACAATATAAATGTAATTTTGTTCAAAAATCCACATTATAAATCAATTGGGTCTGATGCTTAAGACTACGCTACATATCAACCCAAACAGGTAAACAAAATTACACACTTACGTACTTTTCACCATAAAGTGAATAAAACATCTCATTACGAATACATTATTGAACTGCCTCGTATACTGACAGCCAACTGTAAAAATAAACTTCTCATACAAAGTGATTAAATATCACCTACATGTTTAATAAAATATAATATACAGTTCTCAGTTTTATTATATAGCAGTAAATCTGAAGTATGTATTTCTTGCTTCAAAAGTTATGCAATGTGAATTTAATTAGTGACACACTCAAAATGTAAAGCCGTGTGTATTTTGACACTACATATTCAAGTTACATGTAAGCAAACAAAACTTTTATATCGTAAGAAAACTTTTATATATCATCATCATTCTTATATAATTTCACTAATAGCAAAGACCAATCTATATTAATTCACATACCTGGTATAGAACTGTAAACAGGCTAATCGGTCATGCGGCTCTTAGCTAGGAACCTGACACGACGGCTGCTTCAAGTGCAATGCGCTATGTCGCCTAGGTTTAAAAAAAAAGGCAAAAAACAACAACAAAAAAAAAACCTAGCAGGGTCTTGCCTGATATACCGCCACGTCCTGGAAGGACTACTTTTGTGTCGAAGAGTAAATATCTTTCTAGATTAATTGTATTAACTAATTTCAGTTAAAACAACGTGATATGCATGAGAAAATGTAATACTTTCATAAATCTATACCTCAAAAATGACATGTGAACATTTCAGAGATATTTAATTAGGGACTACTTTGTCCTTGAGGTATGTACACATCACTCACGTGATAATGAAAGTAGTTAGGTTTCGCGGTCTACGACATAAATTGACCACACCGCAAATGCTGTAGGGTGGTGCTTAAGTGGAAAAAATCAATTTGAAAAGTTAAAAATCGGAATTGGTCACTACAAGAGCTCTCCCCGTAACCTCCACGCCCCACACCGACCCGGAATGAACGACCCCCGCAGTCAGTCAAGTCCCCCCAAGACGCGACAGACCCAATACCCACTTAAATGAACGAAAAAAAAAAAAAGCAAAAGAAACCAAACAAACTTTCATCTCTCTGCTAACACTAATTTTTTCACCGACAATTTTTTTTTTTTTTTTTTTGGGGGGGGGGGGTTGTAATTATTTTTTGTTGTTAGTTATCTAATCGTGATCACAATAGTTACATGTTATTGGTAATAATTTGACAAGATCATGAAAATAACAGAGATAATAATAATAATAATAATAATGATAATAGAAAAAAAAATAATAATTATAATAATAATAAAGAAAAAAGTGACAAGAAGGTACACAACTCAAAACAATATTTTTTACCAACATAACCCCACTGCAAATAACCAACCTTTTCCATACAACCAGACCATACTAAGGAAGTCAATGTCTACTGGAGACTTCTCTCCATCTCTCTCTCTCTCTCTCTCTCCCTCCCTCTCTCTCTCTCTCTCTCTCTCTCCCTCTCTCTCCCCTTCCTCGCTCTCTCTCCCTCTCTCTCTCTATCTCTCCCTCTCTCTCTCCCCCCTTCCCCTCACTCCCTCCCTCTCTCTCTCTCCCTCTCTCTCTCTCTCCCTTTCCTCTCTCTCTCTCTCTCTCTCTCCCTCTCTTTCTCTCTATCTCTCTATCCCTCCCCCCTCTCTCCCCCCCCCCCCCCGCCTTCCTCTCTCTCTCACATAAGTATAGTACACGCACGCAAATCATTATCACAGCTAGACCAGGATATGAAACAAGGATTTATAAACATGAAAGTGTCATAAATGTAAACCGACACCCGCGGCGGTATTCCGTGATCGGAAACAAGAGTGAACTTTGAACCAAAAGACTTGGTTTCTTTTTAACACGTTTATAGACTAACAACTATGGAAGGCCATCCCTGCCATTAACGCCCGCTAGTTGATGTATGCTCCGGCAATCTTACGTATGCTCGAACAACCTTACGCGAGCTTATTTCTGACTTTACGTGAGCTTATTTGACCAATCACTGCGCCCGATTTAGGTGCTAAGCACGCGTATGTTATTATCATACGTCACCTATGGAAAGCCATCCGTGCCACAATTCGTGTGCTAGATACGTATCCCCAAATGTAGATACGTATCCAAAATTGAGGATACGTATCCAATTTGACCAATCACAGGGCCGCATTTAAGGATACGTATCGTCCCTTCAGGAGGATACATATCCTCGGTTGTCGAGGATACGTATCAGGGTATGGATACGTATCCTTGTTTACAGATGATACGTATCAGGGTCTGGATACGTATCCTAGTTTACCGATGATACGTATCGTCTTCCGGTATGCGTTAGCGGACTAAATACGGGAATTTCGGGCTATGGTATCTGCGAAAAAGCCGATAAAAAAATGAAAAACGGATTACTACTACTACTGTAACAAAATTAAAGTGATATTTAAATGTTTTTCGACAATGGAATCTTGGGGAAAATTACAACGAATATAAGAAGAACAAATGCCCGTTCATTTGATATAATTTAGGGGTCAAACGGGCAAAATTCATCGATTCCGCACCATGTTCAATGATTCATGTACCCGAAAATGACAAAAGTCGTTTTTATTTTGAAGGCCTTTGAAAAGTATCGTACGACATTCTAACTAAATAATGGCTTAAATGAAGTAAAAGCTAAAGAGTTTGTCTTTACTCTCATATAAGTGACATGCCGAAAAGTTTTTGTCTGGACCTTACTGTTGCAAATTGATTCAGGGGTCAAACCGGCAAAAATTCATCGATTTCGCACAATGCTGATTCATATACTAAAAAATTACAGAAGTCGTTTTATGATCAAGGGCTATGAAAAGTATCGTGTGACATTTTAACTAAATAATGACTTACATGAGGTAAAAGCTGAAGAATTGCTCTTTGCTCTCGTATAGGTGGCATGCCGAAAGTTTTTGTCTGGACCTTACTGTTGCAAATTCATTTCAGGTGTCAAACCGGCAAAATTTACCGATTCCGCACAATGTTCAATGCTTCATATACCCGAAAATGAGAGAATTCGTTTTTATGTTCAAGGGCTTTGAAAAGTATCGTATGACATTTTAACTAAATAATGACTTACATGAGGTAAAAGCTAAAGAGATGGTCTTTACTCTCATATAGGTGGCATGCCGACAGTTTTTGTCTGGACCTTACTGTTGCAAATTGATTTCAGGGGTCAAACCGGCAAAATTCATCGATTTCGCACAATGTTCGCTGATGCTTTAACGTCAAATGACAGAATTTGTTTTATGTTCAAGGGCTTTGAAGAGTATCGTATGACATTTTAACTAAATAATGACTTACACGAGGTAAAAGCTGAAGATTTGGTCTTTACTCTCATATACTAGTCTGCGGCATGCTAAAAGTTTTGTCTGGAGCTTTTAAAAATGAAATGAGGGGGCAAACTTGCAATATGCCCTAATTCCGAATCCATTAGGTTGATTTGTTTTCGTGGTGGGGGAAGGGACGATTGATTATGCACATCCTTTTCAAGGGAACAAATCGACCGATTGAGGGGAAAGGTTGCGGTGTTCAAACGTGAAGAATCAACTAAGCGAAGTCTTATTCTAGATCTAATCTACTGTCTCCCCAATACAAGGAGTTGTTTTGACAATAATATCTCAGGTATGTCCTCATTATGCTCATTACATGAATGAACAGACATCGGTTTCTTTCTCTTTGTAGTTGACACTTCATTTCAGAGTATGCACCACCCTGTTTCTTAATTTGGTGAGCAGACCAAAAGTTCCAAGTTCTCGCTGAAGAAGTGTTGTTCTGTCAAAAAAAGAGTTCGCCCACTTAATCGAAGGTCCGCGAGACCGAGGGCCCGCGACAGTGGCGTAGACAAGTTCCTACACCTGGGGGATCATAAGTGCGAGCAAGCGTAGCGAGCGCAGGGGCCGCGGAACCGCGGGGGGGGGGGGGGGACGGGGCTGCAGCTCCCTAACTTTTTTGAGTAGACACATAGGCCCCTGTAAAAAAAATCCGGAAGTGAATTTTTTTGTTGGTACATGCAGCACCTTCACTTTCATAAACGTTCCGCGGCTCCTGGAGCGAGTTCTAGAAAGGTAAAAAAAAAAAAAAAAAACACCTTCTAATTACAGTTGTGGGAGGCACTGCTCGAATGGAAAAGGGACACTATCAGAAAACAAAAAGGGCGTTAAGTGTCCTTATCTTACATGAACAGATGCAGAAATTGGACATACTAGAAAGGAAAAGGGGCAGTTATCAAAAGTTAATGAAGGCATGTATCAGATTTCAAATGGGGCACTTATCAGTGGTAAAAAGGGGCACTCTGCAGAAGAGAAATTACACAGAAGAGAAATTACACTGTGAGGTAGTGAAAGGGGGATAATAATCCCATTTTAAAAGGGGCATTCATCTGAAGCGTAAAAAGCGCACTTCTCATAAGGGAACAGAGTGCTATTAAAAGGGAGAGGCATAAAAGAACGCATTTCTGTAGATTTTAAGAAGGTTAACTTATCTGAAACAAAAAGGGGTACTTATTAGAAAGCGAAAGGACACTTTATAAACAAAGAAAATGGGCCCTTTTAAGACAAAAGAAGGGCACTGATCAGGTTTGAAAGGGAGCATTTTGGTTGGAAGCACCACCTCTGTAAATAGAAGATATAAATCAAATCAAATCAAATCAAATTTTATTGATATTCAATCCACAATTTTGGATTATCATCAATATGAACAATATACGCACCGTGACAAACGAATATAGAATATGGACTGACACACAGTCATCACGCAACTTATCTTTTTTTGTTAAATTTTGTTGTTACACCACTTCAAAAAAACTGTGACGGCGCCGAAATTACCCAAAAGTCATATAAATAACTACATAAATCAGAATAATGATCGATATAGTTATCATAGTAATCGTCATTTCAGTCACATTGACGATAATGATGATGATGATGATAACTATTATTATTATCTTCAGCATAATAGTAATAATAATACATTACTAATTATTATTATCATCATTGCTGTTCCTATCATTTCTAAACATGTTAATTCAGTTTAATTTAAGCAAACATTCTTCCCTAAAACCTGGGGGAAGATTGTACATGTCATCCATGGGGATGCATACCCCTCACCCCCCTCCCCGCTGTCTACGCCCCTGGTCCGCGAGACAGACTTTTTCGTATCGTATTTTCTTTCATCACAAATAATACGCTATCGGTATATGGAATAATTATGTCTCCTTTATGTTTGGTCCCCGTTTCCAGATTTCCTACACCTTCCATGAAAACTTTCCGCTTCTCTTTAATACTTGTGAATGAATAATAATATTCTTTGATTTATTTTCTAACTTAGACTGAATACTCAGGCCTCTTATTCCTTACGGATTTCCTAAAATACCTCGCTGCATAAATTATGATAGCAATCAAGTTTTTTAATAATATAGTGCCTACTTTTGACCCATTACTCTCTTTCTTTTTTTTTAAAAAAACTTAAACTGAAATACCTACAACTCTTATTCCGTATTAATTTTCTAAAGTTGCCTTTGATACTTCTCTCGATTAACACTTGAATAAGGAAATATTTTTAAAGAGTGAAACTTCGTATCTCAAATCTGCAACACGATATACAAGGTATTGCGGTGAAGAAGGGTCTATGACGCCACCTTCCGAAATTTCTTGTATGAGAGAGAGCGTAATGAAAGTTATGGCGCACCCATACTCCTCTAGCATGGTTTATAACTTGGCAAACCATTGAATATATTACAAGTTTTAGAAATTATTTGCTACCCATTTTTTTTCGATTTCCCAAATATAAGATGGGGTAAGCATCCCCCATTGCGATAGTGTGCGCCTGAATGCTGTTTTTTTTTTAATTTTGTAAAATATTTGTAATTGCAGCATGAGACAATTTTGTTTTCCTTCTGATCCATAGTGTCACGAGCGGATCGCTCTAATGAATTATCTTGTATATCTACAGGTTACTTAACCACCCTGAATAAAATACCAAAGAATACAAGAAATAAATGAAGTGTTGAGTTTAATGTTACTCAAATAAGATTTGTCATTATTCGTGTTGTTTACAAAACAAATGGAATTCACATGAAATATTTGATACAACAGCACATATTAAAAGCATTATATGGAGTTCAAGTAATTAATAGGTTGTCCAGTTTGCGAATATATAGTTCAGACTGTCCCGTTAAAGTTTATAAAGTTTAATCGAACCGAATACGGACGAGAGAAGAGTTAGAACATGGAAGAAACTATCAACTGCGACGATACTTGACTTCGATGACGATGACGATCGCTGATGACGGCGAGTGACGTCACGATGAGCGAAGATAAACGAAAAGACGAACCCTGTCGATTCACTATGCAGCTAAGCTGAACTGAGGAAGTAGAGCCTCAGCTCTGGGTCGAATTGCGTGTCGACTCCGACGACAAACAGTTAACAGCAACCACCGACTTGGTGTGCCAATCATTCCCCTGGAATGACCTTGTGACTAATGACCTTGACTTAGGTCGGCCAACGATGTTGACCCTATGGTAACCGCCGTCTAAAATAAAAATAGATCATAGACTTAACGGTATAGGTCCTAACACTAATCTATTTCTAAAACAGAGTTATCATACTAGAAATTCTGAGCAATCTTATAACATAAGGCTCTCTTTTAAATAGACAATAAAACATTACTGAAAACTGCAAAATACAACTTGTATTTGTAATTACTTCAGTATAAGCGGCTATTCTTTTTTTTAGAGTATCAGTCAGCTTATTAATGCATGTCATTTAATGACAAAATGGCTTCAAATCTATTCTTTCTCACTCAAACAGAGATGCTATAAGCAGAAGAAATAACATAAATGTTATATAATGTATAAAATATGTATCATTACTTACAATTCGGCACCGAGGAGAGGGGAAACCGCCTTAGCACTGGGTTGGCACCGCGCCCTGTTCCTTGTCTAGGAACCACCCCCAAAACCAGACCTCTCTCTCCAAAATCAAATGTCAGAGTGAGCTGTCTGTGCCCTTTTGACTAGCACACCCAAAAGAAATATGTTACACAAAGAGTCTGCAATTCTGTACACCTGACAAACCCCTGCTCTTGCTACTATGACTACATAGCCTGGTACATGTACATGGACTTAAACAAATGTACACCTGTACATGGACTTAAACAAAGAATTTGAATAAGATCCTACACATAGAAAGACGACAAAGGCATTTTTGCAAACTATTCCAATTCTAATAAGCTACTCAGGCAGAAGCTGAAATATTATGCAAGAAACTTGAATTAAAAAAAAAAATCATTCATGGAATAGATGAATGAATAAATAGATGAATGAATGAATAGATGAATGAATGAATGAATAATTGAACAAATGAATTGATCAAAAGCACAAATTAATTCATTCATTAACAAAATTAATATCATTACCACTGACTTGAATCAAGTTGGTACCTTCTGGGAGAGCCGTTGTCCAAGAGGGTGGGTGCCCTAGGGGGTACTTGTCTGGGGGGTACTTGTCCGGGGGTATTTGTCAAATAAGTGTGGGGGGGGGGGGTAGTCTTCCTAGAGGGTGGTAACCCCAGGGGGTAGTTGACTGGGGGTAGTTGTTCGTGGGTAGTGTCGAGAGTGTGGTAGCCCTATGGGTAGTTGTAGGGGGCAGTTGACCGGGGTTTGTTGTCCTAGAGGGCACCTGCCCCTGGGGTTAGTTGTCTAGAGTGTAGTTGACAGGGGGGAATTGTCGTAGAGGGTCGCTGTCCTAGGGGGTAGTTGTCCTAGAGGGTGGTTACCCTACAGGGTAATTGTCTGGAGGTACTTGTCCGGGGGCAGGTAGTTACCCTAGCGGGTGATTAGCTGCGTGGTAATCATCCTAGAGGGTAGTTATCCTTATTCTATAGGGGCGAAAACGTTAACCCGCGTAGCCAGGGGGCTATGGCAGTCCTCTCCCCGTCAATCGCCCCCAACCCTCTTACAGAAAGAAATTTAAAAAAAATAAAGCGTGAATTACAAAAGAAATATACGATCATACGATACTTTTCATAGCCCTTGAACATAAAAAGGACTTCTGTCATTTTAAGTACATGAATCAGCGAACATTGTGCGAATTGGTGAATTTTATCGGGTTGACCCTTGAAATCAACTGGCAACAGTAAGGTCCAGACAAAAACTTTCGGCATGCCACCCATATGACAATAAAGACCAACTCTTCAGATTTTACCTCATGTATGTCATTATTTAGTTATCATGTCATACGGTACCTTTCATAGTCCTTGAACATATAAACGACTTCTGTCATTTTTTAGTATAATATGAATCAGCGAACATTGTGCGAAATCGGTGTATATTACCGGTTTGACCCCTGAAATCAATTTGCAACAGTAAGGTCCAGACAAAAACTTTTGGCATATCACTTATATGAGAGTAAAGAGCAACTCTTCAGCTTTTACCCCATGTATGCCATTATTTAGTTAAAATGTCGTACGATACTTTTCAAAGGCCTTCAAAATAAAAACGACTTTTGTCATTTTCGGGTATATGAATCACTGAACATGGTGCGGAATCGATGAATTTTGCTCATTTGACCCCTAAATTATATCAAATTAACGGGCATTTGTTATTCTTATATTCGTTGTAATTTCCCCAAGATTCAAGGGTCGAAAAACATTTAAATATCACTTTAATTTTGTTACAGTAGTAGTAGTAATCCGTTTTTCATTTTTTATCGGCTTTTTCGCAGATACCATAGCCCAAAATTCCTGTATTTTGTGCGCTTACGCATACCGGAAGACGATACGTATCATCGGTAAACTAGGATACGTATCCAGACCCTGATACGTATCATCTGTAAACAAGGATACGTATCCATACCCTGATACGTATCCTCGACAACCGAGGATACGTATCCTCCTGAAGGGACGATACGTATCCTTAAATGCGGCCCTGTGATTGGTCAAATTGGATACGTATCCTCAATTTTGGATACGTATCTACATTTGGGGATACGTATCTAGCACACGAATTGTGGCACGGATGGCTTTCCATAGTCACCTTGTAGCATACGTATGCTCGAATAACCTTACGTATGGTAGAATACCATGTATGGTTGGCCATCGTAGTCGATACGTATCCCCGCACCAGATACCCATGTATAGTCCGGTAGCCAAGGGGGGTAAGGTTGCATTGGAATGTTATAGTTTTTTTTTTATTGATATCGACTGTTCAGGCCTTCTATTTCAACAATCCATATGCTGGAGCTCTGTCAGCATTGAGCAATTTGAGATATACGCGAAAATCCAAAATGGCCGCCGGCGGCCATCTTGGATTTTCTGTTTACCTACTTTAAACATCCCAAGAATGTTCAAAATTTGGAAATAAGGGTTTTTCGGGATGGAGAATCCAGATCTGAGGTTATTTTGAGAATATGACTATTTCTTGATGTCTAGATATAAAATAGCGGCTATTTTTCAAGATGGCCGCCATATGCACTATAGGCTAGGCAATGTCAAAAGGTGAAAAGTCCTTATTTATCATTTAACATAAAAACAAAGCAAGCAAAATGCAATTTTTTCATTTGTACTACATCTATTACATGTTTTCTTTAACTTCTGGAAAAATCACGACAAAAGTCATTGCTGTTTGGGCGTAGGGCGCCCTCAAAGTTTGATTTTTTTTTCTAAATTGGCAAATTTTTCCTTCAAATTACACCATTAGTCCCGACTGGTAGGATGATTAAAATCAGTGATATTGTAGACATTTTCCAATATTTCAGGGCAGCCTCAGTGAAATTTCACTTCCAGAAGGTTATCTGGTCAAAATGTGATGGTGAAAATGAAGATAAACATCATTTTGCAACCATTTAGGAACACATAGTGACTCACACCCTACATTATGGGCAACTATCTTGAAAACTGGAGATAACATGAAGCTTTAATAGTTCTACATAGTTCACAATAGATTTTTCAAGGTTAGTGCATTTAAGTAAAGTGATATCTTGACCTTGAAGATACAAATAATTAACAATATTTATATAATATACACAAAAATTGCATGGTTCTCTTCCATAACTGGTATAACATTCCCATAAATGCGTATTGTGGTTAGCATTAGGCTATCAACATTTTCCATTTAAAAATGTGTTATTGATCTCATGTTTCTAATCTACGGGTATAAAAGTGATATATATATATATATATATATATATATATATACACGAATTCAAATGATAACTCATTAAAAAGCAAACAATTTACCTTTACCTGTCATCAAAGAAAGCCATGCCAAAATAAACCCCAGCAAAAATAAAGCGAGCTACTATATAGCCAACAGAAAGCATTGCTAAACACTATTTCAGGAATGTCTCTCTTTAAACTACTGCTTTTATGAGGATTAAATTGCAGAATATACTGTTGCCAGCAAAAAATAGTTTAAGCAACAATATGGGTGTCAATTTGGGGAAGGGGGATAGGGATATATCCCCCAATATTGTTGGTCTGCATTAACACTGCCCCCAATAATTCACAATCAGAAATGACATAGCCCATGCAATTCCCTAAAAGTATTTTTTTTTAATAAAAAGGGAAGGGCAAATGGGGGGGGGGGGAAGAATTTCAAAGGATAACAAAAAACTTTCCAGCACTGGCTCGCTTCGCTAGCTCACATTTTAAAGTATCTCTAGTTGTGGATAGATCGGCTTGCAACTTGTTTCTCTCTCTCTCTCTCTCTCTCTCTCTCTCTCTCTTTTATGGTATACTATTCTTCTACTCACTGCCTTGCATTTTAAGTATCTTAACCAAAGCCGGTTATGTTAATATCCTTATGAAATGAAACTGATTTGCATCTAATTGTCTATCTAATGTTATACTATTCTTCTTGTCATAAAATGATAATAATAAAGGTGCAAGGTGCAAACATCGAGAAGAGCTAAAACAGAAGGATTTTTCATGAGATAAAGGGCTATGACCAATGGCCTATTCCTGTCTCACCAATTATGAGAATGGAGGAAGCCGATGAAATGTATTACTAGAATGATGAGATTGAAGTGACAATACAAAACCCTGTTCTTAGCACAGTATATTTTTAAATACCGTACTCATCTTTCTCTTTCTTGCTACACTCACCTATCAAATCTGAAAAAAAAATATTTCTAAGGAATCATACACTCTTATTCACTCAGCAACAAGTTTGAATACAATAATGCTTTTACAGCAAAGTGTCCAACTGTCCTCAACTTCTGTGGGAAGATGTACATCATCAAAATAATTATTTTGGAGGCAAATCTACATCTGAAAGAAAATGAGTCCGTAGCTTGTTTTGCTTGCTCATATAGAAACAGAATTGTTTTGGATGGCAAGCGATGAGCCAAATAGCGTTATATTTGGCAGTTAGGTGATCGAATATACAACAGTTTGAGGCTATCAATGAGTGTAAAGTTTTCCTCACTCGCTGCACTCACTCGTACAGCATTTAAATACGGAACAGTTGGGGAATACTTTTTCGCCTAGCGTGTGTTTTCCCTTATCTTCCTTCGCTCGCTCGTATTATTTTGAAAGGTGGTTTTGAACAGCAAAAGATTAGACCAGCGAGGTGCTAGAATAGAGTCATAGTTGACAGTGAGATGACTATACCATCAAAACATCTTTCAGACCATAGTGATATTTGGACCATGAAATAATACTGTATCATCAAAAGAGTGTATTTTCCTTGCTCACTCGTAATATACAAGAACAGGGTGGTTTGGACCATAAGCATAAGAGGTACTGAAAAGGTTATAAATCATTTGAATCTCTTATTCCTAGTGCATTGTAGAGTGTGTTTTGATGACAAAAAAACCCCATTTATTTATTACTCGCTCATCCACAAAATAAAAATGCGGTGGTTCATACTTTTAAAAAGTGTCAACTAAACCAGAAAGCTTACAGGTCCCTAAACATTCCATTCAAGTAATGGGGATGTACCCCTTCGATATAATTTGAAGGCTATTTCTGTTTTGCTAATGGGATGAATGGTAGAATAGACTAAGAATGCAGTAGACCTGTGAGCAAATATAGGTATTATACCCTCCATTCACAAAATTTAGTGACGCTCTGATCTCTGTACGTGCTCCTTTCCTTAATCCATCCTTCACTTTTTAATCCCTCACCCTTTCCCAGTCGCTTTCCTCCCCGCCTATGGATATTTGGCATCAGCCCCCCCCCCCCCAACCCAAATCAAAACCAATGAGCATCAATATCTATATTTGTAAGGAAAATTATCATTTGACTTTGAAAATATCATAAAATATAAAAAGTGTACTTTTTCCGTAACTGGTAAACAGGCATGCACTTAAAATTCCATGTTATTATCTAATATGCAAACAATCATTTGAATATTGACCTGTCTCTTATGATGGCTGAAATATGGATCAATTACTTTTAGCCAACAATAAAGTGGTGCTAAACACACAATTTCAGGAATTGGTCTCTTGAAAAGTACTAGTTATTCGGCTCAGCCGAGATTTGCAGAATTTTCAGTCCACGATAGGCAATGAAATATACAGTAGATATAATAAGAGATACTCAAATTAGTCAGGAAAATGATGTTTTGGCCTTGAAAACATCAAGAATATCATTTTTGAAAGTATGTTTCTTCTGTAATTAGTATTGCAGTAACTGAATGCTTAATAAATGAATTTCATAACTAATTTCTGAGCCTCAAATTCCTGATAAAGTGATTTGAGTACACATATATTTTGTGTCAGCTACCAAAAGGTGAACATCATATGCTTTTCCTCCATAGTGTAAAGTGTGTGTGGGGGTGTGGGTGTGTGTGCTTGGGAAGGAGTCTATCCCCCTCCTCTCCCCCGTCACAATTGCTTGTTGTTTTTGGTTTCTGAATATCATCCTTGTAGAAAGAAAATCAATCATATTCAATCTATCTTCTACTTGATTTTCAATGCAACATTGCATTTATGTACATGTACAAATAGACTGCTGGGGGCGCCATCTTGAAAATTAGCTGCCATTTTAAATCAAGACATCGAAACATAGTCACATCCTCCAAATAACCTCAGATTTGGATTCTCCATCCCGAAAAGCCCTTAATTCCCAATTTTGAACATTCTAGGGATGTTAAAAGCAAGTAAACTCAAAATCCAAGATGGCCGCCAGCGGCCATTTTGGATTTTTGCGTATATCTCAAATTGCTCAATGCTGACAGAGCTCCAGCATGGGGATTGTTAAAATAGAAGGTGTGAACAGTCGATATCAATTAAAAAAAAAACTATAACATTCAAATGCAACCTTAGGCCTAAAATCCGGGTTTGGCTGCCGGATTATGTATCCCATTGTTTTAGGATACGTATCTCGAGTTCTTGATACGTATCACATTGTTTGGGGATACGTATGGTAGTCCAGTTGACCGAGATTCACCTGAGAATACAGCAAAGTCTTCTTGAATTAATGCATCTTTGATTTTGTCGGACCATATCTGTATACCAAAACGATGCGATACGTATTAAAACCTCGAGATACGTATCCTTAAACAATGGGATACGTATCCCCCAAATTGCGATACGTATGTAGAACGTAAGATACGTATCGCGAACACGGCAGATACGTATCAGACTATTTCGGATACGTATGTGTGCCTGCATGTATAAGGATACGTATCTATTGTGTGAGTCTCGCGATTGGTCAATTGGGATACGTATCTGGTGCGGGGATACGTAACGACCACGCGAATTGTGGATACGATGGCCAACCATAAGCATGCGTATGCGTGTGCTTAACACCCGAATCGAACTCACTGATTTGTCAATTAACTCACGTAAGGTTAAGTAAGAATAAGCTTACGTAAGGTTGCTGGAGCATGCGTCAGCTAGCTGGTGTAAATGGCAGGGATGGCCTTCCATAAACAACTGCTTGATATTTCCTGAACTGGTTTTCACTTTCTCCTACAGGGAAACGCCTTGTTTTCGTTTGCATGCAACGTTGTTTCTGAATTATTTCCGCGATATTTCGCCTCTTTGGTGAGACACCCGAATCGGTTGCTTTCCACCTATGTGGTTTGTTTTCTGCGATATTTCTCCTCCTCTTCTGGTTAGATAACTGAATCTTTCTCGTGAAGACTGTGAGTACAGTTATGTTATGTTCACTGATGAATTTTATCCTGATCGTAATGTCTAAGAGTGTGGTATATATGTATGGCATGTACGTATGATTTCTTACTGTGCATGTGGGGAAGACATTGTCCGAAGTTTATAACACTGAGTGCAAATGAATGTAAGGAGAAGATAAGGTGAGCTGTGTTTGGGACATCCATTGCTGTGCTCATTGACATGATGTTCGATGGTAAAACTGATACGATTTTTTTTTTTTACTGATATTTAGATCTATAGTCCCGTAGCCGGTGGAGGGGGGATTGCAATGGAATGTTATAGTTTTTTGTTTAATTGATATCGACTGGTCAGACCTTCTATTTAAACAATCCACATGCTGGAGCTCTGTCAGCATGAGCAATTTGAGATATATGCGAAAATCCAAAATGGCCGCCGGTGGCCGTCTTGGATTTTCTGTTTACCTACTTTAAACATCCCTAGAATGTTAAAAAAAGGGGGAGGGGAAATAAGAGTTTTCGGGATGGAGAATCCAGATCTGAGGTTAATTTGAGGATATGACTATGTTTTTATGTCTAGATATAAAATAGCAGCTATTTTGCAAGATGGTCGCCATATATGTGATATAGGCTGTACGTAAGAAAGTGAAAATTCCTTATTTATCATTGAACATAAAAACAAAGCCAAAAATGTTATTTTTCCATTGGTACTATACCTATTACATGTTCTCTTCCACTTCCGAAAAAATCTCGACAAAAATCATTGATGTTTGGGTGAAAGGCGCCCTCAAATTTTGATTTTGAAGAAAAATTGGCAAAGTTGTCCTTCAAATTACACCATTAGTCCCAACCATCGGGATGATCAAAACTGTTGAAATTGTAGACATTTACCGATATTTCAGGGCAACCTCAGCAAAATTTCGCTTGCAGAAGATTATCTGGTCAAAAAATTATGTTAAAAATGAAGATAAACATCATTTTGCAACCATTTGGAGACACATAGTGATTCACACCTGACATTATGGCCACCTATCTTGAAAACTGCAGATGGTATGAAGCTTAGTTCTACAAAATCTGTTTAGCCCACAATAGCTTTTTTAAAGCTTAATACATCAAGTAAATTGATATCTTGACCTTGAAAAAAAGTGATATAAAATGATGTGTGGTTCTCTTCCGTAATTGGTATAAGATTCCCATGAATGCGTGTTACGGTTAAACTTAAGATATCAATATTTTCAATTAAAAAAAAGTGCTATTGATCTCATTTTTCTAATATAAGTACCAATATTCAGATAATAACTCATTAAAATGAAAACAAGTTACCTTTACCTGTCATTAAAGAAAGCCATGCAAAATAAAACCCAAAGAAAAACAAAGTGACTGACTATAGCCAACAAACATTATTGCTAAAGACCGTATTTCAGGATCTGCTCTCTTTAAAACTACTGCTGTTATCTGGTCATGAGGCTTAGATCACAGAATAAACTGTATACCACAATAGATATTTTGAGCAACAATATGGGTGTTGATTTGGGGATGGGGGATATATCCACAATATTGTCGGCAGGGAGATGGTCTGCATTAACACTCCCCCCCCCCCCCCCCCTGATTCACCATTAAAAGTGACACAACCCCCTGCAATCCCTTAAAATAGTCCCAAAAAGTAAGAAGGACAAATGGAAAGAAAAAATAAAATAAAAGGGATAACGAAAAACTTTCCAGCGTTGACTTGCTTCGCTAGCTCACATTTAAAAAGTATCTCTGGTTGTTATATCGGTTTGCAACTTCTCTCTCTCTCTCTCACACACATATAGTATACTATTCTTCTACTCGCTGCCTCGCATTTTAAGTATAGGTTTTCCCGGTCAATTTCATGATTTTGTCATTCAAGTTCATATTCCGAGCATTCAATTTTCCGCATTTCACACTCGCAACTCTGAAGCGGCTTTCAAATTCAAATTGGGTCATTCATATTCACTATACGAGCAATCAGTTGTTCATTTGGGTCATTCAAATTCAAAGTAGGAGCATGCTTTTTGATAAATTGGCACTGAATCAAATTCATTTCAAGCCGACGACCGAATCTCCTTGGTCATTCATATTCATGAAAAGGCAACCAAGTTCCAAATAAGTGCAATCAATTTAAAGAATCATTGCATTTTAGTTAGCTTGGGGTCAATGTGGGTGTTTTTCACTTAGTTTTGAATAAATTGAGTTTCTTTGTCAAGACATTTGCCATAATTTATCGTGCTTAAGTCCAGTATTTTAGGTATATGCCATAAATGTTTCCATTGAACCTGGTAACATGGAAATTACGAACATTTCATATTGCTGTTTATTTAGGTTTCCACGTGAGAGATTTTGAGATCATATTGCTTGTCAGTTGGTTATTGAATTGACGCTTAGTGGTTAGTACTGTGGTGTTATCTTTTTATGGGTGGCGTCATCAAGGAGTGTAAGTTAGAAATTATATCGTTATGTAGTTAAAGTATTGAAGTATAGACATGAACATATAAGGACATGATATCATTGTAAATATACAAAGATAGGAAGAAAACTTCAACGACAGTCATCATTGTCACGATAGTGTTGAGTTTCAAATTTTCGACCTTTAATTAGATCATCTCCAGAAACTGAGGTAAAACTGAACATTTTGATGCCTTCTTATCCAATTGTATTAGTGTATACATAAACAGTTCTTGTTCAGTTTTGCCTCAGTTCCTTAAGATGATCTAAATGGAGGTCGAAAATTTGAAACTCAACACTATGACTCTCATCGGAGTTTTCTTCCTATCTTTGTATATTCACGTCATCCATGGTAATTGTGGATATCATTGTAAGCATGGTAAGTGGATACAAATTCAGAACAATATAGAACCTTAAAAAAGAATAAGTATACTATATAGAAGCCTATAAAAATGGGATTGTGTGCGCGCGTGTGAGGGTGTGTGTGGGTGTGTGTGTTAAAGGTGAGGGGTGTTCGGGTAGATTGTGTACATTCTAAAAAGGTACTGGTCAAAATAACCAATGTGTTGGTGAATATGTGTATGAATAAAAAAAAATAGTCAAAATCAACCAAAATTGTGGTAAACTAATTTTTAACAAATGGTTGGGTAATCATGAGCATCATATTGATCAATCTTAACTAAAATTTTGGTCGGACAATAATGCACCAACACCATAGTTATTTTTACTAATCCTTTTTCGGAGTGTGCTCTTTTATCAGAAACAACCAACGCTCGTCCCCCTCTCTCCCTCATAACCCCCTTTTTATCTTCTCCACTAAATTGAGTGCACGAAGTAGGAAAAATGAAAGTGAACGTCCCAAACAGCGTCATCGTGACTAATGGGAGAATTTGAATGCACAAATAAGAAATACAACGCTCGCATTTGAATGCACATGCGTGATTTTGATTTTGCGGAAAGGAAATAAGAGCGCCCCCCCCCCCCCAAAAAAAAAAAAAAAAAAAAAAAAAAAAATGATCGATCGGATTGTGAAGTTGAAAGCCCGAATGTCTTCGCGGGCGTGCGTTGCGTGAAATTGAATGCACGTTCATGGATTGGAATGGAAAAAGTATGAAATTGACCGGGAAAACCTATATCTTAACCCATGCCAGTTATGTAAATATCCTCATGAAATGAATCTGGTTTGCATCTAATTGTCTTTCTATCTAATGTTATACAATTCTTGTCAATAAAGCTACAATGAGTCAATCAAGAAGAGCTAAAACAGAATAATTTCATGAGATAATGGCCTGTGACCAATGGCCTTTTCCTATCTCACCAAATGTGAAAAAGGAGGAAAACGATAAATATGTGTTACTAGAATGATGATATTGGAGTAACAATACAAAAACCTTTTCTCAGTACAGTGTATTTTTAAATACGGTATCCAATTTTTCTCTATTCTTCGCTACACTCGCCAATAAAATCTAGGAACAAGATATTTTCAAGGAGGCATACACTCCTATTCCCTTGGCAACATGTTCAAACATCATAATACTTTACAGCAAAATATCGAACTCCCCTCAAATTCTGTGGGAAGATGTGCACCATCAAAATAAAGATTTTCGTGACAATTCTACATTTGAAAGAAAATGAGTTATCGTCTGTAGCTCGTTTTTGCTTGCTCATAGAAACAGAATGATTTTGAATCGCAAGCGATGAGCCAAATAGCATCATATTTTGCAGTTAGGTGATTGAAGTTTGAGGCTATCAAGGAGACGTGTGAAGTTTTCCTCACTCGCTGCACTCACTTGTATAGCATTTAAATACAAAATAGTTGGGAATACTTTTTCGCCAAGAGTGTGTTTTACCCTCTCTCCCTTCGCTTGCTCGTATTATTTTGAAACAAGGTGCTTTAGAACAGCAAATATTAGACCAGTGGGGTGTTAGAATAGAGTATGATACCCCATTTAAATCTAAATCACACGGTGTCACACCAGATGACTGTCTGGGGGTAAAGTCGGGTGAAATTCCTTCTCAAACACGAGGTAACAAAAGCGAGGACCGTTCAAATCAGGAAGCACATATCTGCGGTAATCGCGAGGTGCGTTCTCATGGTAAAATGTCCAGCGGGGGAAAAGCGCGCTCTGCACTGTCGTGTTGAAATAAAGAAGAAATAATAGAAGTAGGCCTATCGCCAATTCATGAGATGGTGTTGGGGAGTTCTAGGAAAGGACATCCGGGTTCCATTTCCAGCATGTGTACAAGCTGCAGCGAAAGATGCATATCCTGAGAGGAGGCCACTACAAAGGAACTGTCCTATGACATTTAGATGTATAAATTATCACATTGGAAAAACAAACACTATGTTGTAGACAGGAACTCACCAAAGCTACAGCATTATTATGATTATTATTATTATTATTATAATTATTATAATTATTATTATTATCATTATTATTATTATTATTATTATTATTATTATTATGATTATTATTATAAGTAGTATTAAGTAGTGGTTGCTGTTACTGTTATTGTTATAATTATTGTTATTATTTTTTTATTATTGCTATTATTGATTTCATTATTAATCTTGTTACGTGGGGGATGAGTCGTGTCATTCATTACGTTTGATTTATACTTAGAAAACAAAACCATTTTTTTTTTTTGGGGGGGGGGTAGGGTAATATTACTTATCATTCAAGTATTAAGTTCTAAAAATCTATTATTAACTGCTCTCACAGGCAAAGCAGTTTGGGATTTTTTCCTGCTATTTTTGTAGAATACAAATTTGCCTTGACTACAAGAAAAGGAAATGAAAAATTGGCTAGTGCAGACTTCAGAGGGTTCTTTTTTCAGTTGATGTATGTTACTTCCACACTAAAAGCAGAAAATATTAGGATTAATAATTATCTGAAACAGTATCAGTCTATATATTTGTGCATTATCATATCCATCATTCAGAGTTGTTGGATCATGTAATATTAAAACTGTCAAGCACTTGTTGAAAAAGGCAAGATTATTCAGGCTAAGTACAAACGCTCATATTCAATGGAAGATTTCAGGCAAGAAAACACACTATATGATTAGCAAGTAATAGCCAAAATGATTCGATTGAAACATTCGCCATACCCAAGACACTGGACGGTGTACACTGTAACAAACAAAATTTGTTTGGATGACATATGATGTATATGAATACTGATTCAGTTCTAACAATAACCTGGAGTGGCAATGAATGAAAGAACAAAGTTAGTGTTCTTTCTAAAACAACAAATAAGGCAAGATTGTATCAAATATGCAAGCACAGAAGACAAGAGTGTTCATTGCAACATAACAGGCAAGTAAACAAACTATATGATTAGCAAGTAACATAACACTAAAAGTGATACACCAAAATGGTTGAATCGAATCATCCATCATAAGTGAGATAACTGATGCATTTACATTATAACAACTTGTAACAAAATGCAACTACCAAACTTTCTGGGTGCCACAAGTATGAAAATACGGATATAGTCCATTCAATAATTCCAACTGGAAATGAATGAAAGAATAGCATATACAGTATGAAACTGCAAGGCCTGTCAAGTTATTTCAGTGATTTGAATTCTGAATAACTGTTGGCCAGATAAACGATGTCAGACCATGCTTGATGAGTTTAATCTTTGCTTGCAGTATACTGTGTTTTTCATTTCACAACAATACATGCTCTTCCTCTGAGGAGAAACTTTATTAATTCCTCCTGGCAACTCGCCGATGTGCTTCCAACTCCCGCACAGCTTGAGCTTTGTCTCGCCTCTCAAACTGTGCGCACAACTGGTTTCTCCTCCAACTCGGCCATTTGTGGACGGAGTTTCTGCTTGCGTGCCACAAGCTGCAGCGTTTCCTCCATCAGTGCTACCACATAATCTATGCGAATGAAAATGGAAATAATAGTGATGTTATAATTACTTTCAGGTATCTATGCTGTATGCAAGAATACAAAATAAATCGGCAAGTATATGAACTGATTCAACTGCTACGGCCGGAGGTTAGCGTCCAAAGTCACTGTTTAAATTTGTATCTCATTTTGTCTTTATAACTACATTTACAAATGCAGTGTCTACTTCACGTCATACAAACTAATAATGACGCCGGCCTGGTTAGAACAACTCCACACCTGTTCCCTATTCTTGAAATATATTGCTGGTCTTTTGTGTGTGCACTCAACACAAAGAACAATTATGGTAATTTTTTATGTTGCATGATGGTAGCAGAATAGAACAACCGAGTACAAAATACTGTTATTAGAATGACAATTGTTGGTTGTTTCTAGTGTTTCTTTTTTCTTATGTTCCCAAGAAAAAAACTTTATCTATACTGAGATGGTGTGAATATACTCACTGAAAGTGCAATTTGTCAACACTTCTGAAACTGTATGGCCACCTGCTTTGGCCTTGGGATATGTGATCTTATAAATCGGCATCCCATCAGTCTTGATAGCCTGACTTCGATTGGCATTTTCGTTCCAGTGCATCTGGGCTAAGTAGAGTCTGCATAGTTTAAGAAAACAATAGTGGAGTAAAAACTTATATACAGTGAAACCTTGTCATAAAGAACACTTGTTAGTACAAACTATCATTATAACAAGGTAAATGCATAAAACTTGATTGATGCCAACTTGCGGTTTTTCTGGAGGGACAAATTTATGATTATTAAGGAAGCATAATATGTGTTCTTATTTTACCTAGCAGACTGTCACACACTTTGCAGACCCTTTAACTAAAAACTAGATGTCTTACCTGCATTTCATTCCACTGTAGGAGAATGCCAACATCTTGGGGCACCAGTACAGAAGAACGCTGTGGAATGCCTCCACAGAGCTGGTTTGGTCCAGGGGCGGCATCTTTTTCATGTCATTAAGAAGCCTGGGTTTCATCACCTCCTGGGTCAGCTTCTCAAAGACTTTAGTTCCTGAGCAATTGCACAAAATTGCATACATAACATTGTTTAAAAAGCTCAAGTATTGATGTAAGACTAAGAATGGTGGTGGTGGGGATGGGGAGAGGTGATGATTGAAGGAAGCTCCTGGACTTTCAAAAGATAAAAAGAATCAATCAAGCGGCATCTTTTTCATGTCATTAAGAAGCCTGGGTTTCATCACCTCCTGGGTCAGCTTCTCAAAGACTTTAGTTCCTGAGCAATTGCACAAAATGGCATACATTACATTGTTTAAAAAGTTCAAGTATTGATGTAAGACTAAGAATGGTGGTGGTGGGGGTGGGGAGAGGTGATGATTGAATGAGGCTCCTGGACTTTCAAAAGATAAAAAGAATCAATCAAGCTCAGGATGGTGGCGGATTAACCCATAAAAAGGTTCATATGTACAGACAATCTTCTTCTTGATACCTATTAGCATGAAGAGATGACAAATCGATTAGAAATAAATGGAACAAACATATGAAGCCGGGATTGACACTTACTTTAATTTATTTTGTTTGGGCAGGGAAATCGGCAATGTTGACATAGAAATAAGTATATCATGAAGACAAGCAGAATGTTCTAAAATAACAGACCTTTATTTAAATGGATCATTTTTGGTTTTCTTATTAATATTATCATTCATTTTTGCTTTTTGTTGAATTTAAACATGTTTTCTTCAAAGACCACATATTAGTTAAACCCATCTTCAACCACATAAAAGGAAGTCTTACCTTTAGCGATGTGCCACACATCATATCTATGATCGATGTCCGGATACGTCTCTCTGACCCACTTGGCCACTTGTGCATGACGGTCAGTGATTTAAGTCCCGACTTTCAGTCCTTTGTCATGTAGGTTGGCCATATCTATGATCGATGTCCGGATACGTCTCTCTGACCCACTTGGCCACTTGTGCATGACGGTCAGTGATTTAAGTCCGACTTTCAGTCCTTTGTCATGTAGGTTGGCCAAACCCCTCGCAAGTCCCTCCTTCTCCATAGCATTACTGCTCGTTACTTCATTACCCTGCAATGCAAAATAAAATTGAAACAAAAGCTGTGAAATTGATATACTGTATTTATTGCTTTCTGGCTATATTCAACTGTATAATTTCTTATCCCCTTATAGTCTACCAGATTTGTTTGGTATTTGGTAATGACCAGTATCCCACAATCATTTTTGCTGCACGTTCTTTGCTGATAAACTACAGAACAATAACAATCTTTACTATACTCTTACCTGTTGAACACAGTTCAACATCAATGACTTTCTTTCTCTTCATGTCCATGAACGTGTAGCTGCCAAATTTTGCACTATGGCCTGGGGAATCAGAAACCATCACCACCGATAACCAGCTTCTCACCTGGTTCAACCTGGTTGAACAGTTGCCTTTGCTGTCGTTGCGATACTCGAATAATGGCAGGTTGAAGATAATTCCCCTGGTGGTCAAGAAAAGTTTGGTTGGAGATAACCTTGAGGTTCATATGGTTTAGCACACGTAAGACCTTCGTGGGACTTGCACAAAATTACAACATTACAAAATTGCAGCTGAAAGCAGTAGATTTCCCGCAATGACATTGCCAACTTTTGGTTGACTGTGCCATTCCCTTACATGATCACATATGTCGCATGTGGAAATGATTTTCAGCTGCAATCCATACGACTTGGGTCGCATCTTCTGTACCCTGACAGGTTTGGCTAGGCAATTCTCACATACCCGGAAAAGTTTTAGGAGTTTACTCTCAAATATGATGAACATGTCTTCCTCTAAAATGCTTGCAGGGTGGCTTTTGTTTGGAAGATAAAATTAAACAATAACATTTTTTTTTTCTTCTTAAAAGTCAATTTAACTTTTTGAAAAATCTCAAAAGTGTAAGTCAAAGTCAAAGTAAGAAAAAGAAATGGGGGGGGGGGGGGCATGATATAAATTATGTTCCACAGCAGAAACAAGTGGATGTGGCAAAAGTAAAAAAGAAGGACAAAAATAACACTTTCCCCACAATAGATATCACTTGTTGCAAAAGCAACAAATTTCAATACAATAGAAAGGGAAAAAAAGGAAAATTGAATCTAGGCCAAATCAAATGAAATACATGTACTTCTGAAGTGCAATGTAACTTACACCTGTACACATCTTGCATTTCCTCATCTG
>CM057168.1:17643686-17654354 GCA_029962745.1 Echinometra lucunter
GTTTTTGATTATTTTTGGGGGTGGGGAGGGGAATGACACTTCTTTCTAGATTATATGAAATTATGAACCACCTTGTTTTTAAATTTTGGGAGCGAGCGAAGCAAGCGAACCAAAAAATGAACTTCTTGAAACTTCTCGTAAAGAAAGATTGATGTGTTATTTTGTCCTCAAAATTCTGTGTGAGCCTATAACGTGTGTCTGAAGTGGACACCGGTTTAAAGTTGCTATTCATAGATTTTTAATATGCTCGAATTTCATATCAAAATAAAGTTTATGGTGCACAATCACTATGAAACCGATTGAAACTTTTGAAAAGTAAGTGGGAACAAATAGTGCCTGTCACAAATCGATAAAACGGACCCCAAATGTTGCCTGTGCATACGTTACCCAACTCGATGCGAGATCCGTGACGTCATCCTATGTACAATAGCCTGTGATGTGGTGTGCTGTGAATGTGGTGAATGTGATGTGTCGTATCCGAGGGAGTCATTAAACGATGTTTCTGCATTGTTTGTATGAATTCATCATTCTGTGAATGTTTTCAAAGTATGTTTCAACCATTCTATTTAACATTATTCACATAATAATGTCGGAGAAATTTTACAATTTAATGATGACTTTTTGCAATTAGAAAGGGGAAAAAATCCCATAATATAATAGAACAGTCTCTCCCTTGTACATGCTATGTAACCGTTGTAGGGCATACCATTTTAATTTTAGGGGTGTTATAATTCACGAAAGACAGAGGGAAAGACGGATACTTGTTTTCTTGAATTTAAAATGTTTTCTTGGCAATAGTTTGAATTTGTGTAAAGATAATATAGAAATGGTAATCACCTTACTGCTAATTTGTTTTTTTTTTCTTTTCAATTAAGTAGCTAACTTATATTTACATGTGCTTATAAGCTCAAGTTAACTTTTCCATAATCGGTATTTCAGTAGTCAATTGTATGTAGTAGGTAGGTGAGGTGAAGTAGATGAGGCGAAGGTGAGAGTAATTTGGCTTGTAATTCAATTAGGCCTTTGGAGATAGTCTTTGCTCAGTTATAATTTCGTATCTGGGTTATTTCACTGTTTATTTGCATGAAAATCATCATAACCTGCACTAAAAAATAAATTCCTGAAAACTATTTTTTCGAATGAAATTCGTTCTCGAATCAGGTTTAATCAGAGTATTACAGGGAAAAAAATCCTTGATAAAGACTTGAAGCTATGCTATAATGCAATACATGTATGATGTTCATCTCTACACCCCAGCTCTACACTATCTGAGATCAGTGGTGACGTCCAGTCTCTGTACGCTAGCTATCCATTCCTATCATAATAAATACGATATTTTAGTGAAGAGGAATGTTGTAGATCAAGATAGTTTGTACAAGAAGCATCAATTTTCCTTAGATAACAATATTATATAGGTAACTTTTTACATACAATCATGATTTGACGAGCGGGTCTCTTAATCAGTTTCTGTCTCTGAGAATTTGATGCAACGTCGGTTTGGGACGTAGTTTGACGTTTGTATCCCGGCCGGGGCTTTGAGTACCCCCCTCCCCCCCCCCCCCCCGGGAGGGGGGAAGGGGACGGGCTTGATTTTTCTTTGTCAGTTTCATGTCAATTTCCTACTTTATATTCTGCTTTGACAAAAAAAAGAAAAGAAAAATCAACTCATCAATGATGTAATGTAAATAATAAGCCACTGCAGTTTTGCCTCCTCTCTTATAACAGACTAAAATCCATCAAAATTGCATGCGATCATCTCAATGCACAATGTTTTATTATGTGCAAGCGCTTAGCTCGCCGCAGATCGTCCATAGGCCTACGTCATCATTGGGGACCCGTTTCGCTCGCAGCTACTTCCGGGTTCTGAGAATCAGAAAGGGCGTTTTTGGAAAATTGTTTTTAGATAATTTCTTGGAATTTACAGGAGCAATAATGAACACCACTGTCTTCTACATACGTTCCATTCATATATAACCCTATTCTGTGATTGTCTTTGAATTTCACCTTTAAATCCGTTTCGAGGTCGAGGGGGGGGGGGGGAGATGATCGAAATATTTTGCCGAATTTCTTGGTCACACTCCAATATATACACCCTTCGTTAGCCCTCCCCCCCAATCATATAATATTTGTTTATTTTTTTCGAACGGGCCGAAGCGAGCGAGCCAAAAATAATAACTTCTTGCTGTAAAAGAAGTCTTATTTTGGTCATCAAAATACCTCTAGGCCTAATGATATTCAAATGGCATATTTGGTCACGTCACTACCTCGCTGATTCAATGTTATTGTTTGCTGTCCCAAACCACCTTTTTTAAACTTTTACGAGCGAGCGAAGTGAGCAAGGAAAACATACTCTTTCCATGATAAGTATCATTTTGATATCAGAATACAATATATGTCTCTAAATATCTAAAACATACCGGTCACCCTCCGGTGCATGCCCAATTCGCTTGCCTTATCATATACCAATAACCCCTTTATAAGTTATGAGCGAAAGAAGAATATACAAAATATACCAGATAATTCTGCAATCTGATAATGTACACTCCCCGCAGAATTCGAGGATAGTCTGAAACGTCTCTTCAAAAAATGATATTTGATCTTCTGCTGCCAGGAGATTTCAAGATTGAACATTTTGTTTTGTTTCATATTGTTAATACCGAGAACATGATGTAGTGTACTATTACCCCTTCTCGTGCTTTAGTTACATACAATAATATTTACTGGTATCTTCTATTCTCACAGAGGGTATAGGAGTAATAGTCACTATCATATGCCGTTATTTCCTGAAATTTATATATTAAAGTCAACTGCCGCTCGAATCCTTGCAGCAATAGGCCTAACTAACAATTCATGAGCAGAAGAATAGCATAAACTTTGGATAGAGATACAAGATGCAAACATATTTCCTTTCTAAAGAATAGTAATATACCCGACATTGGTTAATATACTGATAATGCGAGCGCTTCCAGGTTTCTCCTATTTTCATTCCCCTTTTTCTTTCTTTTTACCTCACTTTTTCTATATCACTTCTTCACTTCTAGGGAGAGATGTTTGTACACACCATCCCCCCTCCAGTCTCCAAAAAGTTGGGGTATACATGCATATACTTCCATCTCTCCCCCTCCCCCGAGATTTACGCAAGTGGACGAGGAGTGGTTGAGCCAAAAATAGCCATTCTTGTTATGAAAAAAAGTGTTATTTGGTCATAAAAAGAGCCAATGTAGGCCTATTAGATATCTGAATGACATGATCACCTTGCTGCAAAATATGACTTTATTTTTGCACCTCGCTGTTCCAGTTGTTTGCTGTCTCGCAAAACGACTCTGTTTATAGATATTACAAGCAAGCGAGGAAACACGTACTCTTTTGACAATAAAAGTATTATTTTGTCATTGAAATACACTTATCTTGTTTAGAAAATGTACATTCAGTCACCTCTCTTACCGGATTTTTAAAAATTCATTTATTGTTATCTATTTTTATAATTTATTCATTTATTTTTTTTTTATTTATTTATTTATTTATTTATTTATTTATTTATTTATTTTTAATTTTTTTGCTTTCCAAACCATCCTGAATCTAAATATACGAGCCAGAGCAGCGAGTGAAGACATATATTACACTTTTTGTAGGTAGAAGTGATAATTGGGCCTATAAGATATTCAAATTCAGTCACCTCGCTTTCTGAATTAGTTTGCTTTCCCAACCATCCTGTATCTAAATATCACATGAGCGAGTGCAGCGATTGAGCAAGAAGAAGTATACTCCCTTTGTACGTCGTAGAAGGGATAATTCATCATCAAAATACGCTGTGGGCCTATAAGATATCTAAAATCGGTCACCTAGCCTGCCAACCATCATTGTATTTAAATATACGAGAGAGCGCAGCGAGCGAGAAAAAAAAAACCCGCCTCTTTTTCATGGTCGTCATCAAAGTACGATATAATCCTCTATAGGATATCTAAATACATATTCGATCACCTGTCTGCCAAATATGAAGCTATTTGGGCACCTAGCTCACAGTCCTGAACCATTTCGTTTCTACAAGTCAGCAAAAGCTCTATTTCTTTAAAACGTAGATTTGCTACTGAAATACAGATGACTGTTATAATGTACATCTTCCTGCCGAATTTCATGATATTCGGGCATCTCGCTGCTGGAATAAGAGTACTCGCTGCGAAAACATTTTGTTTATTTCTAGATTTATGAGCGAGAAAAGACTTATTGCACAGCTAAGATCAAAAGGCCCCGCGCAATGTGCGCGGAATATAATCATCAATGTTTCATATTTCAATCTACTGCTGCATAAATAAAATTATAATATGAAGAAGATGAAGATGGATGAGAGAAAAAAAAACTTATTCTCATGGGTGCTGTGTCATCCCTCATAAAATTCCCGGGGGTGCTGCAGCACCCCCAGCACCCCCGGCTCCCAGGGGCCTGTGTTTAGCAGTTTCAGGATGAGAAATATATTGTTTTATACATTGTATCCATGTCAACAATTGTTATGTTGATACTCAAAATCAATTATTTCATATTTATATTCATGGTATTGTTTGCTGAGCTAATTTTCACATGTAGACATGATACTGTGTATGTATGTGGATATAGAGCTGTGGTTTTTATTATTTTATATTTTATTTCAGATCATAATCATGATAATGCATTAGAAATTGTTTAAAATTAGTATTTACTTGACTTTTTAGCCACTTGATATAAAAGCTCATATTAATGATTAAAATTGTATGTCAAAATGTTAAACAGTGTTGAACATAGATTTAAACGCTCGCGGGGTAGAAAACGGAAATCCTTTCGTCGAGCGCTCGCTTAGGTGAGCACATGTAAACAATCAGGCCGAAATGTATTGCCAAAAACAGGGTGTTTCACCTTAAGCTTTCAATAAAGTGCCCATAAAGAAAGTTAAAGGCGAAATTCAAAGAAAATCACGGAATAGGGTAAATTATATATGCATGGAAACGGGGATGTATATAGAAGACAATGGTGTTCATTATTGCTGCTGTAGATTCCAATGAAAACAATATCTAAAAACACATTTTCCAAAGACGCCCCTCTAATTCTCAGATCTCGGAAGTGGCTGGGAGCGAAAAAGCGAAACGGGTCCCCAATGATGACGTAGGCAAATGGACAATCTGCGGCGAGCTAGGCGCTTGCACGTAATAAAACATAGTGTATTGAGATGATCGCATGAAATTTTGATGCATTTTAGATACTGTTATAAAAAGAGGAGGCAAACCTGCAGTGGCTTAATATTTACATTACCTCACTGACGAGTTGATTTTCTATTCTTTTTTGGTCAAAGTGGAATTTTAGGTAGGAAATTGACATGAAAATAACAAAGAAAACCCAGCCCGGCCGGGATCAAACGTCAAACTAACTTACGTTTCGAAACCGTCCCGTTGCATCAAATTCTCAGAGACAGAACTGATTAAGAGACGCCCTCGTCAAATCATGATTGTATGTAAAAGTTAGCAAGATAATTCTCTAAGGAAAATCTTGATTTACAAAATTCCTCTTTACTAAAATCTCGTATGTGTTATGATAGGAATGGCTAGCTAGCGCATAGCGTACAGTTACGTCATACACCAGTGTTGCATAATATAGCGTAGCTTCAAGTCTTTATTGAGGGAATTTTTCCCTTTAATGCTCTGATTAAACGTGATTTCGATAAGGAATTTCATTTGAAAAATGTTTTTTTAAGGAAATTTATTTTTTAATGGATGTTATGATGATTTTCAAGCAATTAAAAAGTGGTAATAACCCAGAAACGAAATTATAACTGAGCTAAGGCTATCACCGACTAGCTAGCGCAGTGCTGTACATACACGCTCGAGCCTCGCAGCTGCATGCTGATTTCTGGATATTACCTTTCGCCAGGCAGAGATATAGATTGAACCAAGTTTAACGTTAGGACTTTCCTGATTTCACTCCATAGCACTTGAAAAACCGATCGCGTTTCCAGGAGGTGAATACGGTGTTTTGTTTCGACTATGGATGAGGCGAAACCACCCCCACGGAGTCCCGTTGCATTGTTGGGGGATGTAGCAACACTGCATACGACGGCTTCACGGTGTATAGGCTGCCCGGGAGAATGCCAACCGGGAGTGAGCGATTCCAGAGGCGTCGATCCTGGGGGGGGGGGGGGGGGGGGGGGCAGTTGCCCTCCCAAAGAAAATTGCGGGGGAGGGGCAAATATATCATTTCCCCCCCCCCCCAATAATGTCCCAACCCAAAAAAAAAAAGAAAAGAAAAAAGGAAAAAGTAAAAAGAAAGAGAAAAGAAAGGAAAAGGAAGAAAGGAAGTGAAATGAAAGCGTAAAACAAGAAAAAAGAAAGAAAATGAGACACTGGGAAGCCCTCGCTCGCTTCGCTTGCTCTCATTTAAGTATCTTAACCAATGCCGATGATAATTACTATTCTCATGAAAGGAAATCGGTTTGCATCTTGTGTTTCTATCTAATGTTACACTATTCTTCTACTCATAGGAAGTAATATAACCAAACAAGATATCACTTCTAGAAATCGACCGGCCAGTTGACCTAAAAATAGATAATTTTTCAGGAGATAACGGCCTAGATAATAAGAAAAACGCAAAACAAAAACATATTTTTCGTTAACTCGCTCGCTGTATACTCTCGCTGGTAAAAGCTAGATACAAGATGATTTCGAGCAGCAAGTAGCTTATTATAGCAGCGAGATTCCAAAATATCATTTTATTTGGGCAGCAAGGTGGTTGACAAAGATTTTGGGACGAATCCATATAATTTTGCCGGGATCGGTCGGTGACTTTGCTTGCTATGGTAGAAACAGAATTGATTCGGACTGCAAGCGAGGTAGCTAAAATAGTGTCATATTCGTCACACAGGTGATCGGATGTATTATTTAGATATTATACAGGCATGACAGGTTTATAGCGTATTCTGATGATAATGATGATAATAATATTCCGTTCTTGTATAGCGCATATCACATTCTTATCACATTATTATGATGACGAAATAACACTTCTATCATATGGAAAATGATATATTTTTCCTCGCTCGCTCGTTTCATATTAATGGTTTTGAAAAGCAAACAAATTCGGTGAGATGACACATGCACATGCCTTGCTCATCGCCTCCAGATCCAGCTCAGTTGCATCAGGGGCGTAACAGGTACCTGTTATCAGGGGGGGGGGGGGGGGGGGCAGAGCCCAAAATTTCCCAGTAACTAGTTAATGTCTAGAATCTGTGGCGTATAGCTACGACTGCATATTAGGAGGACGGTAGTGCTTCACCGGCGTAAATCCAATTTGAGGAGTGGAGGATGAACAACTTTTTTAATGATTTTTCCCCTCTCACACACATTTTGATATCTATTTTGCGAGTGAGCGAAGTGAGCGAGCAGAAAATACCCACTTTTCCAAAAATAACCACTTTTCTCGATTTTAATCCCATTTTCAGATGGAAATCCTAAGATTTTGACGAGCGAGCGAAGCGAGCGAGCCAAAAATAACCACTTTTTTGTTTTCAGTAGCATTTTTCAAATATAAATTCTAAAATATGATGGTTGTTTATGATAGATATTCAGAATTTTTATTAACTGATTATTTAAAATATATTTTCTTCCTTAAAAATTATGTTTGCATGGGGGGAAATTTTTACACAGCATCCCCTCTCTCCCCGAAGTGGGGGTGATAGATCACACCCCCCCCCCCCCCCGGAATTTACGCCAATGTAGTGCTCCCTAGAGGGAAGGGTGCAGGGAAGGGGGAGTTTTCCCCCTCCCGCGCGAAGCTCCGACGTTTCTTTGATTTGTTAGTTGTTGGTAATTAAGTCTGTCTTCTGCGGCGTAACTAGGATTACAGTTTAGGGAGATGGTAGTGCTCCCTAGGGGGAGGGTGCAGGGAGGGGGATTCGCGCGGAAGCTTCGACGTTTCTTTGAATTGTTAGTTGTCGGTAATTAAGTCTGTCTTCTGCGGCGTAACTAGGATTTCATTTTAGGGAGATGGTAGTGCTCCCTAGGGGGAGGGTGTAGGAAGCTCCGACGTTTTTTCGCTGTCAGTTCCCGCTCTTCTTACGCTTTCTGCCTGTTATCGGGGGGGGGGGGCATACGCATAGCCAAAAATTTCCCGGTAATTTACTCTAGAATCAGTGGTGTAGCTAGGATTTCATTTTAGGAGGACGATAGTGCAAAGCACGCTCCCTAATCATGCATGCTAGGGGGAGGGTGCAATGATGGTGATTTTCCCCTCCCGCGCGAAGCGCAGAAGCTCTGACGTTTCTTTGAATTGTTCGTTGGCTGTTCCCGGCTTCTTACATTCTCTGCCTGTTATCGGGGGGGGGGCAGAGCCGAAAATTTCCCGGTATAGTCTAGGAACAGAATATGCGGAGGTGAGCCCGCACCGCGAGTTGCTTGTTGCGAAGACCTTAGCGAGTGGGGCCCAGGGTCCTGGCTTAGGGCCCCTGATGGGGGTCTACAGGGAAAGCCACTGCAGGAGTCCAGGGAGTGGAGCCCCCGGAAACTCCGGGGTTTGGGTACTAAATTTTCCCTCATTTCTTTTGTTTCCCTTTGCCTTTTTTTCTTTTTCCCCCTTTCCCTCTTTTCCCTCTCTCTCTTCTTCTTTCTCCCCTTTTCCTTTTTTCTTCCCCTTTCTCCTTCTTTCTTTTCCTTTCTTCTTCTTTCTTTTCCTTTCTTCTTCTTCCTTTCCCTTTCTCCCTTCCTTTTTCTTCCTTTCAGTCCCTTTCATTTTTTCCCGGTGGTTTGGTGCATTTTCCCGCTGAAATCCTTAGGGGGGGCACTCTGCCCCCCCCCCTGCCCCCCCCCGGCTGTTACGCCACTGAGTTGCATCCAAGACAAAATCAACCGACAACATCCCACCAAGACCCTGTCCCTGATCCTGATGTAGACACAGATGAGACAAGCAGTGCCAGTGACCATGGTGACAGTGCCTATCCTTTTCAGGTTATAAGGAGGAGACAATCCTTGCATGTGAGGAAAAAGGTGAGGGGGGATGTTAAACAATGGTTCAAGAGATTTTTCATTTTGTATTACATGTATATAAGGTAAACAATTTAGATCTAGACGTTACCGGTACAGTAACTGGAATTCCGTGGATATTATCATGAGATTAGAGCACATGGGAATGGCATATAATCTGCCTACGGCACATGCGACAGACGTGCTGGACTAGCGCAGGTGCTGCCATGTGAATTCATTTGAGATCGGAGTTCTTGATTTAGGACAGTGCTTTGTATTGATGTATAAGTATGCACCACAATAGATCTAATGGTAATTTGACTGTTTGTTGTTTTTTGCAGGACATTCAGGCAATATGTGTGGAATATGCAGAAAAAGCTGAAGGAGACAGAGCTCGGAAAAGAGCTGAAGATATTCTCGACCGTTCGAAAGGAGAGCAATGTTCAGTAAAGGTAAGGTGAAAAATAATGATAAAGCCCAATTTCTCTTCTTTTTTTTTCGTCATTGTCGATTGTCATCTGAGAAAAACATTCTTTTTTTTTTTACAAAATTAATAGACTAGAGAGGTTTCCATCTCATTTACATTCATTTATAAAAGTGTAAATCTCATGTAATTTCTGCAGACAGTTTGGATAAATTTGTAGTTTGATATGGAAGTGGTCCCAAGGAATGTAATGGAAATTGTACATCCCAACTTGTCTGGATAATCTTTATTTTTCTTCTTTTTTTTTTTTTGAGGATGGGGCAGCTATTCTTCATATAGATTTTAAGAAGATGGTTCCAGTGATGTAGATTTGTTTCAGTAGTTTTCAGTTTCATATGTCAGTTGTTATTGGTAATGAAATTTTGATTTCATTCTTTCCTCTACTTTCAGATGGTAAATCATAAAGTTGGGATCCGAAAAGGCTACCGATCCTGTAAAGAGCAAGTGAATCCTAAGAAGCCTCTGACTGCATCAAAAGGTTAGTTTAGGAAATATAAATAGGGTTGCATGAATCATGAAGGACAAATTTTTATTCACTCTTGTAAGGACAGTTTTGACTTACTGTCCATGTACATGTACTTGCCCTTAAAAAAAAAATAGCAGAAACATGGTCCCTTTGATGTCATAAGCATTATCATTATCACATGAAAGAAGCCTAACTTCAATGAACCTGTTTTGATTGGATTATGTGGAAATTTATGTAGATGTAGTAAGAGAATTTAGTGGATAACCACTTCCTACAGTAATGTTACTATTGGCTTTTTTAATGCTATACCTGATGAATTTCCTGGAGAAAAGATTAATATTTGGCTTCTGGAGATCAATATTTACATAGATGTTTTTATATGAGGTTTTCTTAACAAATATGTTTGTAGACTTTGCTTCTTGAGAAACTGAAGTACAAAATTGTGCAAAATTCATGTTTGTGTAATATATACTTTTAATCATGTAATTACACCTTTTTAGATAATTCTTTTACAATGTCATTTCATTTCCTAGGAGTACAAGCAAACCTGTTCAGCAAGCCTGAAAATGTGCTGGCAGCAGTCCAGTATTCAGATGCAGCATCCCAGACTACCCAGAGCTGTGCTGTGCAGGAAGAGGAACGGGAAGTACAGGGACAGGAAGATGATGATGATGACGATAGTGATGTCATCAATTATGGTGATGATGAACTCAAGGACCCAACTTACGATCCACTCAGCAGCT
>CM057168.1:17654854-17665572 GCA_029962745.1 Echinometra lucunter
GTATTCGGGGGAACATGAAGGGGGGGGGGTGTAAGACCTAAATTTGCTGACAGCTATGCTGTATTCTAAGTCAAATCTAAGTACCCCCTCCCTCTCACACAAAACACAAGAAGTTATTCTCAAACAAAATCGCAGGTGTAGATTTTTATCATCTAGATGAAACATTTAGGGGTTGCGAAGCGTTTTTGATTATTTTTGGGGGTGGGGAGGGGAATGACACTTCTTTCTAGATTATATGAAATTATGAACCACCTTTTTTTTAAATTTTGGGAGCGAGCGAAGCAAGCGAACCAAAAATATGAACTTCATGAAACTTCTCGTAAAGAAAGATTGATGTGTTATTTTGTCCTCAAAATTCTGTGTGAGCCTATAACGTGTGTCTGAAGTGGACACCGGTTTAAAGTTGCTATTCATAGATTTTTAATATGCTCCAATTTCATATCAAAATAAAGTTTATGGTTCACAAATCACTATGAAACCGATTGAAACTTTTGAAAAGTAAGTGGGAAACAAATAGTGCCTGTCACAAATCGATAAAACGGACCCCAAATGTTGCCTGTGCATACGTTACCCAACTCGATGCGAGATCCGTGACGTCATCCTATGTACAATAGCCTGTGATGTGGTGTGCTGTGAATGTGGTGAATGTGATGTGTCGTATCCGAGGGAGTCATTAAAACGATGTTTCTGCATTGTTTGTATGAATTCATCATTCTGTGAATGTTTTCAAAGTATGTTTCAACCATTCTATTTAACATTATTCACATAATAATGTCGGAGAAATTCTACAATTTAATGATGACTTTTTGCAATTAGAAAGGGGAAAAAATCCCATAATATAATAGAACAGTCTCCCTTGTACATGCTATGTAACCGTTGTAGGGCATACCATTTTAATTTTAGGGGTGTTATAATTCACGAAAGACAGAGGGAAAGACGGAATACTTTGTTTTCTTGAATTTAAAATTGTTTTCTTGGCAAATAGTTTGAATTTGTGTAAAGATAATATAGAAATGGTAATCACCTTACTGCTAATTTGTTTTTTTTTTCTTTTCAATTAAGTAGCTAACTTATATTTACATGTGCTTATAAGCTCAAGTTAACTTTTCCATAATCGGTATTTCAGTAGTCAATTGTATGTAGTAGGTAGGTGAGGTGAAGTAGATGAGGCGAAGGTGAGAGTAATTTGGCTTGTAATTCAATTAGGCCTTTGGAGATAGTCTTTGCTCAGTTATAATTTCGTATCTGGGTTATTTTCACTGTTTATTTGCATGAAAATCATCATAACCTGCACTAAAAAATAAATTCCTTGAAAACTATTTTTTCGAATGAAATTCGTTATCGAAATCAGGTTTAATCAGAGTATTACAGGGAAAAAATCCTTGATAAAGACTTGAAGCTATGCTATAATGCAATACATGTATGATGTTCATCTCTACACCCCAGCTCTACACTATCTGAGATCAGTGGTGACGTCCAGTCTCTGTACGCTAGCTATCCATTCCTATCATAATAAATACGATATTTTAGTGAAGAGGAATGTTGTAGATCAAGATAGTTTGTACAAGAAGCATCAATTTTCCTTAGATAACAATATTATATAGGTAACTTTTTACATACAATCATGATTTGACGAGCGGGTCTCTTAATCAGTTCTGTCTCTGAGAATTTGATGCAACGTCGGTTTGGGACGTAGTTTGACGTTTGTATCCCGGCCGGGGCTTTGAGTACCCCCCTCCCCCCCCCCCCCCCGGGAGGGGGGGAGGGGACGGGCTTGATTTTCTTTGTCAGTTTCATGTCAATTTCCTACTTTATATTCTGCTTTGACAAAAAAAAGAAAAGAAAAATCAACTCATCAATGATGTAATGTAAATAATAAGCCACTGCAGTTTTGCCTCCTCTCTTATAACAGCTAAAATCCATCAAAATTGCATGCGATCATCTCAATGCACAATGTTTTATTATGTGCAAGCGCTTAGCTCGCCGCAGATCGTCCATAGGCCTACGTCATCATTGGGGACCCGTTTCGCTCGCAGCTACTTCCGGGTTCTGAGAATCAGAAGGGCGTTTTTGGAAAATGTGTTTTTAGATAATTTCTTGGAATTTACAGGAGCAATAATGAACACCACTGTCTTCTACATACGTTTCCATTCATATATAACCCTATTCTGTGATTGTCTTTGAATTTCACCTTTAAATCCGTTTCGAGGTCGAGGGGGGGGGGAGATGATCGAAATATTTTGCCGAAATTTCTTGGTCACACTCCAATATATACACCCTTCGTTAGCCCTCCCCCCAATCATATAATATTTGTTTATTTTTTTCGAACGGGCGAAGCGAGCGAGCCAAAAATAATAACTTCTTGCTGTAAAAGAAGTCTTATTTTGGTCATCAAAATACCTCTAGGCCTAATGATATTCAAATGGCATATTTGGTCACGTCACTACCTCGCTGATTCAATGTTATTGTTTGCTGTCCCAAACCACCTTTTTTAAAACTTTTACGAGCGAGCGAAGTGAGCAAGGAAAACATACTCTTTCCATGATAAAGTATCATTTTGATATCAGAATACAATATATGTCTCTAAAATATCTAAAACATACCGGTCACCTCCGGTGCATGCCCAATTCGCTTGCCTTATCATATACCAATAACCCTTTATAAGTTATGAGCGAAAGAAGAATATACAAAATATACCAGATAATTCTGCAATCTGATAATGTACACTCCCCGCAGAATTCGAGGATAGTCTGAAACGTCTCTTCAAAAAATGATATTTGATCTTCTGCTGCCAGGAGATTTCAAGATTGAACATTTTGTTTTGTTTCATATTGTTAATACCGAGAACATGATGTAGTGTACTATTACCCCTTCTCGTGCTTTAGTTACATACAATAATATTTACTGGTATCTTCTATTCTCACAGAGGGTATAGGAGTAATAGTCACTATCATATGCCGTTATTTCCTGAAATTTTATATATTAAAGTCAACTTGCCGCTCGAATCCTTGCAGCAATAGGCCTAACTAACAATTCATGAGCAGAAGAATAGCATAAACTTTGGATAGAGATACAAGATGCAAACATATTTCCTTTCTAAAGAATAGTAATATACCCGACATTGGTTAATATACTGATAATGCGAGCGCTTCCAGGTTTCTCCTATTTTCATTCCCCTTTTTCTTTCTTTTTACCTCACTTTTTCTATATCACTTCTTCACTTCTAGGGAGAGATGTTTGTACACACCATCCCCCCTCCAGTCTCCAAAAAGTTGGGGTATACATGCATATACTTCCATCTCTCCCCCTCCCCCGAGATTTACGCAAGTGGACGAGGAGTGGTTGAGCCAAAAATAGCCATTCTTGTTATGAAAAAAAGTGTTATTTGGTCATAAAAAGAGCCAATGTAGGCCTATTAGATATCTGAATGACATGATCACCTTGCTGCAAAATATGACTTTATTTTTGCACCTCGCTGTTCCAGTTGTTTGCTGTCTCGCAAAACGACTCTGTTTATAGATATTACAAGCAAGCGAGGAAACACGTACTCTTTTGACAATAAAAGTATTATTTTGTCATTGAAATACACTTATCTTGTTTAGAAAATGTACATTCAGTCACCTCTCTTACCGGATTTTTAAAAATTCATTTATTGTTATCTATTTTTATAATTTATTCATTTATTTTTTTTTTATTTATTTATTTATTTATTTATTTATTTATTTATTTATTTTTAATTTTTTTGCTTTCCAAACCATCCTGAATCTAAATATACGAGCCAGAGCAGCGAGTGAAGACATATATTACACTTTTTGTAGGTAGAAGTGATAATTGGGCCTATAAGATATTCAAATTCAGTCACCTCGCTTTCTGAATTAGTTTGCTTTCCCAACCATCCTGTATCTAAATATCACATGAGCGAGTGCAGCGATTGAGCAAGAAGAAGTATACTCCCTTTGTACGTCGTAGAAGGGATAATTCATCATCAAAATACGCTGTGGGCCTATAAGATATCTAAAATCGGTCACCTAGCCTGCCAACCATCATTGTATTTAAATATACGAGAGAGCGCAGCGAGCGAGAAAAAAAAAACCCGCCTCTTTTTCATGGTCGTCATCAAAGTACGATATAATCCTCTATAGGATATCTAAATACATATTCGATCACCTGTCTGCCAAATATGAAGCTATTTGGCACCTAGCTCACAGTCCTGAACCATTTCGTTTCTACAAGTCAGCAAAAGCTCTATTTCTTTAAAACGTAGATTTGCTACTGAAATACAGATGACTGTTATAATGTACATCTTCCTGCCGAATTTCATGATATTCGGGCATCTCGCTGCTGGAATAAGAGTACTCGCTGCGAAAACATTTTGTTTATTTCTAGATTTATGAGCGAGAAAAGACTTATTGCACAGCTAAGATCAAAAGGCCCCGCGCAATGTGCGCGGAATATAATCATCAATGTTTCATATTTCAATCTACTGCTGCATAAATAAAATTATAATATGAAGAAGATGAAGATGGATGAGAGAAAAAAAAACTTATTCTCATGGGTGCTGTGTCATCCCTCATAAAATTCCCGGGGGTGCTGCAGCACCCCCAGCACCCCCGGCTCCCAGGGGCCTGTGTTTAGCAGTTTCAGGATGAGAAATATATTGTTTATACATTGTATCCATGTCAACAATTGTTATGTTGATACTCAAAATCAATTATTTCATATTTATATTCATGGTATTGTTTGCTGAGCTAATTTTCACATGTAGACATGATACTGTGTATGTATGTGGATATAGAGCTGTGGTTTTTATTATTTTATATTTTATTTCAGATCATAATCATGATAATGCATTAGAAATTGTTTAAAATTAGTATTTACTTGACTTTTTAGCCACTTGATATAAAAGCTCATATTAATGATTAAAATTGTATGTCAAAATGTTAAACAGTGTTGAACATAGATTTAAACGCTCGCGGGGTAGAAAACGGAAATCCTTTCGTCGAGCGCTCGCTTAGGTGAGCACATGTAAACAATCAGGCCGAAATGTATTGCCAAAAACAGGGTGTTTCACCTTAAGCTTTCAATAAAGTGCCCATAAAGAAAGTTAAAGGCGAAATTCAAAGAAAATCACGGAATAGGGTAAATTATATATGCATGGAAACGGGGATGTATATAGAAGACAATGGTGTTCATTATTGCTGCTGTAGATTCCAATGAAAACAATATCTAAAAACACATTTTCCAAAGACGCCCCTCTAATTCTCAGATCTCGGAAGTGGCTGGGAGCGAAAAAGCGAAACGGGTCCCCAATGATGACGTAGGCAAATGGACAATCTGCGGCGAGCTAGGCGCTTGCACGTAATAAAACATAGTGTATTGAGATGATCGCATGAAATTTTGATGCATTTTAGATACTGTTATAAAAAGAGGAGGCAAACCTGCAGTGGCTTAATATTTACATTACCCTCACTGACGAGTTGATTTCTATTCTTTTTTGGTCAAAGTGGAATTTTAGGTAGGAAATTGACATGAAAATAACAAAGAAAACCCAGCCCGGCCGGGATCAAACGTCAAACTAACTTACGTTTCGAAACCGTCCCGTTGCATCAAATTCTCAGAGACAGAACTGATTAAGAGACGCCCTCGTCAATCATGATTGTATGTAAAAGTTAGCAAGATAATTCTCTAAGGAAAATCTTGATTTACAAAATTCCTCTTTACTAAAATCTCGTATGTGTTATGATAGGAATGGCTAGCTAGCGCATAGCGTACAGTTACGTCATACACCAGTGTTGCATAATATAGCGTAGCTTCAAGTCTTTATTGAGGGAATTTTTCCCTTTAATGCTCTGATTAAACGTGATTTCGATAAGGAATTTCATTTGAAAAATGTTTTTTTAAGGAAATTTATTTTTAATGGATGTTATGATGATTTTCACAGCAATTAAAAAGTGGTAATAACCCAGAAACGAAATTATAACTGAGCTAAGGCTATCCACCGACTAGCTAGCGCAGTGCTGTACATACACGCTCGAGCCTCGCAGCTGCATGCTGATTTCTGGATATTACCTTTCGCCAGGCAGAGATATAGATTGAACCAAGTTTAACGTTAGGGACTTTCTGATTTCACTCCATAGCACTTGAAAAACCGATCGCGTTTTCCAGGAGGTGAATACGGTGTTTTGTTTCGACTATGGATGAGGCGAAACCACCCCCACGGAGTCCCGTTGCATTGTTGGGGGATGTAGCAACACTGCATACGACGGCTTCCACGGTGTATAGGCTGCCCGGGAGAAATGCCAACCGGGAAGTGGAAGCGATTCCAGAGGGCGTCGAGCCTTGGGGGGGGGGGGGGGGGGGGGGGGGGGGGGGGGGGGGGGGGCAGTTGCCCTCCCAAGAAAAATTGCGGGGGAGGGCAAATATATCATTTCTTCCCCCCCCCCCCAATAATGTCCCAACCCAAAAAAAAAAAGAAAAGAAAAAAGGAAAAAGTAAAAGAAAGAGAAAAGAAAGGAAAAGGAAGAAAGGAAGTGAAATGAAAGCGTAAAACAAGAAAAAAGAAAGAAAATGAGACACTGGGAAGCCCTCGCTCGCTTCGCTTGCTCTCATTTAAGTATCTTAACCAATGCCGATGATAATTACTATTCTCATGAAAGGAAATCGGTTTGCATCTTGTGTTTCTATCTAATGTTACACTATTCTTCTACTCATAGGAAGTATATAACCAAACAAGATATCACTTCTAGAAATCGACCGGCCAGTTGAACCTAAAAATAGATAATTTTTCAGGAGATAACGGCCTAGATAATAAGAAAAAACGCAAAACAAAAACATATTTTTCGTTAACTCGCTCGCTGTATACTCTCGCTGGTAAAAGCTAGATACAAGATGATTTCGAGCAGCAAGTAGCTTATTATAGCAGCGAGATTCCAAAATATCATTTTATTTGGGCAGCAGGTGGTTGACAAAGATTTTGGGGACGAATCCATATAATTTTGCCGGGATCGGTCGGTGACTTTGCTTGCTATGGTAGAAACAGAATTGATTCGGACTGCAAGCGAGGTAGCTAAAATAGTGTCATATTCGTCACACAGGTGATCGGATGTATTATTTAGATATTATACAGGCATGACAGGTTTATAGCGTATTCTGATGATATGATGATAATAATATTCCGTTCTTGTATAGCGCATATCACATTCTTATCACATTATTATGATGACGAAATAACACTTCTATCATATGGAAAATGATATATTTTTCCTCGCTCGCCTCGTTTCATATTATGGTTTTGAAAAAGCAAACAATTCGGTGAGATGACACATGCACATGCCTTGCTCATCGCCTCCAGATCCAGCTCAGTTGCATCAGGGGCGTAACAGGTACCTGTTATCAGGGGGGGGGGGGGGGGGGGGGGGGGGGGGGGGGGCAGAGCCCAAAATTTCCCAGTAACTAGTTAATGTCTAGAATCTGTGGCGTATAGCTACGACTGCATATTAGGAGGACGGTAGTGCTTCACCGGCGTAATCCAATTTGAGGAGTGGAGGATGAACAACTTTTTTAATGATTTTTCCCCTCTCACACACATTTTGATATCTATTTTGCGAGTGAGCGAAGTGAGCGAGCAGAAATACCCACCTTTTCCAAAAATACCACTTTTCTCGATTTTAATCCATTTTCAGATGGAAATCCTAAGATTTTGACGAGCGAGCGAAGCGAGCGAGCCAAAAATAACCACTTTTTTGTTTTCAGTAGCATTTTTCAAATATAAATTCTAAAATATGATGGTTGTTTATGATAGATATTCAAATTTTTATTAACTGATTATTTAAAATATATTTTCTTCCTTAAAAATTATGTTTGCATGGGGGGAAATTTTTACACAGCATCCCCTCTCTCCCCGAAGTGGGGGTGATAGATCACACCCCCCCCCCCCCCCCGGAATTTACGCCCAATGTAGTGCTCCCTAGAGGGAAGGGTGCAGGGAAGGGGGAGTTTTCCCCCCTCCCGCGCGAAGCTCCGACGTTTCTTTGATTTGTTAGTTGTTGGTAATTAAGTCCTGTCTCTGCGGCGTAACTAGGATTACAGTTTAGGGAGATGGTAGTGCTCCCTAGGGGGAGGGTGCAGGGAGGGGGATTCGCCGCGGAAGCTTCGACGTTTCTTTGAATTGTTAGTTGTCGGTAATTAAGTCTGTCTTCTGCGGCGTAACTAGGATTTCATTTTAGGGAGATGGTAGTGCTCCCTAGGGGAGGGTGTAGGAAGCTCCGACGTTTTTTCGCTGTCAGTTCCCGCTCTTCTTACGCTTTCTTCTGCCTGTTATCGGGGGGGGGGGGGCATACGCATAGCCAAAAATTTCCCGGTAATTTACCTCTAGAATCAGTGGTGTAGCTAGATTTCATTTAGGAGGGACGATAGTGCAAAGCACGCTCCCTAATCATGCATGCTAGGGGGAGGGTGCAATGATGGGTGATTTTCCCCTCCCGCGCGAAGCGCAGAGCTCTGACGTGTTCTTTGAATTGTTCGTTGCTGTTCCCGGCTTTCTTACATTCTCTGCCTGTTTCGGGGGGGGGGCAAGAGCCGAAAATTTTCCCGGTATAAGTCCTAGGAAACAGAATAAGGCGGAGGTGAGCCCCGCAACCCGCGAAGTTGCTTGTTGCGAAGACCTTAAGCGAGTGGGGGCCCAGGGTCCTGGCTTAGGGCCCCTGATTGGGGGTCTACAGGGAAAGCCAACTGCAGGAAGTCCAGGGAGTGGAGCCCCCGGAACCTCCGGGTTTGGGTACTAAATTTTCCCTCGATTTCTCTTTTGTTTTCCCTTTGCCTTTTTTTCTTTTATCCTCCCCTTTCCACTCTTTTCCCTCTCGCTTCTGCGTTCTTCTCCCCTTTTTCCTTTTTTCTTCCCTTCCTTGTCTCTACTTTCTTTCTTTCCTTTCTTCTTCTTTCTTTTCCTTTCTTTTCTTCTGTTCTTCCTTCTCCTTTCCTCCCTTCCTTTTTCTTCCTTCAGTCCCCTTTTCATTTTTTCCCGGTGGTTTGGTGCATTTTCCCGCTGAAATCCCTTAGGGGGGGCACTCTGGGCCCCCCCCCCTGCCCCCCCCCGGCTGTTACGCCACTGAGTTTGCATCCAAGACAAAATCAAACCGACAACCATCCCACCAAGACCCTGTCCCTGATCCTGATGTAGACACAGATGAGACAAGCAGTGCCAGTGACCCATGTTGACAGATGTCCTATCCTTTTCAGGTTATAAGGAGGAGACAATCCTTGCATGTGAGGAAAAAGGTGGAGGGGGGATGTTAACAATGGTTCAAGAGATTTTTCATTTTGTATTACATGTATATAAGGTAACAATTTAGATCTAGACGTTACCGGGAAAGTAACTGGAATTCCGGGATATTATCATGAGATTAGAGCACATGGGAATGGCATATAATCTGCCTACGGCACATGCGACCGACAGACGTGCTGGACATAGCGCAGGTGCTGCCGGTGAAATTCATTTGAGATCGGAGTTCTTGATTTAGGACAGTGCTTTGTATTGATGTATAAGTATGCACCACAATAGATCTAATGGTAATTTGACTGTTTGTTGTTTTTTGCAGGACATTCAGGCAATATGTGTGGAATATGCAGAAAAAGCTGAAGGAGACAGAGCTCGGAAAAGAGCTGAAGATATTCTCGACCGTTCGAAAGGAGAGCAATGTTCAGTAAAGGTAAGGTGAAAAATAATGATAAAGCCCAATTTCTCTTCTTTTTTTTCGTCATTGTCGATTGTCATCTGAGAAAAACATTCTTTTTTTTTTACAAAATTAATAGACTAGAGAGGTTTCCATCTCATTTACATTCATTTATAAAAGTGTAAATCTCATGTAATTTCTGCAGACAGTTTGGATAAATTTGTAGTTTGATATGGAAGTGGTCCCAAGGAATGTAATGGAAATTGTACATCCCAACTTGTCTGGATAATCTTTATTTTTCTTCTTTTTTTTTTTTGAGGATGGGGCAGCTATTCTTCATATAGATTTTAAGAAGATGTTCCAGTGATGTAGATTTGTTTCAGTAGTTTTCAGTTTCATATGTCAGTTGTTATTGGTAATGAAATTTTGATTTCATTCTTTCCTCTACTTTCAGATGGTAAATCATAAAGTTGGGATCCGAAAAGGCTACCGATCCTGTAAAGAGCAAGTGAATCCTAAGAAGCCTCTGACTGCATCAAAAGGTTAGTTTAGGAAATATAAATAGGGTTGCATGAATCATGAAGGACAAATTTTTATTCACTCTTGTAAGGACAGTTTTGACTTACTGTCCATGTACATGTACTTGCCCTTAAAAAAAAAATAGCAGAAACATGGTCCCTTTGATGTCATAAGCATTATCATTATCACATGAAAGAAGCCTAACTTCAATGAACCTGTTTTGATTGGATTATGTGGAAATTTATGTAGATGTAGTAAGAGAATTTAGTGGATAACCACTTCCTACAGTAATGTTACTATTGGCTTTTTTAATGCTATACCTGATGAATTTCCTGGAGAAAAGATTAATATTTGGCTTCTGGAGATCAATATTTACATAGATTTTTTATATGAGGTTTTCTTAACAAATATGTTTGTAGACTTGCTTCTTGAGAAACTGAAGTACAAATTGTGCAAATTCATGTTTGTGTAATATAACTTTTATCATGTAATTACACCTTTTTAGATAATTCTTTTACAATGTCATTT
>CM057168.1:17666072-17677640 GCA_029962745.1 Echinometra lucunter
ATGTGTGTTGTCGAGTCTGTTTCATATATCCAAAAGATTTTGCACAACATGTATTTATTGCGGAATGAAATTGTGTGGTCCTGTGGTTATGTATACAAGCAAAGAATTCATATGCACATTTGGCATTTGTGTATTCCCATTTAAAGGAGAATGCAACCCATACATCAGTGTGCTTCCAGTGAATGGAGAAGAACAAGAAGAGTAAACAGTGAAAGTTTGGGAAATTCGAACAATTTGTTCAAGAGTTATAAAGCTTGAAAGTTTAAGTAAATTCTTATTATGTGGATCCTTGAACTGGGAACTTTGCAAGCATCTGTGACGTCATTGTGGACAATTCTCGATTCATTTTGTACACAGAATTTAATATGCACGGGGGTGGAAATCCACTCTTAAATGAGTGATTGAAACCACTATCCTGGTTTGCATTCCACTCCTATATTTTTTTAAGAGTATTCACTCTCACTTGTGAATAGATAAAAAGAATTGTAAATTTATATTGCGCAATTTCTGTAGGAATATACTCAACTGTGCAGAACAATACATAGTAAAAACTTGCTTTGCACATAAACTAAGTTTTATTTTCATGTGGCCCCTTTAAATCATGATGATTTAACAAAACTTGTATGAACAAGGTGTGGACTTGATTTACATAGTGACTTTATAGTATTTCCTTGTATAAGTAAATTGTTGAATATGTTTATACCTATTTTTATTCACATCGCTATCTTGAGAAAAAAAAATCATTTTGACTGTTTGATAATATGTCCATAAAAAGAGTTGCATCGGTCACTAATTTGTCTAAAAGTTAAGGGAAATGTCCCTTTAGGGGCTTTTACTAAACACTCGGGTCGCGGCTCGCTGGGTATGGTGCGCCAAGTGTTAACTACGTTATTCGGTCCAAAACTACAGCCAGTGTACAGAAAAACCAAAACCCACAAGTATATTCTGGTAAACTGATCCTCCCACCCTCTGCTATGCACAAAGTGTTTGTAACGAAACAAAATCAATGCCCGGGCGAAGTGAATATAGCAGGCTTAATGAGAAATCATAATTATAAATCCTGTCTGTTTATTCATATTGATGGGAGGCTCTTGTTGCAAAATCGTCTGTTGCATTTCATTTTGTAACAAAATGGTTCACTGTTCGTGAATTCTATAAAGAAAAAAAGTTTTGAGTGAACTTTTTACACTAAATTGTGCAGTTTTGGACCAAATAACTTAGTTAACACTTGGCGCACCATACCAAGCGAGCCGCGACCCGAGTGTTTTCCACCGTGACGCGACCCGAATGTTTAGTAAAAGCCCCTTTAGGGGGAGGGAATATGATCAGTGTCACAGAACGGAACTTTTTTTTTCATAAATCTCTTTTTACATAGTCCTGCTGATATCTTAATAACAAATTCTTGTCCTATTGCTGTATTTCATCATCATTATTAAACTATTTGCAATCAGACATGGCAAAGATATCTGAGACTGATAGATATGAACTTATTCCCATTATCATATTCATTTCATTCATTCACTTGAATTATATCATTCATTATAAAAGAAATAAGACACGACATAGCTTGCAATGAAGTGAACGTGAGGAATGAAAAAAAGGAATAATAAAAGGTCCAAACCTGCTAATATTACCCTAATATTAGAAGAGTTTTATTACAAATGTGAAAGTGTGCCAATCATTTACAATGTTCACAAAGATCACACATGAATTCTCTTTCCCACAACAAGCAAACCAAAAAACTTCCACTGGTATTCTAGTGGTATAAAGAAACATAAGACAATACGTGGAAATGAGAGGCAGCTTAAAACGCCCTTATTTGAGGGTCATGGAATGTCACCAGAGTAGCCAGGATTTCATTCTTCTCTTCGTTTTCGGGGGGGGGGGGGGGAGCAACTACCCAATCGCCCCTGACTACGCTGGTGTTGAATACGTACATCAACAAGATTGCTCACTGGTCCTTTGTACGTGTATTGGACTTGAAATTGTATTTGAACTCGCAGAATCTTTTTAGAAGTGATATTTGAAGGTCATATTTTGAATGAAGTATACTGACATAGAACCGATAAAATACAGAGGTTTTTTTTTCTTGTAGGTGTAGTTTGTGTTTGGAGATTTTTTGATACCCTATAAAATAAATCTGTATCACAGGACTGTTGTATAGGCAATACAGTGAAAAGTTTCAGAAGAGCCTAGATGTATGTAATGTATAATCAATCGTGTTGAGATAACTACCCCTGGAAATTATCCCCCTTATAAAAGCCATTTGACCATTCCCTTTCAGTTTCTCGGAATGTTACCCTCTAGCACTATTAACCTTCTAGGATAATCCACAAAGAATTTTTTTCCACAGACAATATGAGGGGGGGGGGGGGGGAGAGCGTATAGTCCTAAAATATGCATAATGTATTGACGAATAATTATTTTATATGTAGCAGCTTCATTGGATCATACACATTGGTTTATAGTGCAGGGCAGGTGTGTGTCTTAAACATTTCGTGAAAAGAATACATATGCATGTATATTGAAAACATTCTTCTAAAGATGTGAAATATAATAAAATATGTATAAAGTTTATGTGTATTGTCGAGTCTGTTTCATTTATTTGTAGAGTATTTTGCACATGTATTGGTTTTGAAGTGAAATGGGTCATCCTGCGAATATGTATACAAGCAAGGAAGGAATTTGTTTTCCCATATTATTTCAAAATTAATGAGAGAAAGGGAAGAGAGAGGGGGGGGGGGTGAGGGCTAGGGGAGAAAAGAGAAAGAGAGAGAGAGGCAGATAGGGGAAAGAGAGAGAGGGAGAGAGAGAGGGAGAGTGTAAAAGAAAAAAAAATGAATATAATGTTACATTGTCAATTAAATAAGGCACTCTCTTCTCACCGCATGGCCTTGATCTATCGTCTTTCATCTCCCCAGCATTAAGGGGGAGCCTCCCTTATATCCTTCGCCCCCTTATAGCTTGATCAAATTATGAAAATATATGTTTAACTATCTCCTATTCTCCCTCTCTCCATCTCTGTATCTTTCTTCTCCATCCTCTGTCTACCTGTCTTGACCTGTTAATTCCTCCATCTAATTCTCTATTCTGTCAGTCTTGTTTCCCACTCTTGCTTTCTCTCTCTCTCTCTCTCTCTCTCTCAGTCTCTCCATCTCTCTCTCTCTCTCTCTCGCCCTTCATTAAAAATTGTCTCCTTTTAAAATAATTTCAATTGAATTACACTGACATGTCAATTTGTCTCTCTATCTCATCATCATCATAATCACCGTCATCATCATCATCCTTTTTTCTTCTTCTCCTCTTCACATATGATTGTGTAAAGAAATCATTTGTTCATTTATTCATTATTTATTTGGAATTTATGCGCCGAAATACATTCCAGAAAGAAGACTAAAACAGAAAACTTTGAAACTTACAAAGACATATAAATGGTTACTACGATAGTAAAGTTTTTGTAGATGGTGACCGTGATAAAAAAGGCAGTGTAGTTTTCTTTTCTATAAGAAGTATTTCATGTCTTTAGCAATGATTATATCGAAAATGCAAATCGAATGTATTAACGACTCCAAGCGAAATGAACAGAATTATTTGTTCTTTTTACATGTTCTAACGCATGGGAGCTGTGGCTAAGTGGCAGTGGTGTGGCAACCGGAAGTACCCGGGTTCGAAACCAAGTGGATGGGCTATAGTCCTTTGTTAAGGTATTAAACCCTCATTACCAAGTCCTTTGGAGGGGACTTTAAGCCGTCGGTCCGCTGGTTGCTTACTAACAAGCGTACACATACTTCTAAGCATTCAAGAAAATTAATCAACCATTTAACATTTTTAAACATAAACCTGGTATGATGCAGTATTATGAGTGTTATCAATTTGTAAAGTCTTTTTAGTACATTTATTTTTTCAAGGCTGTGCTTGCAGAACTTGTCCATTGAACTCTTAAGATACATTTACCAAAAAATAATTTTTAATTAGAATACCATTATATCAAAGAATAAGATCAATAAATTCAAAGCACACTAATTCAAAATATATGAATTTAGTATGATGTAGCTATTTACATGCTATGAATTCAACCTTTCAATGACTGCATTCTCATTACAATTTATTATAAAAGGAATATATGTCATAGATTGACACCTCCTGTAGTAAAATGACAGATAAGAAATCGGAATCTTATCAAAACTCCATCAAAAGCAGTACAACCCATCAATATCTAAGACTAACATGTCTTGTAGAATTATAAAAATAGAAAATCAAATTTGAATATTACAAATGATTAATGTAATTCAGCTACCTGTATATACTCCCCTCCCCCCCCCCAAAAAAAAAAAAAAAAAAAAACACGAAAACTTAAAGACGCTCAATCACTCGTGGGTTTTCATGGAGAATTTGACACCACTGGGGTGTTTACCCAGTAACAGGTGCTGTCCATCATTATGAGTTTTATGACCAACAGACCTTTTGTAATCTCACTTTCTCTGGCCCAAGAATGCCCAAAGCAGGCCATGGTGGTATAGATTTGTCGGCACACTATTTTGCTGGGCTCCAGAAATGCAGATGTACTACAGGTCTTTTCAGTGCTTTTCACTAAGTCTGGTGTCACCAAATTATGATCCACTCTCCATGAAAGCTTACTACTGAGGTCTTTAATGCATTGTATACTGGAAATGAATAAAAATCCAATGTGGAAGGGTGTAACATGCAGCATAGTGAGAATCCTGCAAATACCCTTCATGTACCATGATAAGAACATGTAAGATTATTATAGTGTTTATTATATCCGAAACATTATAGTGTTATTCGTAATGTACAGTGTGTCCCAGAAAACGCGAAACCGAGATGTATCGATATTCATTCATACTCCATTCAATCACAATAATGATTAAGAACTAATACGTATTTGTAAAGCTTAGACCCTTCTTTTTCATTAGATTCCACTCATTATGATGATAAATATTTCACGCATGATTGAATTAGAACAATAAGAAGGGCTACCACAAAGTCATTTGCACAACTATTCCTCAAATTCAAAGAGATGGATATGAACATATTTCTGTTACTATGATATGAAAATAATACTTCTGAATAGTTCATTTTCTGCTGTTTCATATGACTCCTCAATGGATGAAAATGAGTCGAGGATGATTAAGTCGTGTTCGTGTAAAAAGATGATTGGATTTCCAGAATTTATCACATGAATCAGTTTGCATTCGTTGTCTGTCCGAGCAGTGAACAAAGAAGACAAAATACTGCATGCACGATTGATCATAAGTGGTGAGTAAAAAAAAAACCAACAACAAACAACAGACAAAAGTGATAACAGTGATTTAAAACGAAGTATGTTTTCATTAACATAACAAACTGGAAGCGTTCGCTCACTTTTAGGGCCAATCGTATATACACCACTTAAATCATTGATACACATTTTGATAAAACGAAATTGCTTTGTATCTTGCGTCTCCATCTGAATTTTATTGCTGAATATATAAATGGTAGTAATATCATTGCCAGATATCGGGCTGCAGGTTAAGTGAAGAATAAGAAACTTTCGAGAGACAACGGGCTATATGACCGATACGCCCATCAAACACCGAGAAGTGAAGATGCCCGTTAGTTACTAAAATCATAAACTGATAAACATGAAGTATATATAAGAACTTGTTCTCAGCCTAAAATTCCGTATTCTTTTTGTGGCTCACTCACTACGTTTGGAATTAAACTTTAGAAACTAGATTAAATGCTTTCGGGCACTAAGCCCTTTTCTCAGCAGTGAAATGCCTGGATATCATATTTTGTGACGAATATATATACACTCAACAAAAAATGAAAGTGGACACTTTGTCAAGTTCAGATTTTTCATAGAAGACAGTGATAAAATCAATATAGCATATATCAAATTGAAGGAAACTTAATGTTTTTTGATATGGTAGGTAAAAATAAAAAGAAACTTTACGCATGAGTGAACACATTCGTTTTTTCTCTTCCAAGGTACAAAAGTAAAAATTGCAAAAATTGGCAGTTTGCCATTCATCGTAAATGTCCTTCCACAGCAATAGGAACAAAAGATCAAAACAACACATTATGAGACTTGCCTGAAATTGCATGATTGAGCCCTTGCTTTATTCCCACCCCACTCCTTTTCCCACTCCACCCCTCTACCCCCTTCCAAAAAGGGGGAGAAAAGAAAAGAAAGAGAGAAGAAGATTTTGTTACGTCCAAATGTAAATAACATCAGGAGCAGGCACAACAGTGATTAAATAACCCAAATGTGATTTTTGTTATTAATTCATGGTTTCATGAATTTATGAACTTATGAGTCAAATGTAATGACAGTATACATGTATGGTTACTCAGCTATGTAGCCCGTGGAATTAAGTACACTACAATTCCAGGGAACAATAATGTTGTTTTCAATAGCGTACTCCAAAATGCATTGTCCTTAATCTCGCCGGCATGCTATGCCACTTTGGCTGTTCTTTGGTCCATTTTAGATTTGAAGAATGATTTTCATTTCAAAGACAACAAAGCATGTAATCTTTAATGATGCTTTGTTTGTAATTTCCAGTGCAATATGACGGCGAATTTCAAGTCGCTTGACTCAGATAAAATAAAAGATCAAACAATTTTCAGAATACCACTTACATGTACAAATGATATTAAAGAAAGATGGGTTGAATCCTTTAAAGTTCTTCTTAATCAACTAACAATGGCCGCTGACCCCGAAATTTGACTGATTTAAACCAGCTTCCTGTCCACTCTGAAATGGAACAGTTGATAACCCTCACAGAGATTGAAAAAGCACTGAAAAATACCAGATGTGAAAGAGTCCTGGCCCTAATGGGATCCCACCTGAAGTCTTGGTACATGGAGGGCCAAGTAATAGAACTCACCTTCTAAAACTGTTCAACTCTTTCTTGGCTAGTGAAGTCGTACCATCAGAAGTTACTGATGCCAACACTACTATTATTTTCAAGAAAATAGATCGCAACAATTGCAGTTATTACAGAGAAATTGCTCTCCTGAGTGTTGTTGACAAAGTCTTTGCTGATGTCCTACTCCAACGACTTCATATGATTACAGACTATGTTTATCCAGAATCACATTCTGGTACAGAAGTGGAAGAAGTACAACTGATGCAATTTTCACTCTTCGACGACTGATGGAAAAGAGCAGAGAGCAACAAACGACTCTTCACATCGCTTTTGTGGACTTAACAAAAGCCTTTGACAGCGTAAACTGTGAGATGCTCTAGCTGATCCTGAAGCAGATAGGCTGTTCAGAAAAATTTGTTGCAATAATCAAGGCACTTCATAGAGACATGAAGGAAAGACTGCTCATTAATGGTGAACTGACTGACAAGATTGAATACAACAGCGGTGTAAAGCAGGGCTGCAAACTTGCACCAACTCTTTTCGGAATCTTTGCAGAACATTGGAACTTAATAGTGGTGTTAAAGTGCCTTTTCGATATGATGGTAAAATTTCTGATCTCCGCAGACTGAAAACTCAGAGAAAGGTTCAGTTAATGTACCTGAGAGAAGCTCAGTATGCTGATGATATCGCCATCTTTAGTGATAACGCTGATGACCTACAAAGACTACTGACCGTCTACAATGAAAATAATGGCTAAACAATTGGGACTAAGCATCAATAAAGACAAAACTGAGACAATGTCCATTGGTATGCAAGCTGACTTCTACCCCGATGGTCTCATGCTTACCACAGTCGGCTCTTTTAAGTACCTTGGAAGCTTTGTCACCAAAGACTGCATGGTGGCCAAAGAACTGACTGCTCGAATCCAGGCAGCATCAAGACCAGCTGCTGGTCGTTTTAAACTGTCACTAATTCGGATCCCAAGCATGCGTGCGCGCGCGCTGATGTGGTATCCCCACGAATTCACTTTCCCCACGAATTTACCTTCCCCGCTCAGGCTGTGTGTCCGTACGTGCACTTTATTTGTGTACATACAATGTGGTGTTGCTGATGTGTGCGCTTACGGATCATAGAGAACAGTCCAGGCAGTGGACTAGGCAGCATCATGTGCCTTTGGTATGTTGACAAAGAGGGTATTTGAATGCAGAGACCTTAGCATTCGAAAAAAGTCAAGGTCTACAATCAGTGCATTATGCCACTTCTTACTTATGCAAGTGAGAGCTGGACCTTGTATCGGCATCAAATTAACAAAATTCGCACCATACAGTAGAGACATCTAAGGTCTGTAATGAAGATCAAGTGGGATGATTTCATCATAAATGATAAAGTACAACGACGTGCGGATGCTGATGACATAGAAGTAATCATTAAGAGCGTATCTCACTGAGCGGCGAATGCTTGCGAACGTAGCGAATTCGCGGTTTCGCCATGGTTCGTAAAAGTTTGCAAGAAATTTTGAACATGTTCAAAATAAGCCTTGCTTTTATTCCCGAAACATTTCGAAAGAATTTTTGCCTCGGGTGGAGAAATTTGGCAATTATCTGCGATAATATCAAAGATGATTTGCACAAATAATTCTCTCACATCATCACATCTGAATTAAAGCAAGAAACTAAACTAAACTAAACGCAAACTAATGCGCTCATTACAACGCGAATATATAAGTTCATGCATTTCACGCACCCCTTCCCCAGGGAGCGATACTATTGGCTGAGTCAGCCTGGCGGCTAACAAGTTGTGGAGACAGCAGCAAGCCAGTACAATCGTCTTCACATTTTCAGGCTTCTGGAGCATCATAGTTAGCAGAAATCTAAATCTGTGTGCTAGTATGTGAAATGAATTTTCAACAATTCTTCTGGCCCTGGAGAATCGATAGTTAAACAACCTCTCTGGCTTGATCATGTTCCTGGTGGCATAGGGTTTCAAGTCTTTGAGAGCAAAAGCATCATCCCCCACAAAGAAGTAGGGGGTTGGATGATCATCGTCAGGCATGCAAGGGTTCTGGTGGAGGAAGTACTGCTCCTCCCTCTTCCAAAGCGATGTATATAGAAATCTTTGAAGATACCATCGTCTGAACCTTTGTCATTGCAAACAACATCTAAATACATGTACTTATAATGGGAATCCACTCCTGCCAACGTTAATATTCCATATTTAGTTGTGGTAGGCAGAAGATCCTGAGTGAGATGGAGTGCGGATGGCCACATGGTTGCGGTCAATGGTTCCCAATGTGTGGTGGAAGTTCCATCTGTCTGAGAAGCCTTGAGCAACTTGCTTCCACTCTTCCTCGGTTATAGGAAACTTGATGCACTCTTCATGAAGTTCCTCTTAAACGGCCTGGCACACTTCTGGCACAACGGTTGCAATGGTGTTAGGTGCAACATGAAATCCAACTATAATCACTGGCCATGCATCTCAATGTAATGGCCAGCTTAAGACCAGGCTCCAGAGCTTGTCTTAGGTTGGTGTCATTCTTCTGAATGCGGGGGTGGGGGGTTATCTTGTCAACAAATTCGATGAACAGGCCAGGTTCACTCTGAGAAAGTTCTTGACATTAATTGTTGCAAAAGCTTTTCATATTTCTGCAGCAACCACTTTCTGGCCCAAACAGTCTTCCTTTTCTTCTTCCTTTCTTTTCTTTCTTCCTGTTCTTTCTTTCTCTTAAGTTGCAAGATAGCTGTAGCAGCAGCCATGCAAAGCAGTTCTTCAAGGAAAGCAGCACGTTGGGCCTCTTCCCGGCAGAAATTCCGATAGGCACCCGGTATCGCCATGACATCGATTACAATGTTCATATCTTTTGCGCGTATCAGTTTTATTGTAACACTTTCATTTAATGCGCATTTGCTGCGTATTTATAGTGCATTAAATGCGCATACGGTAAGCTGATGCGTTCATCATGGCATCTTGAATACAAGAATGTTATCTGTATCGCAAGCTATAATATTGCCTGATGACGTCATCATCAAGTGAGAAATACCAAGCTGACCTCTTCTCCTATCTCCTTTCTTCAATCTGGTGGATAGAAGGAATGATGCAACTATTCTCTCCTTCATATCTTCCCCACTCATCACCTGGTAAATCACACACGTCTTGTACTCATCATCTGATGTCAAGACGTAGAGGTCGTTTTTCACAGGATCGATGCAGACATTCCTGATTACATCACTGTAGGTGATTTCGCTTTGAAGATCCGTTCGGTCAACCCTGAACACTCTGTGATCAAATGGTATGGGTTGAACGATGATGTGACCTGATGACACACCACGCATCACTATCTTCTGTTTACACGTGATGGTATCTATAATCTCACCATTAGCTGGGTTGATGACGTATACCTTAGACTGACCCCACTCAGCAGCGATGATCATCCCATCATGATCAGTAGCAATATCAACCCTTGTGAGACCATGCCTCTTGTTTCTTGGTATTGTGACGTCATTGATCAGCTTCCACTGTCTGTCATACACACTGATGCATCCAGTCAAACTGTCTCCTGTACAACCTTCACGCTGTTTACCGCATACTACCTTGTCATCATTCAGCAATGCACAGGACAAAACCCATGATATATCACTACCGGTTATCACTCTCTGGGTGTGTTCAGTGGTCATATCTAACATGTATGTACACCGGCTACCCACATCTGTGATGATCACATTGCATTCATCTATGCATCCTACAATGATAGGGAGTGTGATTTCATCTGACACATTAATTTTGTCAATGAGAGTCCATTCGTCATCGTAGGGTAACGAACAGGATACACCCCGTTCCGTATTACCAATTTTTGCGTAATAAATGATTGAACTCTCTACATTGGTTTCACAAAAAGAGCTTGCAGACATATTTGGATGCCTCTTGTAATAACAAACTATAACAAAAATAATAGCTAACAATAAGAAACAAGCAATTACAAGTATGCTAATTACAATTTTACTGGAATTGTTCAGTTGGGAAATACTCATTTTATAAGATCTTGTGTTAGGTGAAGTGGATTCATAATCATTATCATCTTCAGTAGGGTGCTGTGGAAATGTTGGATATTGTGTAGGTACAGTAGGAGGACAAGGGTCTGTGATATCTGTGACTTGTGTATTCTGGGTGGGATTCAATACTGAGTCCTTACAATCACATACGTCTTTAGTTCTATCTGAGGTACTAGAACAGCAATACACTAAACTTCCTACTTTAGCCAACAAGGTCTGACTGAGGATTTCATCATATTCTTGAGGAGAATTCAAAGGGGGTATCTTAATGCCATCTTGATAGCATGTGATGAGGCCTCGGATGTCCCCGAGAGTAGCGGTACAGTGAAGCCTGACCCAATCTTGATCATTGTACTCCTCACTTAATGCACATGATGCCTTACCAGGAGGATATGAAACAACCAACAAAACTCTATCATCTTCGAGTTGTCTTGGATCATCCTTGTATTCAGTGAGGATGTATCCACCTTGGTCATCTCTTGAGACAGGGTTGATTGTAAGGTACAGGAAACAGATTTTACCATTCGTCTCATTCCTAAGTTTTAGATTAGAGGATGAAGGAGGAGTTGGATTTCTAGAATCGTAAAAAGGAGCACCATTGCCACGCTGAAGTGTGATTTCTTTACTATCACAGGAATAAGTGAAAT
>CM057168.1:17678140-17701688 GCA_029962745.1 Echinometra lucunter
GGCGTTGCCAAACTTAGATCTAGGCAAGACACTTTGCCTGTATGGTGTCCATCCTGGTACCTGCTCCATCATTTAGCAATATAATATCATTAAGTTCTATGTACTGTTCAATTAAGCGACCGTTTGGGTCAGTATTATTGCTACCCCAAAAGGAGTTGTGACTGTTAAGTCTCCTAGATTAGTAATGTTTACTTTTGTTGTTTCTGGGAAGACTGCATTAAGAATATCTTTATCTAATCGCTGACATGGATTATAGAAGTTTATTACAGTCACGCAGGAATTTTTCAGGTGCAATGTTATACTTTGTAATTCGTAGGTATAATGAAGTTCGATGTTTTTGAAATACACAGAGCTGTGCACGTACATCGCGCAGCCGCCCCTTTCTCCAGTTTTTCGGTTGCGGGGTATACATGTGTAATTCGGTATTTGTAATATTTTGTTTTCTGCAAACCACGTTTCTTGGATACACAAAAGGTGGTAGGGGTTATTCCTGCGTGACTGTAATAGTTGGATTAGCTCATATCCATGTGCCCCCACTAACCCCTGAGCATTCCATTGTAATATGGATAGTGCGGCCATAGCGATTATGATTTAGTGAAGCTCTCCATGGTGTCTCATGGATTCCAACTCCTCGGGTGTTAGTTTGAAACATGCTGAGGCATGCTGAAGAAATTTATCCATCTTTTGTGCTTGTGTGAGGTCTAGTTGCACCAGTTCGATGGTGCGGAAAAGAAACATTAAAAGGTCTGTGTTTTTTGCTGTAACCAGAACATTGAATTTCTCGATCCTGCTTGGTTGTTGGTTTCTTCTTGTTCTGCATGAGCGGAAGAGGGATTTGCTTCTTTTGGGGAGATCCTACGTCATGTGTTGTGTGTCATCCTCGTTTGGTCCGTTTGATGTTGGTGTTTGGTGTTATTTTCTTTTTTGTCTCTATCTTCTTCTTGCTTGTTTGATGGGTACGGTATTGCTGGTAGTAGCGCTTTGTTCTTTGCTGTTGGTTATCTCTTCTCCTTTTTGTTTGTCTCTTTGAATTTTTTTGCAGCTTCTGCATAGCTTATTTTTGTTTTCAACTCTGATAGTTGGATTAATTCAGTTGTTTTACTTCTATACATCCTTTAAAAGGCTTGCTGAATGGTTTCCTTTGCAGTTAATACAGTAAGGGTCGGATTTCCTTGGCATTGATCGAAAGGGATGGTCTCTCCGCACCTGACGCATCTTTGTTTTGAATGGCATTCGGGAGCTACAATGTCCCATGCGCTGGCAATTGAAGCATCTAGGGACGGGCGGGATATAGTCTTTTACTTTAAATTCCTGGTAATACAGTATTATTGTTTGGGTAGTGTCTTGCTTTCAAAGGGAGAGAATGCTGCTTTGGTGGGTACTTGGGAGGGTTAGGGGGTTTGGTCAGATGCGGAGTTGTCTGTCTTTTCATGGTCTGGTTGTTTTCTTGCTTTTCGTGTGATTCTTTTTGCACTCACAACTTTGTTGGCTTTGAGTGACTGGACAATATCTTCCTCTGATATGTCTGGGTGAACACCCGGTGATTACTCCTTTTATTGTTTTCGATCGTTCTTTTACCTTTACTGGGATTCCTCCTATTTCTGTTAGGTTTGAAAGTGCTCTATGCTGTTTTGTGTTTTGACATTTTATTAGTATGCATTGCGGGTTTTCTTTACGAAGGTCTACTCGTGTGGATCCTACGCATTGTTCTATGTTTCTAGCTATTTTGATTGGGTTGACATTGTTGAGGGATTTGGAGCTTCAATTGGGACTAGTAATATTTTGAGGGGATCTTGAGTTTTTGAGTTTGTTCTGTGGGATTGGATGTGCTAAGGCTTCCTCGAATGTAGAGCTGTCGGAATCAGTGTGGGTAGCTTTAAGACTTTCTACGCTTTGGCCTTTGTCTTCGCGTGGGCGTTTGATTCTGGCCTTCTTGGGGATTCTTAGCATTTTTCGTCTCGTAACTTTAATAAAGCTATTATTGTAGCCTCCTCTTCCGTGTCACAATCAATTTCTGAAGAGAAGTATGGTTGGGGGTTTAGGGCATTGTAGGCCCGCCATATTGGCGGCCTTCATAGTAGGGTTGGTTTCAAGGTTAGTTTTGGTAGTGTTAAGGTGCAGTGCTATAGACGATGCCCAAAAACGTTGCTTACCTTGGTATATCCCTTTTGGATAGATGCAGAGCCAAAACGCAGAGCCAAAAAGGTCCAGAAAAGAAGGAAAATTGTATCCTTTTTACTGAGACCAGTTCGTTTGGTCACGTGATGTAATTGGCGCCAAAATCAAAAGGTTGCGTTTTCCAAAAATAAATCAAGAAGCAATTTCCTGCGGTTGGAAACCGAAAAAGAGCAAAGTATAGTTGCTGAAATTCAGATAAATATTTTCCTGATAGAAATGATTGATGAATCCAAATCCAAATCTGAAAAGGTATATTCGCTGTGTGTGAATCCAACAAAAAACTTTGATTTTTATTGATCGAGAGAGAGCGGAAGAAGAGGCACGTCCGTCCCGAACGAAGGTTGCTAGGCGTGTCGGAGTACTTGAGTCGGGTATGCGGACGTGGAGGAGTGAGACGGGCGGCGGGGTCGGCGGCGTGATGAACGGCTTGTCGGTGATGGCGCTCTGTGTGGACGGGTCGGTGGTGGCGGAATCGGCGGGAGGCTTGGCGGGAAGGTTGTGGGCAGGTTGATATCCGGATGTGGTGGTGTTGCGTCGGGGAGGTTGTAGCGGGGTGTGCGTTGTCGGCGGCGTAGTGGGTTGGTCCTGCGGTTGATGGAGGGTGGTGGAGGTGACAGGCTGTGTGGGGAGGGCGTCGGTGCGGGTCTTGTCTTGGGTTGATGGGGTGCAGTGGACGGCGTCGCTGAGCTGGGTGGAGTGGTCTGGTGATGTAGGATTGGGTGCCAGATGTTGTTGATGTGAAGTCCTGGGTCTGTGGGGTACGGTGTTGTGTTGGTGAATTCTATGGCTTCTCGGACTCTTCTGGTGTTCCAGTGTCGGATGGTAGTGATGAGTTTGCTGTCTGTCCCAGTTAGTACTGCGGTGGTCTTCTTGTTGGGCGTGTTTGACGATGGCGGATCTGTCCCAGTCGCTGTGTCGTTGATACGTCTTGTGTTCCTTGAGTCTGGTGTCGAAGTCGCGGCCGGTTTTCTCCGATGTAGAGTTTGCCGCAGCTGCAAGGAATCTTGTAGACGCCTGGTTGCTTGTTGGGTGGGTGCTTGTCCTTGTGTGAATGGAGGATGGAATGGAGCTTGCGGGAGGGATTGGTGTCTGACTAGGATGTTCGCTGATCGGAGGATGCGTTGTAGACGGTGGGAGGTCTTGCCGATGTAGGGAGAGTACTATGGTGGTAGTCGGCTTGGTGGTGGGTTGGTCGTCGGCGGTGCTAGTGGTGGTGCGGCTGTGAGGAGGTTGGGTGTTGATTCTTCTCCTGGGGTATTGGTTGATGGTGGTGAGAGCGCGGGTGAAAGTCTGAGTTCCTGGTGGAGATGATCCTTGTCGCTGAGTTGGTGAGCTCGTCTGATGATTGTGTCCGAAACTGACTGGTGGATGGAGGCTTTTTATTTGAATTAAGAAAATTGAACAGATGGTAAAATATAATACAAAGACCTAATTGTGTCCAGAAATCTGCATATGTCGCGTGATAGCAGTTTAATTTGTGAAAAATAGTAAAATTTTACCATCCTAAGAACCGCAAATTACACTTTTCCGATTACTTGCGGTAAACGAAAATGAAAAAGGAATTGGTTAAAGTACAGTTATTTATGATGTTACATTTCAGATTGGTGCCCACTTATGCCCAGTCGAGTAAATTTGATTCATATTTCAGGAAATTTTGCACCCATTTCCTTTCGCTTGCCTCCTGTAAAGGTAAGCACTGTGTACTGCTCGTAATTCAGACGAGTGGTAGCTAAAAGTAATTATCATTACAAAAGCATATTTCCCTTGAAAATGGCCCGAAAGTTTGAAGTAAGGCGGGAATCTTTTGTCAACGCATCTACAAGGAAGATCCAGTAAGCACATGCCTAACATATTTTTTCCTGGCGGCCATCGAACATGGGTCAGAGGGAATGAGTTAAGGGGGTATTTCACTGGGCTTGAAACTAGTTCGCGACTCCAGATTTTTCTAGTTGCAGAGACGTCTCCTGAAAATCATGGAGTCTCCGAGGAGTCGCAAGAAATTCGAACATGATTTTTTGTTAGATTTTTTTCTAGTCTCTGCGAAGTTTCCGCGACGTCTCCGAGACGTCTCCATCAGTTGCGGAGACTAATTATATCTGCGACTGCTGAAACGTCTCCGCGATGTCTCCGCGACGTCTCAGAGACGTCGCAGACACCTGCAGGAGACCAGAAAGACTGATGAGACGTTGCGGAGACGTCTCTGCGACTCTACTTGACGATTTTTGACCCACTTCCGAAACCACGTGACTGAACGCGTGCTGACATCCCTCCTGGTCCAAGTCAGGTGCATGATCCTGCAAACGCTCATAATTATTTTCTAACTTGTCGCAGAGACGTCTCCTTTAGGTTGGACTCGTCTCCGCGATTGCAGCGACTGATAAGTCTCTGAGATGTCGCGGAGACGTCTCCATTGGTGAGACACAGCCTTTAGATGTGACTCCAGCTCTGGAAACCCCTTGGTTAGAGAAAGTACAATTATTGGAATTTATCAAAAATAATCCTCTGAATGGATATTTGTAATTTAAACTAATTGTTAAAGCTGACATCCATAATGAATCTGTATGCATGCTTTTAACATCATAAAAACAATTATAGGAAATCATATTAAAACATTCCTGCTGCCTGCTAGTGACAATTTTTGATAAATATCATTTTCTGAAAATGAAGTCCAGATTATTGATAAACCTCTACTTACACAACACTCCAACTTCAGGATGGGGAACAGCTCCTCCACCATTTCAGAAAAGCTGCTCGGCTAGGGACAAATTCGGTTTCAGAACACTGTAGTTTATGTCAGCCATAACTGGGGGCTTCCAAATAAAGAAGAGATGATTCAATTAAATCATGAAGTTATGCAGTGATTCAGGTACTTTCAGATGTTACTTAATGTTAGTGTTTTGGTTAGGCATGCTTGAAGACCCCCCCCCCCCCCCATTCAGATATTAGCATAAAAAACAGCATCCATACTGAACACTGGGTCTACATGAATTATATTGACGTTGGTGGATCCTACTCATAGGCACCTCATAAATATCATGTTTTCTTTGACACCTAGGCTTTAGGTCTAACTTTACACAAAACTGAACAAGTTGGACTGGGTTTAACATGTGTGAATACTGTTGCTGCATCTTTTTCTACGCTGTTATTTTGAATTTGAATTTGAATTTATGTGAACAACGTCATTCACATATGTACTGTTTTGCAATACATAGGCATGATAACAATATTTAGAAAAGAAAAGCTAAAGAAGATATCATGAAATTAGACAAAGTTGAATACGCATAGCAAAAAAAGGAATGGTTTTACATATTAATTTGGAAGAGAAACAAAAACATAGTTTATGATGCCTTCAGAATTCACCTCTTATATTTACAACAAATGTAAGAAACTTTGAAAATGCGTCAGTTGTATTTTCATCTTCTAATTTCATAAGTCTAACAAATTGTTCTACCTTGTCTAAATCTTAAAAAAAAAAACTCTACTGATATTTTATTCATTTCATCAAAGAGTGCCTTTCTTTTTATCTTATATTTTGTCCAGTCCATTATTATGTGAAATTCATCTCCTACGTTTCTCATATTACAATCGTCATATTCGTAGATATGAGGGGATTTTTACTGGGCGTTTATGAATATTTCTGTTTCTCTTGTTAAGTTGTAATCTATAGCTGATTCTAAGTCGACAAATATTTGTTCGTACTGTTAGCGAAAAATCAAAGTACACGTGATGTCATGTCATTACTAAATACAGAGAGGTTGTGTTCTACAAGAAATCAGTGGCGGCACCAGGATTTTTAAAGTGGGGGGGGGGGGGGCAGATGGAGGGCAAAAGAAAATGTTCGGGGGCAGGGGCAGTCATTTTTTTTTTTTTTTTTTTTGCGTGTATGGAAAAATCGTGCGTGAAGCGCGAGTTTTAGTCGGCGGCGTAAATCCACTTTGAGAAGTGGGTGGGGATTGAATTTTTTGACTTTTTTTTTTTTCTCTTACGCACATTTTTATATCAATTTTATGAGCGAGCGAAAAAATAACCACTTTTTTGGTTTTAAATCGCATTTTTAAATAAATATTCTGAAATATGAGGAGCGAGCGAAGCGAGAGAGCCAAAAATGGCTACTTTTCTTGTTTTAATCGCATTTTAGAAAGGAAATTTTAAAAAATGATGAGCGAGCCAAAAATAACCACTTTTGGGGTTTTCAATCAAAGTTCTGAAGAGCGGAAATGGTATTTTAGAGCACTACACAGCTTGCATATGATGTTTATGACAACATCTACTTATTTACAAATTATTGAATAATTTTTCTTTTCAGTCCTCAAAATTTCTGGGGGGGGCAACTGGGGGGGGGGGCAAACCTTCTGAGTGGGGGGGGGGGGCAAATGCCCCCATGGCCCCCCCCCCCCACCTTGGTGTCGCCACTGCAAGACATAAATCATATACGCTTACAATGAGTAATGAGGGTGTGTGTATATACTTAAGTGTGAGTTCACAGGGGGGAAAAAAATCGGCAAAAAAAGGTGAACATCCACCCACTCCTCAAATCGGATTTATGCCGGTGCTTATATGGCGCCTTGGCAAGTTGCAACAAGTTAGCTTTTAAGCTTCTCTAGGAATCGCCCATAGTGATGTACTCATCGTCAATGTCTGCATCGATTCTCAGACAGACGACCTTTACGTGACTGGTTATTGGTGCTGGTGTGTGATTGATCAGGTGATAAGTAGATTGAAGAAGAGTAGAGTAGCATTTTTCCCTCTTTCAACCATCCAAAGAGAAAGTGCAGACTTTTGAGGTTATTGGGTCAAGAGTTCAAAATACCAACTGACATGTCATTAGGGGGGCGTCGACGAATGCTCTGTTAACATTTGTCCGGAGACAATTGCTCTATACCTCTAATGTTTATCCCCGGTGTAGATCCGTTTCAAGGAGTAGATTAGAGGGGGGCGGTGAAGGTTTGGAGGGAGACAATTTTGGAGGACTGATAAAGGAACGAAATGCACGAGAGAAAATGTTGCAAAATTGGTAAAAAGAAAAAAAAAATACTCGGGTTTGGGTGAAAACTCGCCTTAGTTTTCCACAAATTCACACACACCCACAAACACACACACGCACCCCACACGCACCCCCTCTTCCCCTCCCACACACCCACACACCCATTCTATTGATGAAATGCATTACAAAAGTCATCCACGACTATACTTATGTTCAAAATTTTTTGTGGGTTACTAGTAACAGAATTGCACATGTCTTTCCTTTTCTCTTTTTTCTTCAGAATTTTGAAGGTGATCAGTCTAACCTGGAAACCAGGTACATCTACTTGATTGATTGGTTGATCTGTTTCATCCAGCTTTTCTCCAAAGGTCACCATTCGCACGTATACATACTCTACCTGTGGTAAGCTATTTATGAAAAGAATGAAAGTTAGTGATTACAATTAGATAATTGGATAACTTATGACTTAAAAGTACGCGCATTTGCCTCATCCATAAATACACAGAGAGGTGGATTAGGAGGGAAGTCTTTTTTTTAAAGCTTATTGTAACGGGTTTTTATGTACACGGCTCAGACAAATATCTTGGCCGCGACCGTGACAGATCGCTATGAGATTTTGCACGTAACTCGAGTATCGCACACCGAAGTTGCGGAACCCGAATCTGTCACTATTTTTTTCGGGAAAATTTTATTTTCTAATGATTATCACACTTAATTCATGTCAATTATATGCGTAAAATCATTTTCACCTATAACCAAGTAAAATGGTCCCAGATATGCGTACAAATGTCTCACATGATGTTAAATACAAAGGCCCGGAATATGAGGCCTGTTTTTTTTTTTTTTTTTTCAGTTTCCTAGCTCCCCCCCCCCCCCGCCAGTCAAGTAAGGGATATGATCCTTAATGTTACTTTCAAGTTAACACTTGCAACGTTACATGCGTACAAGGGAGTGGTGGTTTGGTTGATTAATTGCGACCTCCTAATGTTTTTCAGGGGGTAGGGAGAAAACTGTAAAGCAAACATCTTAACTTAGCTACAAATATGTGAAGAAGAAACGAAAGGTACATCTTTCAGTAATGCCACGTACAAGCGACTGTGGGACCCCCACATGGTGGTAGAGCTCTTTACCCACTAATTTATAGTTTGTATGAAATTTTGCTTTCTTTTGCCATGCACGTCAGCAAGCTAACATGAGAGGCTCTCACAATAATAAGGAGGCTATCAACACTGGGATCAAACTACAACCATCAGCACAACTTCTGAGTGCAATCTGCGGAAATCAAACTGAAACATTTTCCAACATGTTTGTCATCGCCCTTATTGTGAAAGTAGTTTTTTTTTAATTAACAAGGAATTTTATATATGGTTACGCAGTTTCTCGCATAGCTTTTTTTTACCCTAGACTATTCATTCAGAATACATATTCTGGAAAATGGAAGAAATAAGGATAAAGTATGCTATCTTTATCCTCATTTGGTTAACTTCATTCACTGAATGTGAAATTACAACGATAAGTGTTAATGAGGGCGATGTTGCATTTCTCAGTTTCACTTATTCATGTGATAGTAAAGAGATCACACTTCAGCGTGGCAAAGGTGCTCCTTTTTACAATTCTAGAAATCCAACTCTTCCCTCATCCTCCAATCTAAAACTTAGAAATGAGACTAATGGTGAAATCTGTTTTCTGTACCTTACAATCAGTCCTGTCTCAAGAGATGACCAAGGTGGATACATCCTCACTGCTTACAAGGATGATCTAAGACAACTTGAAGATGATAGAGTTTTATTGGTCGTTTCATATCCTCCTGGTAAGGCATCATGTTCATTAAGTGAGGAGCACATTGATCAAGATTGGATCAGATTACATTGTACCGCTCCTCTTGGCAACATCCAAGGCCTTATTACATGCTATCAAGATGGCATTAAGATACCCCCTTTGAATTATCCTCAACAACATGATGAAACCCTCAGTCAGACCTTGTTAGCTAAAGTAGGAAGTTTAATACATTGCTGTTCTAGTACCTTAGATAGAACTAAAGACAGGTGTGACTGTAAGGACTCAGTATGGGATCCCACCAAGAATAAACAAGTCACAAATATCACGGACCCTTGTCCTCATACTGTATCTATACAACATCCAATATTTTCTCAGCACCCTACTGAAGAGAATGATTATGAATCATCTTCACCAAGCACAGAAGGTAAAATGATTATTTCTCAAAAGCCCAATTCCAGTAAAGCTTTGCTTACACTAGAGGTAGCTGTTGGTTTCTTAATTCTGGCTTCTATAGCATCTATTGCTGGTACAGTTTGTTATTTTAAGAGGCATCCAAAGAAGACTGCAAGCTCAAATATGGAAATGGCTGTACGGGAAGAAGAAAGGCATGCGCTTTGTGAGGAATCCACAAATTCGACATATTACATGTTGGAGAGGAAGCTCTGCAAAAACTGTGCCTCCAAAGTTTCGGCTGTGAAGATTGAGAAGGGTGCTGGGAGAGATGGGTATGATTGGGAGTGGAGGCTTATTGATACAATCTATGTTAGTGATAAAATCACATACCCGATCACTGTAGGATGCATAGATGAATGCAATGTGATCATCACACAAGGGCTACTAAATAGCAATCATACATATATGTTAGATGTGAACACTAAACACACCCAGAGAGTGATAACCAGTAGTAATGCATCATGTGTTGCGTCCTGTGCACTGCTGAATGATGACAAGGTAGTATGCGGTAGAGGGCACAATGGCTGTACAGGAGACAGTTTGACTGGTTGCATCAGTGTGTATGACAGACAGTGGAAGCTGATTAATAACGTCACAATACCAAGAAACACGGCGCGTGATGACACATGGGTGAATGTTGCTGCTGACCAGGATTGGATGATCATCGCTGCTGAGGGGGGTCAGTCTAGGATATACGTCATCAACCCAGCTGATAGTAAGATTATGAATACCATTTCTGTCTTATGTATTAAAATACCACAGAGTTTTTTCAAACAATTGAATACTATGTTGTTTAAATTCATATGGAGTGGTGGCAATGATAGGGTCAAAAGACAATTCAAGTGTAATGATTTTTCTTTATGTGGTTTACGAATGATTGACCCATATATTTTTTCTCGTGCACAAAAAATGTCATGGGTTAAAATGCTTTTTGATGACGATTATGAAAGCTTGTGGAAGTCTATTGAAATTTCTGTTCTTAACGATTTTAGTGATATACAGGATCTTTTATGGAAAACACATGCTCCGGAATATATTTTGAACAAATTAACCTCAAGTCAATTGGTCGAGTCTGTCCGAACTTGGTATATTTTTAGGGAAAAATTCTCTAAAGCTGAATTTGATACACCCTTTTCCTCAATTGGTTCCTGTCAGTGTATTTGGTTTAATAGAAATAGTTGTTCAAAATCAAAGCAATATTTCATATACCAGGATTGGTTAGACAAAGGTATTATGTATATTAGTGACTTACTTAACCCTCCTCACCCTGGTAATAAACTGTTTGAAGAGCTTATTCTTGATTATGGTATCAGTGCTAAGGACAGGAGGAAATACAATTTTTTAATGAATAATATACTACATGATTGGTTAGTTATCTCTGACTTAACCCCACATGAAATTCTTGATGAAATTAGAGCCACACTTTTGAAAAATCAGAAAATCCCAAAATATGCATATGCTATCCTGCTAAAACCATGTGTTCCAGAAAAACAAATAGTTTTTTGGAATGATTTTCATAACACAGATGGGGTCAATTGGGAGAAAGTTCATGTAAATAATTTTAAATCCACTATAATGACACGTGTGCGCTCTTTTTATTTCAAGTTATTTCATGAAGCAATAGATTTGAATGATTTCTTGTATAAAATTAAAAGAAAGGACTCCCCTAACTGTTCATTGTGTAACAGTGACCCGGAAACCTATATACATCTTTTTATTGAATGTCCTGTTGTAAAACCCATTTGGGATGAAACTATGAAAGCTATTATTCAGGAAACCAAAAAGCCTGATCTACAGAATGTTTCAAAATTTGAGAAGATGTTCGGTTATAATGAAGATAAATTCCTTACATATTTGTTTCCTTTACTTAAATATTATATTAATATTTGTAAATTCCAGAATAAACCACCAACTTTTAACGGTTATAAAGCATATATTACTACTAACAAAGATATTGAATATCGTATTGCCAAGAAAAATAATAAACTTTCAACTCATTTTCGGAAATGGAGATTTAAGTTATAAGTAACTGTATCATTACTGATTTCTGTAACTAAAATGTTACTTTAGTGTGTCCCTCTGTGGATAAAAAGGAACTTTTAATGTCCCTTGTAACCTCATCACGTGTAAACAGAATATAGTGATGCGTAGTGTGCTGTCTTCAGGTCACATTATCGTTCAACCCGACCCATCAGATCACAGAGTATTCATCATTGACAGAGAGGGTGCTCAAAGGGAAATCACCCACCATGGCCAGTTTTGCCACAGTAATATAATCTTTAATGTCTGCATCGACCCTATGACAGACGCCCTCTGCGTCGTGACATCCGATGATAAGTACAAGACGTTTGTGATTGATCAGGTGATGAGTGGGGGTGATATGAAGAAGAGAAGAGTACCATCATTCCCTATATCAACCAGAGAGATGAATCTCGGATGCTTTCACCTCCAACATTCTCGCGTGATGATGACGTCATCAGAGAAGATGATTGCTAGCGAGGCAGACAGCATTCTCGTATACAAGAAGATGTCCAGCCTCTAAACCAATTCCTGTTGGATTACGATCCATCTGTTGGAGCAAGAACGACATAAACTCATATCATTTTACAAGCTGCTAACAACCTTCTGCCTCCATCCAAGCAGACTGATTTTTCATGCTGAGGCCTACTACACGCTAAGCATCCAAATCTAATAGAGACAGATATACAGATGAGAATCAATAAACTTAAATGACTTTGATGAATATAAAACAAAAGGCCTACTTCGAACCATCGGGTGATCGGGTCGGGCCGTGTAATCGCGTAACACGACCTTTCGTGAAAGCAGCTCCCTTTATTTGAGAAAGGTCGGATAAATCGGATGGTAAAAATTTGATTTTTGCAATGGTGGTCATTGACATAGGACTAATCTTTTACGCGAACATTCGTAGTGAAAAACCTACCTTCAAATGACGAAATAGTATTGGGTAAAATCATTTAAAACCATTTCCTTGTTAAAAATAATTTAAAAAAACATCCTTAGTTGAGGTTTATCTCGTGATCTGACTGCAATAAAAAACGAAACAACCTTAATACGCACAAACAGATATGAATGCACATCCATTAAGGGGTTTGTTGGACATGGAAATTATTTTAGTATTATTTTTACAATTAGAAATCATGTTTTTGTACTAAAGATCATGTTGATATGAACTTGCTTATCTGTGAACAACTGAGAGTGTACTTTTTTGTACCTAGAATGAGAGCAGGCCTGCTCTTAATTAACCGGCATTAATGTGTGCTAGCAGGTTGGCAGCCTTCTTGTATTGTTCCTTTTGGAGTGCATCGATTTTCGTGTAATTTTGGCGGTATGTATTAAATTAACGTTATTTGAACACTCTAACACCACATGTATGTTACAAATTGCAGTTGTTGTCTTACATTTTTTAAAGATGTTTTTTTAAATATGATACGATTTGTGCAATCATATAGGGCGCATAATGATGTACATTATGTAAGACTTTACATTTTGTTAAGATGCTAGCGCCCAAATATTAAATTTCAACCGCTGATAATCTGTGCGTGAACGCTACTTAAGTCCGACTAGAATATGGCTGCAGTAAACATTCATTTTTTGAAAGTGAAGAATACCGCTGTTAGTACCATTCTTAATGAATGTAAGACTAAGTTTTCAATCATTTATAGATAAAGAAGTTGACTTTTCCTTGATTTTCAGTACGAAACCCTGACCTGTAATTACAAGAATATGTTTAAACTTCATTGTACATCCATACAAAACCCCTATTTTATGGAAGTATCACACATAAGTGTACCCTGTTTCGTTTCATCAGAGGTTGAATTCACGAGATGGACGATGCTATTTAAAGGAGAATGCAACCCAGACATAAGTGTACTTCCAGTGAATGAAGAAGAACAAGATGATTAACAAGTGAAAGTTTAAGTAAATCCTTATTATGTGGATCCTTGGACTCACAACTTTGCCGGCATCTGTGATGTCATCGTGGACCAATCTCCATTTATTTTGTACACAGACTTTAACATTTTTTTCATTTTCAAGAAGAATAAAAATACTATTGATTTATTGTTTTAGTATGACATGGCTATATCAATTCTCCAAGCATTTTGGGAAGAATTATGTGGATTCTTGACTTCCAATTTCGTATAAATCATTTTTTCCCCAAAAATATACAAAATGGATTGAGAGTTCAATGTCCACGATGACATCACAGATGCTGGAAAAGTCGCCGACTCAAGGATCCCCATGACAGGGATTTACTGAAACTTTCAAAATTCATAACTCTTGAACAGATTGTTCGATTTCGCTAAAACTTTTACTGCTTACTCTTCTTGGTCATTTTTATTCACGAAGAGCACTTTGATGCCTGCGATCTATTCTCCTTTAAGTTCCTTATCACCGCAAATTCACAATTAGTACGCAGTTCAGTTTGCACATTCTTTGTAAGTTGTCTTGGGTGGCATATCCTGTATCCATAGATTTATGCAAATTATGCAAATTGCTCAAATTTGCTGTTTGGGCAACCAAGCTGAAAATGTTCATAAACCGCATAGGAACCTAAATCAATGAAAATACTTCAACGGAAAGAACTTCTCTACGTTTGTAAATTGTCAAACCGACTAAAGTACAAAAACCAAATGAAACCAAACCGCCAAAAACATGATAAAAGATGCCAATGGATTATAACAATGCCACTCCCCCACATCCGGAGTACTTGAACAAATTTTAGTAATTCTATCAACCGTATCACCCTATCACAGATATGATTTTTTAAAACTTCTATTTTGATATTTTCTAATAGTACAACATTGTCGGTGGAAAAATTTAAATCAGTGGAGTCTTTACTTTTACTTCTATTGAATTTTTGATGAAAGAAAAGTTCATAACATGCTTCCTCAATAACTGTTTATTTGAACATTTCTCCTTATTCATGTTATTATTGTGGAGCGATTAGGGCAAGTTTCAATTGGATTTTATCGCTGTACATAAAAAGAAATCATTGTATCGTATTTTATCGTAGTGTCCAGTTTTCAATGTTAAAGTTAATCTTTGTTGCATTTCATGATGAACAATTCGTCAAGAGACGATTGCACTCGTAGATTGTAACATTAACGTTAACGTAGTTTCGTGTTATACGCAGAGCATTAGTAGGTTTACGAGACACGACGTGATTTGTTGATTTTTGTTTGGGACCTGTTCGAATGTGGACAGTCATGGAGGAATGTTTTTGCTATTGTTCTCTTACATTCCCATGTCAAGCAACCCCCCCCCCCCCAAAAAAAAAAAGAAAATTATATAAAGTAAGTATAGGATTTCATTCTATTTCTGCTATAATAAACGCTTTAAGCATATTACATGCTCGCATCATGTAAATACATTGAGCTGAATCATAACATGGAGTATTTGCAGGATTAAGCTTTAATTTTTTTTCATTTGATGTTTCATTTGATTCTTTTTTTTCCTATTTCCAATTATAACAATGTAATAAGTTGCGCCGTTTAGCTATCTTATACACTCATAACATCTACATACAGGTAGCTGAATGTTCTGGTTGTAATATTCAAATTTGATTTTCTGTTATGCTGGTAGAAATGTTAGTCGCGGATAAGCATAATTGTTGTTATGTTTTTATCTCATACGTAGCATGTAAATGTACAGGTAGCTGAATTATATGAAGTTTTTGGTGATATTCTTGTTTTTAATTATTATGCTACATGCAGTAGGTGCTAAATTTTGACATACATTTTTTTCAAATAAAGAAAGAAGCGTTATAAGAATGAATGAATGCACTCATAGCTTGTAAATATAGCTGCTTCTTCGTACTGCGTTTATATATGTATATATGTATATAAATGACCTGCAACATGTAAGTGATATTTTAACTACTACACTGTTTGCAGATGATACAAGTTTATTTTTATCTGGTAAGGACCCCTTTCAATTAAACAATATTTTAAGTTTTTGATATGGAAAAATAAAACTTTGGTTCCAAGCGAACAGATTCCAAATAAACACAAAAAAGACATCTTTTATGATTTTCAAGCCCAAAAATAAGAAAATTGAAGAGAACACAATTAAATTATATATCAGTAATACTGAAATTGAGAAAGTGCAATACACAAAATTCTTAGGTGTCACAATCCATGATAATATGAGTTGGAAACAACATGTAAATGATATTTCTATGAAGATCTCTAAAACCATTGGCATACTGAATAGACTTAAAAGTGACCTACCATTGCGTATTCTTGTACAATTATATAATACTATGGAACTACCACATCTCAGCTATTATAATATCGTATGGGGGAATTGTGCAACTTATTTAATGTTACCACTGTTTCGCGTACAAAAGCGGGCAATACGAATAATATTCATTTCTTCATGTTTAGGTTATTCCCATCAGTTATTCCGTGAGTTAAAGATTCTAAAAATTGATGATATACACACCCTTCAGATTGCATCCTTTATGTTTTCGTACCATATGAATAAGTTACCTAACACATTTGATGATTATTTTATTACAAATCGCTGCATCAACAAATACCTTACAAGAAACTCTGACAAATTATATGTTCATTTTTACCGTTTTAATTTTTCAAGAACAGTTATAAGTCAAAGTGGACCACTCGGGTGGAACAATCTGCCTTCTGAATTAAAACAATGCCTTTAACTAAATTCATTTAAAAGAAAATGCAAATCATGCCTTTTGAATAATCGTACTCTTTAGTGAGCTTGCCTATATATTTTAAGGGGGGTTTGCCTATTTTTGTTGATTTTGTTAAATGTCTTGTTTCTTGCAATCTCAGATGTCAATTGTAAGATTTTATTGTTATTTTTGACACAAAAAAGTCATTGTAACATTGACCTGTTTGATACAGATCGATGCATTGTAACAAACAGAGCCGGGGGGGGGGGGGGGGATTACCACCCCTTATCATTTATTCAATAATAAAAAAAGAAAGGAAAATAAGAAGAAGAAGAAGTCGAGGAAGAAGATGGAAAGAAAGTGAGAAAGAGGAGTATAGGGAAGAGAGGACAGGGTCATGGAACTATAATTACGTGCATTTAACGAGGGAGGTGTTTATTTCATGCTCTAGATACCTTGCAAGCACGCCCAGGGATCATTTTAGTTTTAAAGATTGTACAGGGTAACGTGGAAAGAACATTATTTTAAAGAGTAATTAGCCTAGGCTGATTATATGTTTCCTATATTTTCTGACAAACGGGGAATTCCTAGGGCATATTAGTAAAAATGTGGGGGCAAATCTCCCCCTTTCCCCTATAATGCCTGTTGACGTCATGAGCAATGCAAACTATATTCATCCGGTGTAACCCCCGCCGTCACCACTATTCTCAGATATGTGATCGTCAGTGCTGTAGGACTCAAGTCAGGACTCGGACTCGAGTCCCCTTTTTTAGGGACTCGGACTCGGACTCGTGCCTCAAGGACTCGGACTCGGACTCGGACTTGACCGTCGTGATTCAGACTCGTGACTCGTCTGCGGCCGAGTCCTCGGACAAAATGCCCCCCAAACCCTTACTATTTTTTATATCACGATATGACCACCATTTCCCTGAAAGAAACTTGAAAATAGCCAAGCTCCCCTTTTGCCCGTAATCCGCATTATATTGCCGATCAAATTGACTCATATTTATGGGATATGTACGGGTGTGCATCGCATGACATAAATTGTGATTGTGAGCAGTGTACAATGGCAATGCGATGTGTCCGATATGCACCCATATCCTGTGAAAACAAGTCATTTGGATTGGCAATACAATGCATTGTGAGCATAGAGTACAATGGCAATGCGATGTGTCCGATGAGCACACACATATCCTGTGAATACAAGTCATTTGGATTGGTAATACAATGCATTGTGAGCATAGAGTACAATGGCAATGCGATGTGTCCGATGAGCACACACATATCCAGTGAATACAAGTCATTTGGATCGGTAATACAATGCATTGTGAGCATAGAGTACAATGGCAATGCGATGTGTCCGATGAGCACACACATATCCTGTGAATACAAGTCATTTGGATTGGTAATACAATGCATTGTGAGCATAGAGTACAATGGCAATGCGATGTGTCCGATGTGCACACATATCCAGTTAATACAAGTCATTTGGATTGGTAATACAATGCATTGTAAGCATAGAGTACAATGGCAATGCGATGTGTCCGATGAGCACCCATATCCAGTGAATACAAGTCATTTGGATTGGTAATACAATGCATTGTAAGCATAGAGTACAATGGCAATGCGATGTGTCCGATGAGCACCCATATCCAGTGAATACAAGTCATTTGGATTGGTAATACAATGCATTGTAAGCATAGAGTACAATGGCAATGCGATGTGTCCGATGAGCACCCATATCCAGTGAATACAAGTCATTTGAATTGGTAATACAATGCATTGTAAGCATAGAGTACAATGGCAATGTGATGTGTCCGATGAGCACACATATCCAGTGAATACAAGTCATTTGGATTGGTAATACAATGCATTGTGAGCATAGAGTACAATGGCAATGTGATGTGTCCGATGAGCACCCATATCCAGTGAATACAAGTCATCTGGATTGGTAATACAATGCATTGTGAGCATAGAGTACAATGGCAATGCGATGTGTCCGATGAGCACACACATATCCAGTGAATACAAGTCATTTGGATTGGTAATACAATGCATTGTGAGCATAGAGTACAATGGCAATGTGATGTGTCCGATGAGCACACATATCCTGTGAATACAAGTCATTTGGATTGGTAATACAATGCATTGTGAGCATAGAGTACAATGGCAATGTGATGTGTCCGATGAGCACACATATCCTGTGAATACAAGTCATTTGGATTGGTAATACAATGCATTGTGAGCATAGAGTACAATGGCAATGTGATGTGTCCGATGAGCACACATATCTAGTGAATACAAGTCATTTGAATTGGTAATACAATGCATTGTGAGCATAGTGTACAATGGCAATGTGATGTGTCCGATGAGCACACATATCTAGTGAATACAAGTCATTTGAATTGGTAATACAATGCATTGTGAGCATAGAGTACAATGGCAATGTGATGTGTCCGATGAGCACACATATCCAGTGAATACAAGTCATTTGAATTGGTAATACAATGCAGGGGGAAAGAGTAGTTCAGCTAGGATTTTTTTTTCCAAAGAAATGATGGTCAAATCGTGAAATCGATATACCGTCACTTTAGCTAGATTATTTCTCCAGCTGTTATATTTAAGTACAATTTTTCATCTAACCTTCATTTTATAACCAACTAAAGGACGGCGTAACAATACAAAGCCACGACTGGAGCTCCACCAGAGCTCCCTGAACACGCTGAAGTTACATGCATAGCTACCAACATTTTTAAATTTTGATAGTAATAAATACATCATTTGTATTTTTTTCCGTAACCAAAGAACCACAAATCCTGCCAAGAAGTTATTTTTGTACCTTTGATAAGCACAGTTTATTAAGGATTTAGTTTGTGTCGAATTCTCACATTCTTACATTGCTATACTGAATGATCAAACTAAACAATGAAATGATTTATCAATATAATGAATTGCAGAGTTTCCCTGTCCATCACGATATTGATATATTTCACACCTACTACGTGTACATGCATTATACCAGACATTAAATTCAATCTTAGACCATTTTCCGTTTTGCTGTGAGACATGGTGATATATGTTTTATTGGAATAAACCGACTGTTTATTTGCGCATTTCTCTTCAACGTTGTAAAGCTCGTTGGGCAATTCTCAGTCGAATTTCACGCTATATATAAAAAGAGCACTCGTGACCTGTTGTTTGAGTATTTATACCATAAGTTTGTTTTTCTTATTCATTTTGCCAAGTTATATGTTAATCTTCGATGTATATTATTTCATGATGAACAATTTGTCAAGAAACGATACGCATTGCACTCAAATAATGCAATATTAATGTAGTTTCGTTACACAGAACATTTGTACGATTTGATGTCTTGATTTTCTCAAGACCTGTTCAAATTTCGATGTTCGGTGTTGTTGTTATCTCACATGCCCACAAGTAAGCATTTAAATCATACATTGTACAAAGTAATTCTAGGATTTAATTTACTGAAATGTGACATATGTTTTCATTCTATTTCTGATATAACAAACGCTATTAGAATCTTACATGCTCGTATCATGTAGACGGCTGAATTATGAAGGGTATTTGCAGGATTCAGTTCATAGTGTTTATTATGCTGTCACATATTGTTTGTTTGTTTTTTTCTTCTTCTATTTCCGAGTATAACACTTTTATAAGGTGGGTTGTTTGTTACACACACGTTTAACATGTAAATACAGGTATCTGAATTACATTTAATATTTGTGATATATATGCTGTAAGTCTCGGATATGCACTTTTTATCTCATGAATGCCATGTAAATAAGGTCACCTGAATTAAATGGAGTTTTGGTAAGATTCAGTGCTTTGTTTTGTTTTTAGATTTATTCATTATTCTACAGGAGGTGTACTTCTTAGACATCCATGTTTTAAAATATAGAATAAAGTATTATACGAAAGTATTGTAGCACTCATGGCATGTAAATAGTTGCATCATACTAAGTTTTCTTAATCTTTCAGATTTGTATAATTAGAATTTATTGATTTGTTTATTTGTTTGAGATGTTAGTCTTTGATATTGTATCTTAAAAACACAATGAAATTTACATTCACTGTAATATTAACGATTGCTTTGTAAATTTTAAAGTTTGCTTTCTGTTTATGTCTTCTTTATGGAATGTAAGTTTGCTTTCATTTAAATAAGGAATAAATGAAAAACTGGGCGGTTACTGCAATCAATTTAATTGCACTGTTTTTATTTGTTACTTTACCCAATCTGAGGAATGTAAAAAAATTGCTGATAATTTCAATGAACATTTTGTCAGTGTGGGAACTCAGCTGAATGAAACTAGCAACAGTGTATGTCTAAATTATGACGAATTCAAAGTCTCACAAAATTATACAAATGATGCATTTGTTGTTCCGGAAGTAACAGAGTTTGATGTCTTGAAAGAAATTAATCGCTTAAAGAATAAGAAAAGTGCTGGGGTTGATGGAATAGATTCTTTTATGTTAAAAACATGTGCCCTGGAAATCATAAAACCTCTAACATATTTGATTAATGAATCGTTGTTGGAAGGTATAGTTCCTGCAAGATGGAAGGTGGCCAAGGTCATACCCCTTCATAAAAAGGGAGATAAACTTGTAGCGAACAATCATAGACCAATTTCTTTACTGACGTGTATATCAAAAATTCTAGAGAAGATTGTGCAACAACATTTGATTAGATACCTGCAAAAAAATAACATTCTGTCCAAATATCAGTCAGGTTTTAGACCCAAGCATTCTACCTGCACTGCACTTGCAAAAGTTACTGATGAATGGCTCCAATCAGTTGATAAACGTTTATATACAGGGGCTCTTTTCGTAGATTTACGTAAAGCGTTTGATTAGTGGATCACAGAATTCTCCTCAGAAAGTTGTCTGAGATTGGTATAAATGGTGTAATGCACAAGTGGTTTTATAATTATCTTACAAACCGTAAAATGTATACTTCAATAAATAACGTCACATCTAATGAATTGATTTTGAAATACGGTGTCCCTCAGGGATCAATATTAGGTCCCATCTTATTCCTAATATACATTAATGATATGTCTAGTTCATTGCATTACTCTGATCTGCATCTGTATGCAGATGATACTGTTATCTATTTTGCTCATAAAAATCCTTCTGTAATACAGTCTGTCCTTAATGAAGAACTGATCTCTCTATCAGAGTGGATGAATCAAAATAAACTTTATATAAACTGCGAAAAAACTGTATCTATGCTATTTGGAACAAAACTAATGCTAAATAAACATCCAACTTTAAATCTAAAGCTTGGGACAAACAGTATAAAGCAAGTCAATAACATTAAATACTTAGGAATGAATATAGACTCCGAGTTAAAATGGGACTCACATGTAAGTGAAGTTGTAAAGAAAGTAGGGAAAATGGTCAGTTTTCTAGGAAGATTGAGAAATACACTAAGTGAATCTTATCTAAATCTAATCTATCAGTCAGTAATCCTCCCAAATTTTGACTATGCCGACGTTATTTGGCAATCCTCCTCACAATTTTATTTAAACCAACTACAAAAACTGCAGAATAGGGCTGGGAGAATAATTCTCAAGGTAAATCCTCAAAACCACACTTCAAATTTTCAAATCCACGATCTACTAAAATGGGAAGCCCTAAAAACCAGACGTAAAAAGCACATGTATATAATGTTGTATAAAATATTCCATGATCTAACTCCCGAATATCTAAGGAATAACCTCATATACAAACAAACCAATTATGACCTAAGAAATGTTGATAACTTAGTTTTGCCGAAACCTAACACTAACTACTGTAAAAGGACATTTTTTTATCGTGGATCTAAATTGTATAATGAATTACCATTAGCATTACGTAGACCTAATTCACTCAATTTATTTCGTAATAACCTGGATACCTGGATTAAAGATTTCGACACATGAAATTTTGGCGCATCTCGGGAAAGGGAGGGGGTAGGGCCATAGTATGGATGATTTAGGATTAGGGCAGGGCTCGGGGAAGGTCACTGGTTTTTATGCGCAAGATCTCTACTATTCTGTTTCCGTTACTTTATGTTGCTTTATTTAATTTGATTCAATTTGTGTTAATATTATGTTTATTTTGTTTGTTTGTTTAGGACTTTTATTTCTCTGGACCTCTAGGAAGAACAGAGCCATTTGAATAATGGCTCTGAATGGAGCTTCCAGCCATTTGATATATTGATTTGCATGTATTTTCTGTTTGTATTGCTTTTATATGGAAAATAAAACCAAACCAAACCAAACCAAACCAATCTCTTACTATGTGGAAAGGAGGAGAAGAAGAAGAAGAAGAAAAGGGAACAAGGTGTAGGAAGAAAAGGAAGAAGAAGGAGGAGAAGAAGAAGAATATGGGAAAGAAAAGGAGAAGAGAAGAAGATGACTAAGAAATACCAGGGGAGGGAGAAGAAAAAAAGAAGAAAGAGACGAGAAGATGATGATCATGATGATCATGATAATGATGATGATGTGATAGAAAAATCGCCAAGTCAATGTTATGCAATCTAAGAAAGGAGACCATTTTTGAGACAGGGGGGTAGATAGAGTGAGACAGAGAGAGAGAGAGAGAGGTAGAATAGAGAATAAGATGGATGAATTAACAAGGCAAGACAAGCAGACAGAAATGAAGAGAGACATAGAGAGGGAGAGGGAGATTAAGAGATAACGATAAAGCCGCAGAGGGATATAAGGGCGGCTCCCCCTTGAAAGGGAGATAACGTAAGACAGATCAAGGACATGGAGTGAGAAGAGGGTGTCGAACAGGGTACTTTCTTTTTGATTTCATATGATATTATACATTGGGTGTGTGTGTGTGTGTGGGGGGGGGGGGGCTTTATATCTCTTTCCTTTCCCCCCACTCTTTCTCCCCTTCTCTCTCTCTCTCTCTTACACACACACACACACACACACACCCAGATATTCAGATATTCGGATATTCAAAATTTATTGTCATGCTCAAAATAAAAATTACATTGGCACAAAAATCATATTCCGGCTGTTGGTATTCAAAGAACAATATATAACATATAATAAATAATTACAAAAAAATAATGGCATTAAATAATATACACAAAGACCTAATACTGACCCAGAACAAAATGATACGCTGCAAGGGCAGCTGCACTGAAAAACTTTACTTGGTGCCGAGGGGGGCAAACGTCTCAAGCACGATGCCAGCCCAACACATCCATGGGCCCCGGTTCGACATTGAAATAATCACAACACATCACACTACAAAAACACAAATAACCCATCCACATCACACCAATACCCCCAAGACTCCACACCAAAAACACACCACAACACAAACCACAAACACACCATACCAACCCACACTACACACCGCTACAAGTCATCGATAACAATGTCGAAACGGCACCCATCCAGTGCTGGAAACCACCACCAGCAGCATTGCCTCAGCACAGCCGCCCCCGCAACGTATAAAAGTAA
>CM057168.1:17702188-17714785 GCA_029962745.1 Echinometra lucunter
CTCTCCCCCTTTCTCCAGCAATGCCTTCATTGACGTCATAAATGCAAATACATTTATCCTGCATGTACCCCCACCCCCCGCCATTATTCTGAGATGTATTCATAAAAGTCAGCGGTGCCTATCTCTTTTCAAAAATTCTAGGTCACGTGAAAAATTTACAATTTTTTCTCATATCTGTTTCGTATTTCTGAACTGTATTCATGTATGCATGTGTGCACATTGCCATTGAAATTACAAGCCAAATCAGTTCCTGGTACGCAGTAGTTGGAAATGGGATGGTACTAGATGCCATCTTGGCCGCACCTTTAGCACAAAATTCAAGCAGATTATTGGGGAATATCTTCTCTACATGAAGTGGAGGAATGGTCTTAATAGTCAAATTTCTTTCGAACTTACACTTGGAAAAGGAGTTTCTTTGTCTAAACTAGGTAAGCTAGATATTCCAGTTTTTAAAAAGTTATTTCTTTATGGGGGGGGGGGGTCTACACACCGAAATGGAGTAAATGGAATGACGAGTGTAAGAGAGGTATACAGTATGTATAAGATTGGACCGATGTGATTTTTTTTACGGAGGGAGGAAAGTAGAAGAACTTCCTTTTGATCCCCTTCGCTGTCGATGTCCTCTTCTACCCCACCCCTCCTTTTTTCATATCCCCTCTATATTTCCCAATTATTCTCAGTCTCTCTCTCTCTCTCTCTCTCTCTCTTACAACACACACACACACCCCCTCACTCCCCTCGCACACACACCCACACACCCATTCTATTGATGAAATGTACTACACGACTAGACTTACGTTCAAATTTTGTATGGGTTACTAGTAACAGAATTGCACATGTCTTTCTTTTTCTCTTTTTTTTTCTTCAGAATTTTGAAGGAGATCAGTCTAAAGTGGAAACCAGGCACATCTACTTGATCGATTGAACTGTTTCATCCAGCTTTTCTCCAAACGTCACCACTCGCAAGTATATGGACTCTGCCTGTGGTAAGCTATTTTTCAGGCTGTTTCTTAATGTCAATCAACTTATGAAAAGAATGACAGTTAATGATTACAATTAGATAATTGGATAACTTATGACTTAAAAGTATGTACATTTGCCTCATCGATAAATTCCAAGAGAGGTGGATTAGGAGGGAGGTCTTTTTTTAAAGCTTACTGTAACGGGGTTTTTATGAACACCTCTCAGACTTATATCACGGCCGCGACAGATAATCACGAGATATTGCACGTAACTCGAGTATCGTACACCGAATTTGCGGAACCCTAATCTATCATTATTTTTTTTCGCAATTTTTTTTTATTTCTGATGGTAAGCATACTTAATTCTTGTCATTTATGCGTAAAATCATTTTCACCTATAATCAAATAAAAATGGTCCCAGATATATTCTTTACTGCAAGAAGTTCTATCAAATCCTTCATGACACCAATAAAAACTCATTTTTTTTTTCATTGCAAAGTCTGCTGTATGGGGGTGTGGTCTGGGCCAGGGATTAGTTAGAATGATTGATTTTGAAGAGATAACAGGATGATGCTATTTGCCATTCTTTTTGTCATGTTTTGTACAAGGAATTCAAAGATTTTAAGCGAAGGGTCACTTGACTCGGAAGCCATTTGGTAGGTTGTGTGAACCTGCTGTCAAAAGATGCGTACAAATGTCTCACATGATGTAAAATACAAAAGGTTCGCAAAATGAGGCGAATTTTTTTCTTTGCCCCCCCCCCCCCATTACAATAAGGCTTAAGATCTTTAATGTTATTTTCAGGTTAACGCTTGTTACGTTGCATGCGTACAAGGGAGTGTTGGTTGGGCAGATTACGACCTCCTATTTTTTGAGGGATAGGGAGAAAACTGTAAACCAAACATCTTCAATAAACTAAAAAAAAATGTGAAAGAAGAAACAAAGTATAATGTAGCCTCACGAACTTATCCTTATCATATTCTTCAGTAATGCCACGCACAGGCGATGGTGGGACACACAAATGATGGTACAGCTCTTTACCCATTGATATAAAGTTTGTATGATTTTTTTTTTCTTTTACCATGCACGACAGTAAGCTAACATGAGAGGCCCTCAAACAACAAGGAGGCTATAACCGTTGATATCAACCCTGGGATCAAGCTACAACCATCAGCATGATCAGTACCGTCTGTGTGCAATCTGCAGAAATCAAACTGAGACAATATCCAGAATTGTTTCTCATCGCCCTTACTGTGAAAGTGGTGTATTAAGTAAGAATCTCAATGAAATGTGTATATGATAATGCAGTTTCTCGCATAAATTTCTTTTAAACCTAGACTATTCATTCAGCATACATATTTTGGAAGATGGTAGAGATTCCGATAAAGTATACTATCTTTATCCTGATTATGCTACCTTCATTCATTGAATGTGAAATTACAACGATAAGTGTTAATGAGGGCGATGTTGCTTTTCTCAATTTCACTTATTCCTGTGATAGTAAAGAAATCACACTTCAGCGTGGCAATGGTGCTCCTTTTTACAATTCTAGAAATCCAACTCCTCCCTCATCTTCCAATCTAAAACTTAGAAATGAGACCATTGGTAAAATCTGTTTTCTGTACCTTACAATCAATCCTGTCTCAAGAGATGACAAAGGTGGATACATCCTCTTTGCCATCCAGAATGATCCAACACAAATTGAAAATTACAGAATTTTGTTGCTCATTGCATATCCTCCTGGTGAGGCATTATGTTCACTAAGTGACGAGTACATTGATCAAGATTGGGTCAGACTACATTGTACCGCTCCTCTCGGGAACATCCAAGGCCTCATTACATGCTATCAAGATGGCATTAAGATACCCCCTTTGAATTCTCCTCAAGAACATGATGAAATCCTCAGTCAGACCTTGTTGGCTAAAGTAGGAAGTTTAGTGTATTGCTGTTCTAGTGCCTCAGATAAAACTAAAGACAGGTGTGATTGTAAGGACTCAGTATGGGATCCCACCCAGAACAAACAAATCATAAATATCACGGACCCTTGTACTCATAATGTACCTACACAATATCCAACATTATTACAGCACTCTACTGAAGATGATAATGATTATGAATCCACTTCACCTAACACAGGAGCTTATACAATGATTATTTCCCAACAGAGCAATTCCAGTAAAATTGCAATAAGCATACTTGCAGTTGCTTGTTTCTTAATGTTTGCTTATATTGCTAGTACAGTTTGTTATTCCAAGATGCATCAAAATAGGTCTGCGAGATCAGATATGGAAGGTAATGTAAAAACTTCAGTCATTTATAAAGCAGAAATTGGTGATACGGCACTGGGCGCGTCTTGTGCGTTGTCGTACGATGACGAGTGGACTCTCATTGACAAAATTAATGTGTCAGATAAAATCACACACCCGGCCATTGTAGGATGTATAGATGAATACAATGTGATCATCACAGAGCAACTACCAGGTAACACTAATACACACATGTTAGATATGCACACTAAACACACTCAAAGACTGATACCCAGAAGTGATACATCATTTGTTATGTCATGTGCATTGCTGAATAATGACAAGGTAGTATTAGGTAAAGCGCGCCAAGGTGGTGCAGGAGACAGTTTGACTGGATGCATCAGTGTGTATGACAGGCAGTGGAAGCTGATCAATGACGTCACAATACCAAGGAACACGACGAGTGATGTCACGATTGTGTATGTTGCTGCTAACCAGGATGGGATGATCATTGCTGCTGAGGTGGGGCAGTCTAAGATATATGTCATCAACCCAGCTGATGGTAAGATTACGAATACCATCACGTGTAAACAGGATATAGTGATGCGTGGTGTGCTGTCGTCAGGTCACATCATCGCTCAACCCGACCCACCAGATCACAGAGTATTCATCATTGACAGAGAGGGTGCTCAAAGGGAAATCACCTACCATGGCCACAGTAATATAATCTTGAATGTCTGCATCGACCCTATGACAGACGACCTCTTCGTCGTGACATCCGATGATGAGTTCAAGACGTGTGTGATTGATCATGTGATGAGTGGGGGTGATATGAAGAAGAGAAGAGTAGCATCATTCCCTTTATCAACCAGAGAGATGAATCTCGGATGCTTTCACCTCCAGCAATCTCGCGTGATGATGACGTCATCAGTGAAGATGATTGCTAGCGATGCAGACAGCATTCTCGTATTCAAGAAGATGCCCAGTCTCTAAACCAATTCCTGTTGGATTACGATCCATCTGTTGGAGCAAGAACGACATAAACTCATATCATTTTACAAACTGCTAACGACCTTCTGCCTCGATTCAAGCAGACTGATTTTTCATGCTTAGGCCTATTACACGCTAAGCATCCAAATCTAATAGAGGCAGATATACAGATGAGAATCAATAAACTTAAATGACTTAGATAAATATAAAACAAAAGGCTTACTTCGAACCATCGGGTGATCAGGTCGGGCCGTGTAATCGCGTAACCCGACCTTTCGTGAAAGCAGCTCCCTTTATTTGCGAAAGGACGGGTAAATTGGATGGTAAAAATTTGATTTTTGCAATGGTGGTCATTGACAAAGGACTAATCTTTTGCGCGAACATTCGTGGTGAAAAACCTACCTTCAAATGACGAAGTAGTATTGGGTAAAATCATTTAAAACCATTTCCTTGTTAAAAATAATTTAAAAAACATCCTTAGTTGAGGTTTATCTCGTGATCTGACTGCAATAAAAAACGAAACAACATTAATACGCACAAACAGATATGAATGCACATCCATTAAGGGGTTTGTTGGACATGGAAATTATTTTAGTGTTATTTTTACAATTAGAAATCACGCTTTTGTACTAAAGATCATGTTGATATGAACTTGCTTATCTGTGAACAACTGAGAGTGTACTTTTTTGCACCTAGAATGAGAGTAGGCCTGCTCCTAATTAACCGGCATTAATGTGTGCTAGCAGGTTGGCAGCCTTCTTGTATTGTTCCTTTTGGAGTGCATCGATTTTCGTGCAGTTTTGGCGGTATGGATTAAATTAACGTTATTTGAACACTCTACCACCACATGTATGTTACCAATCTCAGTTCTTGTCTTACAATTTTTTTAAAAATATGATACGATTTTTGCAAACATATAGGGCGCATAATGATGTACATTATGTAAGACTTTGCATTTTGTTCAGATGCTAGCGCCCAAATATTAAATTTCAACCACTGATAATCTGTGCGTGAACGCTACTTAAGTCCGACAAGAATATGGCTGCAGTAAACATTCATTTTTTGACAGTGAAGAATACCGCTGATAGTACCATTCTTAATGAATGTAAGACTAAGTTTTCAATCATTTATAGATAAAGAATTTGACTTCTCCTTGATTTTCAGTACTAAACCCTGACCTGTATTACAAGAATATGTTTAAACTTTATTGTACATCCATACAAAACCCCTATTTTATAAAAAAAAGTATCACACATCAGTGTACCCCGTTTCGTTTCATCAGAGGTTGAATTCACGAGATGGACGATGCTATTTGAAAGAGAATGCAACCCAGAAATCAGTGTGCTTCCAGTGAATGAAGAAGAACAAGATGATTAACAAGTGAAAGTTTAAGTAAATCATTATTATGTGGATCCTTGGACTCACAACTTTGCCGGCATCTGTGATGTCATCGTGGACCAATCTCCATTTATTTTGTACACAGAGTTTAACATTTTTTTCATTTTCAAGAAGAATAAAACTACTATTGATTTATTGTTTTAGTATGACATGGCTATATCAATTCTCCAAGCATTTTGGGAAGAATTATGTGGATTCTTGACTTGCAATTTCGTATAAATCATTTTTTCCCCAAAAATATACAAAATAGATTGAGAGTTCAGTGTCCACGATGACATCACAGATGCTGGCAAAGTTGCCGACTCAAGGATCCCCATGACAGGGATTTACTGAAACTTTCAAATTCATAACTCTTGAACAGATTGTTCGATTTCGCTAAAACTTTTACTGCTTACTCTTCTTGGTCATTTTTATTCACGAAGAGCACTTTGATGCCTGCGTTCTATTCTCCTTTAAGTTCCTTATCACCGCACATGCACAATTAGTACGCAGTTCAGTTTACACATTCTTTGTAAGTTGTCTTGGGTGGCATATCCTGTATCCATATAGATTTATGCAAATTATGCAAATTGCTCAAATTTGCTGTTTGGGCAACCAAGCTGAAAATGTTCATAAACCACATAGGAACCTAAATCAATGAAAATACTTCAACGGAAAGAACTTTTCTAGGTTTGTAAATTGTCAAACCGACTAAAGTACAAAAACCAAATGAAACCAAACCGCCAAAAACATGATAAAAGATGCCAATGGATTATAACAATGCCCCTCCCCCACATCCGGCGTACTTGAACAAATTTTAGTAATTCTATCAACCCTATCACCCTATCACATTTTAAACATTTTTTAAACTTCTATTTTGATATTTTCTAATAGTACAACATTGTCGGTGGAAAAAGTTAAATCAGTGGAGTCTTTACTTCCACTTCTTTTTAATTTTTGATGAAAGAAAAGTTCATAACATGCTTCCTCAATAACTGTTTATTTGAACATTTCTCCTTATTCATGTTATTAATGTGGAGCGATTAGGGCAAGTTTCAATTGGATTTTATCGCTGTACATAAACAGAAATCATTGTATCGTATTTTATCGTAGTGTCCAGTTTCCAATGTTAAAGTTAATCTTTGTTGCATTTCATGATGAACAATTCGTCAAGAGACGATTGCACTCGTAGATTGTAACATTAACGTTAACGTAGTTTCGTGTTATACGCAGAGCATTAGTAGGTTTACGAGACACAACGTGATTTGTTGATTTTTGTTGGGACCTTTTCGAATGTGGACAGTCATGGTGGAATGTTTTTGTTATTGTTCTCTTACATTCCCATGTCAAGCAACAAAAAAGAAGAAAATTATATAAAGTAAGTATAGGATTTCATTCTATTTCTGCTATAATAAACGCTTTAAGCAATTACATGCTCGCATCATGTAAATACATTGAGCTGAATCATTACATGGAGTATTTGCAGGATTAAGCTTTAATTTTTTTTTTTCATTTTGATGTTTCATTTGATTTTTTTTTCCTATTTCCAGTTATAACAATGTAATAAGTTGCGCCGTTTAGCTATCTTATACACTCATAACATCTCAATACAGGTAGCTGAATGTTCTGGTTGTAATATTCAAATTTGATTTTCTGTTATGCTGGCAGAAATGTTAGTCTCGGATAAGCATAATTGTTGTTCTGTTTTTATCTCATACGTAGCATGTAAATGTACAGGTAGCTGAATTATATGAAGTTTTTTGGTAATATTCTTGTTTTTAATTATTATGCTACATGCAGTAGGTGCAAAATTTTGACATACATTTTTTTTAAATAAAGAAAGAAGCGTTATAAGAATGAATGAATTTTAAAAGTTGCACTCATAGCTTGTAAATATAGCTGCTTCTTCGTACTGCGTTTATATCTGTATATATGTATATAAATGACCTGCAACATGTAAGTGATATTTTAACTACTACACTGTTTGCAGATTATATACAAGTTTATTTCTTTCTGGTAAGGACCCCTTTCAATTAAACAATATTTTAAATTTTGATATGGTAAAATAAAACTTTGGTTCCAAGCGAACAGACTCCAAATAAACACAAAGAAGACATCTTTTATGATTTTCAAGCCCCAAAATAAGAAAATTGAAGAGAACACAATAAAATTATATATCAATAATACTGAAATTGAGAAAGTGCAATACACAAAATTCTTAGGTGTCACAATCCATGATAATATGAGTTGGAAACAACATGTAAATGATATTTCTATGAAGATCTCTAAAACCATTGGCATACTGAATAGACTTAAAAGTGACCTACCATTGCGTATTCTTGTACAATTATATAATACTATGGAACTACCACATCTCAGCTATTATAATATCGTATGGGGGAATTGTGCAACTTATTTAATGTTACCACTGTTTCGCGTACAAAAGCGGGCAATACGAATAATATTCATTTCTTCATGTTTAGGTTATTCCCATCAGTTATTCCGTGAGTTAAGATCCTAAAAATTGATGATATACACACCCTTCAGATTGCATCCTTTATGTTTTCGTACCATATGAATAAGTTACCTAACACATTTGATGATTATTTTATTACAAATCGCTTCATCAACAAATACCTTACAAGAAACTCTGACAAATTATATGTCATTTTTACCGTTTTAATTTTTCAAGACAGTTATAAGTCAAAGTGGACCACTCGGGTGGAACAATCTGCCTTCTGAATTAAAACAATGCCTTTAACTAAATTCATTTAAAAGAAATGCAAATCATGCCTTTGAATAATCGTACTCTTTAGTGAGCTTGCCTATATATTTTAAGGGGGTTTGCCTATTTTTGTTGATTTTGTTAAATGTCTTGTTTCTTGGCAATCTCAGATGTCAATTGTAAGATTTCATTGTTATTTTTGACACAAAAAAAGTCATTGTAACATTGACCTGTTTGATACAGATCAATGCATTGTAACAACAGAGCCGGGGGGGGAGGATTACCACCCCTTATCATTTATTCAATAATAAAAAAGAAAGGAAAATAAGAAGAAGAAGAAGTCGAGGAAGAAGATGGAAAGAAAGTGAGAAAGAGGAGTATAGGGAAGAGAGGACAGGGTCATGGAACTATAATTACGTGCATTTAACGAGGGAGGTTGTTATTTCATGCTCTAGATACCTTGCAAGCACGCCCAGGGATCATTTTAGTTTTAAAGATTGTACAGGGTAACGTGGAAAGAACATTATTTTAAAGAGTAATTAGCCTAGGCTGATTATATGTTTCCTATATTTTCTGACAAACGGGGAATTCCTAGGGCATATTAGTAAAAATGTGGGGGCAAATCTCCCCCTTTCCCCTATAATGCCTGTTGACGTCATGAGCAATGCAAACTATATTCATCCGGTGTAACCCCCGCCGCCACCACTATTCTCAGATATGTGATCGTCAGTGCTGTAGGACTAAAGTCAGGACTCGGACTCGAGTCCGTCTCGAGTCCCCTTTTTTAGGGACTCGGACTCGGACTCGGACTCGTGACTCGTCTGCGGCCGAGTCCTCAGACAAAAAACCCCCAAAACCCTTGCTATATGTGACTCGTCACAACAAAATCAGACAGAAGTCGCGCGAAGAGAAGTCGAGAAAATTGGCAAAATAATAAAAAAACTTCTAAATTTTGCAAATTTTGTTTTCTTTATTTTCTGGATGTTCCATGTTTCAAGTATGCTCTGTAAAGAAATCTAGCGAAAACAATAAAGGGAAAGGGTCGAAAAAGCAGTTTTTCTGCGAGTGTTTTTCTTCTTCAGTCAGATCCTTTTTTGGACACACGAGTGAGTTCCAAAAGATCAAATTTGGCTCCGCCCTGAGCTCCGCCCCCTAGCGACACACGCCTTCGCTGATTGGCCATTCCTAGTCATGTGATCTCAGCAAAGAATGTTATGTGGTTTGGTTGTTATTTTTTGAAAAGCGAAAACGCGAATAGGAATTTAGGAAAGAAAACAAGTAAGGTAAAGGTAAGTGTTGGTAAGGGCTCTCTTGAACCTTTGCAAAACCCCGGAATGTAAATAAAATGGATGACAGTATGAACAAGGAATCCATGGGCATGGTGGGCAAGGGTGTGTGTGGGTTTGGATGGGGCCTGGGCCGGGACGCGTGGGATAAAGGAATGAACACTCAAAAGGAAGGAAGAGGTTTTCAAAAGGCTTGAGTGTTTATGATGTATAATAGCTGTTAATACGAGGACAAAGAAAGACAACCAAAAGGACCTACCCCCTCCCCCCCACCCCCTCTCTACCTCTTCCGGGCTTTAGAAAAGACCAGAAACAAAGTTATAGTTTTCAGCGATTCTGATCAAAGCCATACCTTACGTCCACAACGGGCAGCGAATTCTATAGCAAGGTTGGGGTTGGGGGTGGGGGATAAAAGATCTTGAGTGACCGCTAAAAGAAAAACGTTTTCAAAAGGCGGTTGACTTTTATGGATTAAATTTTATTGCAAGTTGAAATGAAGATGGGTATAGTGAAAAGAACCATTATTCTGTTCATGATCATGCTCTTTTCACTTCGCATCAGTGTCTACAAAAACAGATTAAACACGTTCAAGATAAAAAAGATCGATTTTAAAATGCTACAAAGTTGGTAGTCATGAACATGAGTATTTCCTTTAGAAGAGAGAAGAAATTAAAACTAAAAACAATAATTTCATCAAAAGCTTGACAAGTTCGCAAACCGGCTCCGACTCTTATCGCTGTTTTTGAAAGGTAACTTAAGAAAGAAAGGGAACTGGGACAGCAAGAAGATGATTATTAGGAAGGAGAACATAGACTTGTATAGCCATTTTCAAAAGTGGAGAAAAGAAGTGATCGTTTGTTACCAAATTCGGGTACATAAACGTGTGAAGATCAATTTCCGTCGAATAATACTCAGACTCGTTTTCGTCATTATCACTTGTAACAGATAGCTGAAAGAACGATGGAGTTTAAGAAAGAGAGGGAGAGAGAGAAAGGAAGAGAAAAGAAAAAGGGAGAATTTGGTTGAAAAGAAAGGTATTTTTCTTGAAAGGGGTTAATAACTTATGTTACTAAGAGTGTAGAAAATGGACGACCCTTCATTAAGACATGAAATTCAGTATAAAAATTTAGAATTTAACATGATACCAAATTGTAATAAAAGAACGAGAGAGAGGGGGAGATCATAGAAGGAGTGGAAAGAGAAGAGAATCGAAAGAAAAAGGGAAAAGGAAAGAAAGAAGAAACAGAGAGACAGGGATCTATTTTAATTCATGTTCATGATAATTGGTGCATTACTAACTAGACCAAAGTTCAAAATAATAAATCTTGGTTGTGGATTTGATGGAGTGGGAGTTAACGGAATCTACCAAAGAAAAGAAGAAGCTTGTTGGAACGACATCGGTGTCTGGCATGGTTGGTAATAAGGGATATTTCTCTAGAACATTTGCAAAACCCTTGGATGGTGTAAAATAAATAAATGACAGTATTGAACAAGGAATCCAATGGCAAGGGTGTGAGTGTGGGGTCGAGATGGGGCCGGGCTTGAAGGAAGATGGTGTGACTGCGACACAAGAAAGGAAGGAAAGAAGTTTTCAAAGGGCTTGTGCAGTGTTGAGTGTTTTATGACTTTCAAAAGCTAAAAAGAGGACAAAAAAAAAGATAGTGAAATGGACCTAACCCCTTCCCTCCCCCTTCCGGGTTTACGAAAGACTCAACAAAGGTTTAGCTTTCCAGTATTCTGATCAAAGCGTTGCCTTTAACGTTCACGGGCGGGGATGGCGATCGATAGGGCCAGGCGGGAATGATGGGGAATAATAGATCTATAGTGACGCTAAAGAAAGTAAGGGAAATAAGTTTTCAAAAGGTAGTGGACCGTGGATTAATTTTATTGAAATCAACCTAACAAGGGTATAGTGAAGATAACCATTCTTCTGTCCATGATCATTCTCTTTTTACTTCGCATCAGTGTCTAAAAAGGAAGAAAACCCAGATAGCCCGTTCAAAAGAAAGATCGATTTAAAAAACACTACAAAATGGGTTACCAGTGACCACGAGTATTTTCTTTATTAGAGAACAAAAAAAGGTAAATCAATCATTTAGAAAAGCTTGTAAGTTCACGAGCCGGCTTCGAGTTTTTATCGCTCTTTTTAAGGTGAGAGAAAGAAAGGGAACGGGGACAAGAAGAAGAAGAAGATTAGGAAGAAGAACACAAACTTGTATAGCCATGCCACTTTTTTGCTTAATGGTTAATGATTATTATCCATTTTAAGAGTGGAGAAAAAATGTAATGATAATTTGTTGAAGTAAGGGGGCACTCTTGCCAAACTGGGGTAAATAAACGTCGAATAATACTCGAACTCGTTCTCGTCATTCACTGTTGGCTTGAAGGAACGATAGAGTTTAATAGAGAGCAAGAGAGAGGGGGTCGAAAAAAAAGTAGAAAAGAAGGAGAAGAAGAAGAATCAGAAGAAGAAGAGAAGAAGATGCAGCGTGTTCAAGCGACATAGGTGTTGGGTGTATGGGCGTTGTGGAGGAGATGGTGGGGGTAGTACATTAATGGCGCTGGCATTTGAAAAATAGCACCGCCAATTTTATCTTCAATTCGCTTTCAAATGATAACAGGTCACTGAAATTACGGTGGCAAGATAAACAAATCTCTGTCACAAAAAACAAACAAACAAACAAACAAACAAACAAAAAACGATGTGCTGTAGGACTAGGGCAAAAAAAAAAAGAATCACTGGTCGGGGTTCGCCAGTGCTAATTCTAATTCTTAAAAACATCAAACTCAGTGTAGCTTATTCTAAATCGGGCAGAGAAGAAAAGAGCACTAACGATTAAAGAAGGCGGAGAGGAAGATAGGGAGAAAGGAAAACACTGGGTTGAGAAGTCTTTGGTTGTTGTGTTTTGATGAAAAAAAAAATTGTACCTTAACCGAAGGAAAATATAGCCATACTCTTGCAAAAGTCGGGTAAATGTATAAAATTTTCAGTTCATCTTGAAGGTGCAAAG
>CM057168.1:17716574-17795575 GCA_029962745.1 Echinometra lucunter
TTTAGTACTGCCTAAAGAAATAATGCAGTGATATGAAGTGCATATATCACATACAGAGAGAGAGTAACTGCTATCGTTTCTATTGCCTTATCTTCTCACAAACCGACACGAAACAAAATAAAAAGTATTCAATATCAATAAACGCTCTGTAGATCAGTGATAGTTAAATCATGTGCACCTTTGAAGACAATAGGTAATGAGCTGGTGTTCCTGTTCTTTCTTCATTTTACATATCTATCTGAGAAGCTTAAATAGTGCCTACAAACAGAACATCGTCTTAATATCCATTTGTATTACACAGTCAGTTCCTTTATTGTAATACATGTAAGTACCACACATGGTAAGTTAACAGTTTGATACCTCTTCACACTGGTCTGTATGGGGCCATGTTACAAATCACAAACTCAGACCAACATGGAAGTGAATATATGGGGCAATAATATCCCCAACAGGAGAGCCTACATCAAAATGACTACATGGTTCACTGGTATTACTAAAGCATTACAACCTACAATAAAGATTAACACGTGGGACTACAGCTTGACAATTGTACCATGTAGGGGGATTTCCCCTTTAAACTGAATTGGAATGCTTCAACTGTTATTCACACAAAATACAAAATAATTGCAACAGATGTATGTATTAACAATGAACCAATGCCGAACTCTAACTTACATGTCTAGTACGATCCCGTGTTTTTGTCTTAATTGCTCTTAAAACATACCGCTGGGCTTAACGTTCTTCTCTTAAAAGGCAAAATGCCAGATTTTCAAAATGCATTATAGTTTGTTCGTTCATGAAATTTAAGTTTTTAGAAAGAGCATGAGAATCTCCATGCTGAGCCTGGCAAAGTTAATTCCAGAATGCGTTCTTTTCAAATTGCTGTATTGAAGCATAATGTAACAAATCAACAAGCAATGATAACAAAAAATTTATCTACAATGTACCCTAAGGATATTAGTTGCATAATTCGATCAATATCAACATTTTATGTGAAACCTGTCCACTAAATATGTTGTTTGTAGGTATTCCATGGCTTTCTTTGAATACAAAATCCACAATGTTAGATTTTTATAAAAATATTGCTTTTAACACATCTTCCCCATTACCTAACTTATAAATTTTCTTACATTCCTCATAAAAAGTACAGCTCGCATGGTAATTTGATGGTAATATGAGGGTTAACTGCTACATTACTATCACATTTATAATGGGTACCAAGGCACTCATTTACTAGGGATATGTTGGGAAGAAAGAAAATCAGGTAAGTATCAATTTATGGATTGACATTTAAAACTTTTGTTCATCCTATCACCAAACTTTGATCCAATGTTCATAAACCCATAAAATAAAATCATTATCATTATTTTTCTTTATATAAAAAGCTTATATCTCTCATTAATTCATATTTAATACAAGCCCTTTAACGATACAATATTCGCATATTATTTCCATGTTTCACATGTCTATACAGGGCATTCTGAGTTAAAATGACATTAAATCATTACATTCATAAATATATATTTAAGTACAAAGAATTAACACACACACACATATAGTAGAAAGTGGAAATTGACACCAACATAACTGGAAAATTCATCACAAAACTCCCAGGAACCAAAATATATCATCTAAAACTTTCTAAGAATATGAGAAGCTAGTGGCTTGTTCTGGGTATAAATAGCTGCTTTTTAAAGATTGCCTCAATGTAATGTAATTCAGTGGCGTATCCAGGGGAAATTTCGCCCCGGGCAACAATGAAATTAGCCCCCCTTGCAAATTCTGATGCCAATGAGGAAAAATGTAAAAACTTGAAATCTGGAATCTTTTTTCTTCTTCATCTTTTGGCACCTGGGGATCATGCCCCCCCCCCCCAAATATGCCAATGATGTCATCCTACTCCTCTCTTTCTGTGTGACAGTAGTTACTACCAATATCTGGCCAACTATCCTGGACAACCAGTACCCCTCGGACAGGTAACCATAGGATATACTAGCCCTAGGACAACCATCCCTAGGACAACTAGCCTGGAATAAGTGTAGGCAAAAAAGTGTACATAATAATAACATGGTCTATCTATATAGCACAGCTAGAATATAAACATACTTTATTGTGCTACAAAGTATCGTATTATTACCGTAGCATATTATTTCCATGGCTGTAGCTGAGGAACCACGATAAAGTGACAAAGTAGGAATTTCTTCCTACCAATTTTCCCACTCATTACCCCTGAGTGGAGAGTGGCAAATGTTAATTAATTTTTTGCCAGAAAAAGATTAGTTCTGGGCCCTGTTTCATAAAAAGTTGCTATGATAGCAACTCCAGCTGGAATGGTAACTACCATGGCAACAGTGACAATTCTGTTTCCTGATTGGCTATTATAATGAAAGTTGTCATGCTACCACCATTTGCTACTTTTTACTTGTGAATGGTCCTATGATTGTCCAGTGGGCTAGTTGATTGGGGAACGTCTGGGGGAGGGTGTAGCTTTCCGGGGGGGGGGGGGGGGGGGGGGGGGGGGTTGTTGCTCAGATAGGAATACTAAAACCCATCGCACACTATACGATCCGACTGCGATCCAATTGGGAAGAAAAAAATGTTATAGCATTTGATTCGAACATTCAAACATGTAAAATCTTAATGGTCAAAGTTTCGAATAGTCGTATGAATACTGAAATTGAAATTCAGGGCTATTGCAAGCCTCCCTTTAGGTATAAAGGCAAACTCATTTCTGAATTGCAAAGACATCACAGCAATCTTGCAATCGGCTATGATTTGAAGCCGATTTGGCCTTTACTCCGACCACAAGGCTTGCAGTTCACCAAAATTTTGATTTTAGCATTCCTATTATTCTTCGGAACTTCAATTATGATAATTGTACTTGTTTAAACATCCATATTTCATGCAAAATGCCATTTGTTCGAAAATCGGGTCGCAGTTCGATCATACAGTGTGCGGTTGGTTTAACCGTAATACTAATTTTCATATGGATAGAAATTAAGATAATAACCCCGTATCCCATGTTCCATCTTAAACTAAGACCTACTACTACAAAATATTACATGTACAGGTCTATAGCTTTCAAAATCTTTGAGCATAAGAATGACTGCATGATTAATTGTGTAGTACATTACGTCCACAAAACTAAATGATAGCAAAGACAGATACATCACGTAACATAGTTCGCAATTATAAAAAGATTTGAGGAAAAAAGCTGGGTGAATATGCAAAATTTAAATTGAATTCATGACATTAAAAAGGGTATCATCTGCTTCATAGAAATGTCATAAAAACCATTGTTTGCCCAATATGAAAGCCCAGTCTTATTATTTCTATCTACATGTATGCATACTTATAAAAAATCTACTTTCACTTCTTGAATAATCTAAACATGGGTAATTATCTCTAGACTTAATGATACAAAAGAATGACTTGTTGAACATGCTAAATAACATTTATTCTTTTCTTGCAGAAAATATTGAATCATCATATAAAATGTACGTTGATTATAACAATAGTAATAATAATCATAATAATTATCTTATCATAGCACTGTCATACTTTCAGCAACTGTTTTTTTTTAAATATCATACAGGAGTTTATAAAACAATTCATGTTGACTGGTTGATTTGAATTCTGGAAGCTTCTGATTGGTCATTCATCTTCCATTTCTGCCATGGCTGCTGCTCTTGCTGCTTTAATCTCCCATGAGGCATCCTAGGAAAAAAAAAGGGTGGAGAAAAAAAAAGGAAGAAAATTTGATAAAACAAGTTTAAATACAAGAAAAAAATGTACTGTATAAAAAAGAAGAAATAGAAGAAGAAGAACAAGAAGAAGACTGAAGTAAAAGAAGAAGAAGAGGAGAAGAAGAAGAAGAAGAAAAGTAACAAGACAAATGCGACTGCATCTCTTATAAACTTTCCTACGGTATTACACACTAGCACCAAGATTCAAGTTCATAGGTCAAATGGTTCTTGAGATATTACATAAATGATTACTGTAAATGCAGGAATATTCGAGGTACATTATTTTTCGCAGATTTCGGGCAGTTTTTGGCAAGCTCGAATTCAAGAACTCGCGAAAATATTAACTCCATTTTTCATGCTTGTTTCGAACGGATGCTGAATTGCGCTTCAGCTGATTAAATACGTGTTTGAAATTGAATCTAATTTAGAGAGCGTGTCTGTAGTATGCATTTGAATGGACAGTGTGTGTGTGAAATAACAAACAGGGCCGCGCCGGTTATTTATATTCAAAATGTGACCATTTTGAGCTATTGTTAGGGCATAAAAATGATTGTTATGCACAGAAATATCAAATAGAAACTTGCACTTTTGCGAGTGAGTAATTGTGCAGCATGAATTTAGGAACCTGCGAATATGTTTTTGAGTCGCCCAACGCGAAAAATTAATCGCATGAAAATAACAGCCTTTACAGTACTAATCTAGGTTATAACTCGGAATATCAGAAATTGACCTCAATGACCTCTGACCTTTGATCTACATACTAACAAATCTAATAAAATTGTCTTGCTATGGTGATGCATACAAGTACCAAGTTTGAAATTCGAAAATTGAACAGTTCTTGAGATATCATGTTTGCGAGGGTAACTCTTCTGAAATTTCGGAACAGACCTCTAGGACCTTTGACCTTTGATCTACTTAACCTCAGATCTAATCAGATGTTCTTCCTATGGTGATGCATACTAGCACCAAATTTCAAGTTCAAACCTCATATGGTTCTTGAGATATATTGCATTAACAAAACATGTTCACAACATTAGAATATTTGTCGACATGTAGTAGTGTTTCCATTAAAATAAAGTTATATGTACTGGCTATTTATCATACAATTTTTAAAGTGATTACACAATGGTAAATTTTTTTTTGATATATGATCGACAATAGAGAAGGAAGGAAACGAAAATTACATTAAAAATATCATGATTTTTCAATCGAAATGAATGCATTTTGGCTAATTTTCTCATAAAAATTCAAGAGCTGACCAAAAAATATGAGTATGAGGTATGACGTAAAAGTGGGTACCCAGCTTCGCGCATTGCAGTTGTGCTGCGCGCATTGCAGTTGTGCTGCGCGCTAGACTGTACAATATGTATTATACCTTGCGCGCATTTTGCTAGAAGTGCGCGACAAGGTACCCACTTTGACGTCATTTTGACGTCAAAGTGGGAACCCAGTTGAAACTGGGTCACAGCTGAGGGGTCCAAAATATCCTGAAATCTTACCACATTTGGGGGTTTCCTTGGCAACACGACTTAAAAGAAAAAAATAGGCAGACGATTTTCTGCTAATAAAATCATGCTCTATTCAATGAGCTAACATTGTTTCAGCATTGGGTACCCCCTTTAAAAAAGGAAACTCACAGCACTGCTCTCTTCCTCTTCCTCTTCCTCCTCTCTCTCTTCAGCGATGCCATTCTCGTGTTCAACCACACCGTTGGTTTGTTCGTCACCCTCGTAATACGCCGAGAAACGCTTGGGTTTGCTTTCCGACTTCTCAGTTTTCAGATCAGCATTGTGCACTTCTCCCGACTCCCATTTTGCTTTCAATGAGCTGGCTTGGCTGCCTGTAATAAAGGGTACAAAGGATAAACAATTAAACTGGTTCCACCTTAAAGGCATTGGTTAACATTGTTATAATTTTTTAGAAATCTCATTTTGTTACTTGAAAAGGGGTTAAACATAAGGATTATAGTGTAAAAATACCAGCCTGAAAGTTTTAAAGTATAATATGCACAGGAAGCATTTTTGAATATTAGAAATGTGAACCAATGTTTGAAAAATATGTAACGGTCGCTTGTACAGACTAGACATAAGGAATGCGCATGCATGCATGGCTCACCAGACCGTACTGTATGTATTGCGTGTCACGCAGAGGGAGGCAGAAACTGGTTTTTTTTAAACTTGAGCAAAATGGTCCTCTAATTTATTGTCTATGAGACCAAAAATAATAAAATTGCGGTTTGCATCTTCCTAACAGTTTTTCATTCCAAATTATGGTTGGTTTCAGGGTTTTGAATACAAATACAAGTACCCATATGAATGTATCATCTTAGTCAGAGAATTTTTAAATTGGCTGCTCACAAAGTTAGCCAATGCATTTAAAAGAAATCTAAAAATAGATAACCCAGGGCAAAAATGGTGAAATTTTATAAACTGATAGGAAGTGAAGAAAGAGATAATATAGGTTGAACACTCTGGGGAGCATTTTGCTAAGTGTCTTGTCAGTGATTTTTACTGACAAATTTGCCCTCAGCCAATCAGATGCAAGGTTTTCAGTAGCTTATATCAGTTGTCGGTAAATATCACTGACAAGACACACACGCTCTCCAGCTCATTCTCACTTTATTTTGGATATGAATACATTGGAAAAGCAACTCTTTTCAGAGAACCTTTCTACTATGATAGTCCCTGAACTCGCATAAGAATGAAGAATGAGAAAGCTCACAGACTTTTCTTCATCTCTCCCAGAACTCTTTCTTCTCTCAAAAGGCCCGTTCTCATATGTGCAAAGCACAGGGGGGTTAAGCGCATTTTATACCACAGAAGTGAATGAGTGCAAGACATTCATTTTGTATACAAAATATATGCTTTAAAGGCATCAGTAAACATTGTTATAATTTGAAAAAAAAACTCATTTTGCCACTTGAAAATGGGATAAACATAAGGGTTATAGTGTAAAAAATACCAGTCTGAAAGTTTCTAAGTGTAGTATTCACAGGAAGTATTTTTATATATTAGAAATGTAAACCAATGTTTGAAAATTATACCGGGTCAGTTGGACAGACTAAACAAAAGGAGTGTGCATGCCTGCATGGCTTACCAGACCGTACTCTGTGTATTGGCATATCACGCGGAGGGAAGCAGATAACGTTTTTTTAAACTTGAGCAAAACGGTCCTCTTGCCTCTGAGATAAAAAATAATAAAACTGCGGTTTGCATCTTACTAACAGTTTTTCATTCCAAATTATTGTTGGTTTCAGGGTTTTTGAGTACAAATACAAGTACTCATATGCCTTTCATCTTAGTTTGAGAATTTTTTTAAATCGGCTGCTCACAAAGTTAGCCAATGCCTTTAAACCTCCCCAAGGTTGCCCCTTTCACATCTGAACAAGCCTTCAGAGTGTGGAGTATATGAATCACCTTTAGATGTAAGGTAGTCATCGCTGCTGGCGGAGGACTTGACAATGTCTGATCGTTCTTCTGGAGTGTTCTCCGACACAACCATCTACAGAGACACAAACAAGGAGATGCATCAAATATTTATAAGAGATGGAGAATCCAATGAGGGGAAGCAAAAAAAAAAAAAGAGAAAACCGATCATGCTTATCTTCATGCATATTCTGTAGATATAATAATATAAATATTAATTACAATGACAATGATAACAATAATGATAATACAAACAACAATAATGAGACGATATTACTACTCCTACTACTGATGTGAAGGAGAAGAAGAAGAAGGAGGAGGAGGAGGAGAAGGAAAAGAAAAGGAAAAGAAGAAGAAAAAAAAGAAAAAGGAGAATAAGAAGGAGTAGAAAGAAGGAAGAAGAAGAAGAAAGAAGAAAGGAGAAGAAGAAGAAAAAGAAGAAGAAGAAGAAGAAGGAGAAAAAGAAGAAGAAGAAAAAGAAAGAGAAGTAGCAGTAGTAGTAGTAGTAGTAGTAGTAGTAGTAGTAATCGTCTTTGTCGTTGTCGTCGTCATTGTATGCCCCTCCCCTCATTTTGGGGTGATGATCAGTGATTTGCTTGTCAATTTTGGAGAACTCTGAAGACATACCAAATTACCAAAACCTGATGACCCTTTTCTTTTGTTTCTCTGTGAGATTTCTTTCTTTAACATATTGTGCCCTCTCTCTTTATATAAATCCTGTATCCTCACCAGGGGGGTGTTTCACAAAGACTAAGATTGACTAGAATCGCACTTAACTATGGCTGGTCATTCATGCCACTGTTTTCTTTAACCATGGATCTCTCAAAGGATTTGTAAATCATGGTCACAAATCTGCAGAAGTGACAATTTTTTATATTTCATGGATGAAGAAAACAAAAAAAGTAAATTCTTCAAATCTGTGACAATGATTTGCGCATCCCTTGAGAGACTGATGGTAAAAGCAAACACTGGCATGAATGGCCAGCCATAGTTAAGAGTGATTTGAGTCAATCTTAGTCTTTGTGAAACACACCCCAGAACATGTTTACTTACCGTCATACTGTAGTTATCTAGTGACTGTGGTGTTCTCTCTAGCGATGGCTTGGGCTTCTCTGGAACTCTCTCTACCTGACCCAACTCCCACCTCTGTTTCAATGACCTCGTGCTCTCCGCCGACCTCATGGGCTCGTCCACCGTCGTCGCTGAACTGACGACACCTTCCTTCCTGATCGGTGTACTCTCTGAGACCTGGTCCTGCGAGCTGTAATCTTCAAGGGAGCGAGGGTTACGTTCCAGAGCAGCCCGGGGTTTCTCTTCCACGTTGCTGACATTGCCTTTCTCAAAGAGGCTGCGTAGAGACCGAGCCTGTCCTGCTTGGAGAAGGGCAAAGGAAAGAAAGAAATGCGTACACACTTCTCTTCAGGAAATACATTGTCAGTTGAGAGTCCCAAGATCACTTATTCATTAACACTCTCGTGGTCCAATACCTAAGAATGGGTTTTAAAAATCTGGTAACTTTCTGGAGGCTTGATTAACTAGAAATATCACTGAAGGTGATTTATCACCCTGCCCCAATGTGTATGTGAAATTTCCACACCCTTGCTGGAAAAATGCAGAAGTAGTTTGATGCACAATGCTCCCCTGATTTATCGCCATAATATGCCATTATCAATGGCAATGGATTTTCTGACACATTTAAATAGTATGTCTCGCACATCTTCATCCTAAGACCAATAAGTGTGCATAATTTCATGAGCATTGCTTGAAAAATGAGGAAGTAGTGTGATCCGCAAGATTTGCAATGGACCGACTGCCCGTTTGCCGATTGTAACCTCTGTAAGCATACTAAAATAAGCATAAATTGGCGCATACTGGCCATGCGCATGCTTAAAGAAAACAGATAATTGGACTGGAATTCTGTGTCTACATTCGCTTTAAAATCCTCGAAGGTGGTTTAAAGCAACCCATGGCTGAAACCTTTTTTGTGAATTCTGGCCCAAGTCTAAATAATAATCATTATCAGTGTGATAAAACTATATTCATACCTGATTTGATTCCAGGATCCTCTGAATAATTTTCTGAATTGACGATATCCTCACGTCTTGGCTTTTCAGGTGGTTGGTAAACCCTTTTCTCTTCTGGTGAACTGATCTCAATCTTTTCCCTTGGCTTCTCCTCAATGTTTGAAATCTTCTCTGTCTCAAATCGATTCTTGAGGGACTTGGACAGGCCTCTTTTGATCCCGGGGTCAGCTGATGCATCTGAACTCCTGATGACATCGTCCCTGAAAACTGGTGTGCTCTCTGCAACATGGCCCTGGTTGGTGTTTTCATATTCGCTCAAAGACCTCACATTAACAGGTTCGCGACTAGTCTTGACCTCTACGTTTGTAACACCGCCAACCTCGAACATATTCTTGAATTTGCCGATTCCACCAGAAGTCACCTTCACCTCTTCCTGCGCTTCGTTTGCATGGAAAATGTCCTCCCTGCGGACGGGCGTGCTTTCTGAGACACCCTTCTCCTGGGGTGCATCGTAGATATTGATGGACTTGCTACTGGTGTCAGCGGTGGGATTCTGGAAGTCTCCCCTTTCAAACCTGGACTTGACCGATCCTGTACCACCCTCTACCTGCATGGCTTCTTCTGGTCTGTCTGAGGATCGGACTATACTGGGAGGTGCACTCTCCTCTGACTGACTGTGAGATGCTGAGATGGGAGCTTCTAGTCTTGGGGATTCTAGAGTACTTGCTTCCATACTGAATCAAAGATAAATCCAAATAAAGTTCTCAAGCTTGTTACATGGGATACATTGCTAAAATTACATGTATGTACATGTACTTGGCATATATAAACGGAAACTGGCTTTTTCACAAGTGACTTGGAAAATCATGGAGAAAATTAGATCATTTTTTTGTTGTTGAAAAGGTTTGAAATGAATGGTATAATTAAGTGAGAATGAAAGTTCAGCTGCACAAAATAAAGGTTGACAAGTCATGTTCTAACTCATTCCTGTGCTATAAGATTTAATATACTAGAACAGTATTTTACACTTATAATGGCACTGATAACAAAACATACAAGAACAAAAGTTGCTTTAGTCTGGCACATGTGAACCAGCCCCAAGACAAAAGTTTCAATCTTGTCTTTCCTGAAATACTTGCTTTCATCCTGCATCAAAACTGAAAAATAAAACCTAGTTACCCGAGTAAACCCACTGACAAATGAATCCTTATGTTCCCATAGGATTAATACAGCGGCAACCCAGTTGCATCAGCCAATAGGATATACCTCACAGGTATTAAATGTTTGCTAACGATTCCGGGTGATGTTCGTTATTCCAAAGGTTCGTTATTTCGAAGGTTAGTTATTCCGAAGGTTCGTCATTCCGAAACACACTAATTGCATATATCTAGACGTACGTTAGTCCGAAAACGAAATAAGTTTGTTAATCCGAACTTTTGTGGAGTTATTCCGTAGGTTCGTTAATCCGACCATGAAATCAGTTTCGTTATTCTGAAGGTTCGATAGTCCGAAAATGAAAATGAGGTTCGTTAATCCGAAAGTAACTAACGAACTCCCAACCTTACTGGTATTTCATTTTCCGTTAACCCATAGAGGTACAGTGTCACCTTTAGGAGACGCTTTTGCAGTATCTGTTGGTCCAGAATGTTGGGCAGTACATATCATACATGGGCAGAAAGAGAAAAATGCACTGACAAATCTGAGCCCATTCCCATCACTGTATGGTGTGGCATTCTCGAATTAGAGCAGTTTAAGTGTAACTAATCATTAAACTCTTTAAATTGGCAATGCAGTGAATAATATATAATCACTATTTCTGTGTTCAAATTGGCAATTTCTGATTCAATTTTACAATTATATTTCATTTTGGTTTGTTATATCCATATTTATTTTTTCAAGCTATGTACACATGGAAAAAAAATGATTTGTATTGCCAATTTGAGGATTGAAGATGATTAATTTAGACCTCAAGAAAGCTCTGTACTGCTATGGGTTAACAAACCTGATTTCGTTTTCGGATTAGCAAACCTTCGGAATAACGAACCTTTTTTCATTTTCCGACTAACGAACCTTCAGACTAATGAATCTTCGAAATAACGAACCTTTGGCATAACGAACTGTAACCAGCGATTGCAATACTCCTGAATCAAAATGCGGTAATATCCAAGCTGGTGAGCCAGATACAGTCTAACATGAGAATTTTTAATGGTGAGTGAAAATATGTTTTAAAATGGAGATACTCTAGGCTAACAACCTGTGATTGCTATGATGTGCCTCAGTCTATGCAGTAACGACAACTCTGCAGCCCTGCATGCAAATCGGCTGCATTTATAGGTAAGTGAAGGGATATGACGGCAAGTTGAAAGGACAAAGGCCTTTAGGTAACACAATGCAGAAATAATATTCCTCCCCAGTTTATTAACACATGAATAATGATCATATTGGACGTATCAGGGCAGGCCCATTATCTGGTATTTTGATAGCACGCATCAATGAAATCTATATCATAAATTATTTTCTCTTCAAAACATCCTCACTCTGATGATCGACCCTTCCGTCCATTAGACAGAGGACACAAATTCAACACGACTGAGGTGAAATTGGTTTTGACAAAACTATTGAACTGGACATGATTTTTGTAATTACTCCTAGTGAAGCATGAAAATGCCTTCCTTCAAGAATTCAAAGATTAAGTTGAATTCCTGTCATTCGCAATCACATCATGAAAGAAATTGCCTGTCATCAGCGCAATCCAACAATCAAAACTACGGTGTTGGTACTATTCGGCCGAATTCTAGTAGTATGGCATTACTAGCATTGGATAAAAAATGGTAAGAGGTTCTGGCAGACATCAGCAATGCAAGAAAATTAATATTTCAAAACAATTAATTCCTGCTGTGGCTCTCTATATACCACAAAATTTGTCTACACTATCCTTTTGGTACGTTAATGTAGAGGTGTCCTAGTCGAGGGGTTTATTAAGCTGTTTTATCTTTATGTCATTGTGCGAAAGAACGCATCTGAAATGCAAAGTGGAAAATGATTGAAAATCAATTTTTTTTCAAACAATGAGTGATAATTTCATGGGTAGCATGTAGAGCTTTTGAAGTGATGTATGATCTTCTTGTGGCATTATCTCTGCTAAAATTCTATTTCAAAATATCAAAATACACATTTCAGTTTTTGCATTTTTGGATTTTGCATCCCGGATGTGTTCTTCACACAATGACATTAAGATAAAACACCTAGCTTTAAAGACATTCAGTCGTGGGTTTTCATGGGGAGTGGATCATAATTTGCCGACACCAGACTTTGTGAAAAGCACCGGAAATACCTGTAATAGAGCTACATTTCTGGAGCACAGCAAAACAAACTGTCCCACCATAAACATTCTTCGGCCTGCTTCGGGCATTCTCGAGCCAGGGAAAGTGAGATAATGACTTTCCCATATGAGGCAAAGGGTGGAATATACAGAGCATTACATAAGGTCTTTTGGTCATAAAACTTGTAGTGATGGACAACACCTGTTACTGGGTAAACACCTATGGTGTCAAATTCCCCATGAAAGCCCACGACTCAGCGTCTTTAACACTTGACTGGACATGGGAAGGCCATGGCTTTGACTCCTGGTATGGCACTGGTGTCTTTTGGCAAGACATTAACCTATATTTGCCACTCTCCACCCAGGTGTTCAATGGATACCAGTAGGAAAAAATTCCTAAAGCTGTGTACTAAAAATCGGTACCCTAGCTGAGCAGGGAAATTGACAGGTTCCTCTCCCTCACAAAGTTCTTCAATTGCTGCATATTCCAAAGCCTAATCTCATCAATAGACAAGTGCGATTCTTCATCCATATTTTCACAATATCAGCGGAAAAAAAAATATGAAAACAGTACGTAAATCGAAAGGTATCGTAGCGGACGTCAAACAAAGATAATTCTTCATAGACTTTATACGCATCGCTTACATAAGAATTCCCCGCACACATCGCTATAGAGGAGACCGGAGGAGACCATGTACAGCTGACCCCTGACCCAATGACGTCACAGATCTCCGATCGGTAACTGTAAAACCCCTTATAGAGAAGTACCTTGAGTGCATTGCATGCTTAATATAAATGCTATAAAAACATTCAATTTTATCATTATTAAAGCACCGACATCCATATACATACCTTCTATCTGTGTTGATTGAATCTGTGTTGTCGCCAAAATCTGTAGAATGCAAAAAACAGACAAACATTGAATTTGATTTACATGTACTTCATGCAATATGATGTGAAAGCAAAATAAATAATACCATAAACCAAAAAGGACATAATGTTCTCAATAAACAAACACCATATGTTGAGAAAACAAGCCAATAGGAAGATTGTGTCTCGCCCACCCGTGGCTAAATAACACGAAAGTTTCCCCAAGTACATCCCTTGCCCTAACCAAGTTTGATGTCACAAGAAAGTCTTGCAGGTCGTAAAGTTTGACCTAAAATGACCTTTCACCTTACCATGTGACCTGACAGCACAATAGCATGAATGTACCCCTAGTGCATCTATCACCCAAATTTGGTTGCTATTGCAGCAACATGTGCCAAGTTATGCGTCATAAGAGAGTCTTGCAGGTAAACTTTAACGTTTGAAATACAAGAAATGACAGAGGAAAAGCAAATTCAAGAATTTGAAAACATCTGTAACATATGACCTCCAATGACCTTTCACCTTATCATGTGAAGTCCAACAGAATGATAACATGCACTTCCCCTTAGTGATCTGCAACCCAAGTTTGACTGAAAAGTGTGACACGGTTGCAAAGTTTTGTGTCATAAGAGAGTCTTGCACGTAAACTTTAACCGTTCAACGTTTGACCTGTAATGACCTTTGACCTGACCATGTGACCTCTGACTGGACCATAACATGCAGGTCCCCTTAGTGCATCTACAACCCTAGTTTGATAGATAAGTGTCACACGGTTGCAGAGTTTTGTGTCATAAGAGAGTCTTGCACGTAAACTTTAATGTTTGACCTGAAATGACCTTTGACCTTACCATGTGACCTCTGACTGGACCATAACATGCAGGTCCCCTTAGTGCATCGACAACCCAAGTTTGATAGATAAGTGTCACACGGTTGCAGAGTTTTGAGTCATAAGAGAGTCTTGCACGTAAACTTCAACGTTTGACCTGAAATGACCTTTGACCTTACCATGTGACCTCTGACTGGACCATAACATGCAGGTCCCCTCAGTGCATCTACAACCCAAGTTTGGTTGAAAAGTGAGTCACGGTTGCAAAGTTATGTGTGATAAGAGAGTCTTGCACGTCAACTTTAACATTTGACCTGAAATGACCTTTGACCTTACCATGTGACCTCTGACTGGACAATAAGATGCAGGTCCCCTTAGTGCATCTACAACCCAAGTTTGATTGAACAGTGTCACACAGTTGCAGAGTTTTGTGTCATAAGAGAGTCTTGCACGTAAATTTTAACGTTTGACCTAAAATGACCTTTGACCTTACCATGTGACCTCTGACTAGAGCATAACATGCAGGTCCGCTTAGGGCATCTACAACCCAAGTTTGGTTGAAAAGTGAGTCACGGTTGCAGAGTTTTGTGTCATAAGAGAGTCTTGCACGTAAACTTTAACGTTTGACCTGAAATGACCTTTGACCTTACCATGTGACCTCTGACTGGACCAAAACATGCAGGTCCCCTTAGTGCATCTACAACCCAAGTTTGGTTGAAAAGTGAGTCACGGTTGCCAAGTTATCTTTCATAACGTTTGTGACGGACGGACGGACGGACGACGGACGGACGACGGACGGACGACGGACGGACGACGGACGGACGACATTTGGATCCCTTAGTCTCGCCTTCACCTCCGGTGGGCGAGACAAAAACCATGGCAAACAGATTTACATAAATGACAAAACTATGAGGAATTACCCCATTCAATGATATAAATCATCAAACATATTTTGTTCAGAAATGAAATGGAAACTCATTAGCTTTCTTTTATTGATGATTCCTCAACACATGATCAGGTGAAAATTTCTCCTGACTTTATTTAGTGTAATGTATGGAGTTAGGTATTGTAATTATTACTTAGGCAAGGTTTAGATGTATACATCTAATTTCTCCATCAATCTTCAATGCAACCAATTTGAAGAAATAAGTGCATATTATTACACTCACGGGCTAAAGATATTTCATTGTCGTAAGTCGTAACCAACCTTTTACATTTCATGTCATCAGTTGTGACTTTGTTCACCATTTGCATTGTCTTTATATCCATTGTCACTCTGCTCTGTCAACATTTCCCAACTTTAATTATCTCTTTCTCTCTCTGTCTTTCTCTGGCTCTCTCTCTCTTTCTTTCTCTCTTTCTTTCTCTCTTTCTCCATTTCTGACTCTGGCTCCCTCTCTCTCTTTTTCTCCCAAATAGAGTAATACATGTATGTGAAGTGAAGTCCTGACAGGCTATTCATTCTGTAAACATTATTGCAACAATTCAGAATTACTGCTATCGCGATAATGTGACCTATCATGCCATTTTGTAATTTATTTTGTACTTTGTAAAGAATGTATTTTGTAACGTTGCTTTTGAGTTTTCAATACATACGGTACCATTATTATTATAGTATAAGGCAATATCAATTTTTTTTACAATACAGCTAAACTTGCATAACTCGAAATCGTTTAAGTCGAACTTTCCCAAGTCAAATCAATTTTTTATTTACCAGACTTTTTAAAACGTGTTATTTACATTCTGTAAGTTGAATTTTGCATAAGTCAATCTATTTTTTGTGATCCCAACAGATTAAACTTATGTAAAATTAACTCTACATTGTCTACACTTAGAAAATAAAAGATGTATGGTGGCCCTGAAGTATATACTCCACAACAGGTCAAGTGCGACTTGAATTTTGCGGCCAACTTTGCGTCCCAGTCACTAAATTCGTGACCCAGGACACAAAATTCATGACCTGTGACGCGAGGTACAGGACCAGGGATGTGAGATTCATGACCTGGCATGCGAAATTCATGACCTGGCATGCGAAATTCATGACCTGGGATGCGAAATTCATGACCTGGGATGCGAAATTCACGACCTGGGATGCGAAATTCACGTCGCAAATGACTTGTTGTCGAGCATACTTCAGGGCCACCATAAAGATGGAATAATGTTTTTAAAAGAGCGCACTTACTTTGGTAACAGCGACTGAGAACAATGGGATAGGATAAAACCATGATAATGACAATATCAAAGATTGGAGTAATGGAGAGTCAAAAATCAACACAAGATGAATGAAAAGTCAGAACCAAAAGGTGACACTTTAAAAACAATAATGTTCTTGAATAGACCACCCTTCCTTAGACAACATAGTAACTGTGAATTACAGGGTGAGTCATGGAGATACACTACAATGACAAGCAGAAAACTGACAGACTAAAAAATGGAGAAAAATAATAATGTTCTCAAAATTTTAAAGACCATCCTTCCTTTGAAAACACAAGAGTTGATATACAGAGGATAAAACTGTAACACAATATTAAACACAATTTCCTGCAGCTCCATAGTGAAGCTAATAGTGATGAAAGATGCTTGCAGAACGATGGCACTCAAAAATATAGACCACTCTAATTCCTTTGAAAACAAACAAACAAACAAATAAACAAACAGATACCAAGATACCTTGAACAGAATCACCTTAGTGAAATAAAAACTTCACTCCAATCCAATCCAACATGTATCTGATGAAGTTTCCTTTTCTCGCATTCACGCAAAGAGATACGACACTCCTTTCGTTTCCTCCAGCTTTAACTGTCTATTGTTCAAAAGAAATGAGGATACAAATGGACACAGGGATGGGCTGGGGTGAAGGCGGGGAGGGGGGGGGGAGGAGGGTTATATAGTCTTTACCTGCAGACCTTCTTTTTTAAGAGAAATCCTTTGACAGTGAATTCAAGCAGGGCAATTGAATGAAAATCATAGGTGGGTTTAGGTATGTACATTGCATCTGAACAAGATTCTTATGACTGATTTTCTGACAGATTGATACATATTTTTTTCGACAGATAGGAGGTGAAGACAAAAGAGAGAAGATGGATACACAAATAGAGATACAGTACCCACTGTGCTGGCAGAAATGGTACTGTGAACTACGAAGAGAGACACAGATGATGCTGATGATAAACTGCTGCCTTTGATGAAACGTCAGATATGAATCAAGAGCATAAGAAATACATGCTTCCCTTTATGATCGAGCATAAGAGTTAGAAGCATGAAATGGCTTAGACGCTCTTTGATCATTCAACGGTCGAACACTATCGTTTCGAGTACGAAGACGAGGTTTTGGCTCACTCCACGTTGACAACAGAAAAATGGAGTATGGAGACAATGGCTTGGATGCTGTTTGATGACATCTGCCTGGAGAAGCACAAGAAGAGATCAGGCCCCAGAGATGTCTTTGTGTCTGATAGATGATGATGCACGAAGCAGACAATGTCTTGCATAAGGCCACGTGTTTGGGGAGGGTGCCGGAGCTGTCATAGGCTGCACAGACTGCGATGACGGCGGCAGCGTGTGTGCCTTTCAGGATAATGTTGCCTAATGCCTCATGCACATGCGTGCTGATGGTGGATTGTTACAACATGGATAAAGAGCAACTGATTTAAAATCCTCACCCAAATCATGAGTCATACACCAATCTATGTCTTTCTCTGAATTGTTCTTTTTTCCCAATCCTTCTCTCTTCTCTGTCTCCCTCTCCTTTCTTTCTCCCCTCTCCTTTCTTTCTCTTCTCTTCTTTTCTCTCTCCACTCTTCTTTTCTCTCTCCCCTCTCTTTTGTCTGTGTCTCCATCTTTCTTGCCTGTCTTTACCTCTCTCATGCTCCCTTCATCTCTGTCTCTCCTTCTGTCAACATAATCTATATATGCTTTCATGGGTGAGTCATTGATGAATAAAAATCATGTTTTTCCCTCTCGAAAATTCCCCCCCTTGCTTTTTCCATCTGTCTATGTACTGTCTGTACACCTACATCACAGAGAGAGAAATCAAAAGAAGTGTGTTTAAAGGCAAAGTCCACCCCAGAAGTTTCACTGTTTCAATAAAAAGAGTTAAATTTGAACAGCATTTTAAAAAAGAAATGAGCAAAATCAGTCAAAGAATAAGAAATTTACACTCATTTACATTTTCTAGTAAATTACTCTTGGCTCTGCAAATTGGCAACACTGATGACATCATAAGCGAGCAGCTCTCCATTCACTTTGTACAAGAAATTTCACATTTTCTCAATTTTCTTGGAAGTTACACATTTTCTAACCCCCATAGTCAATGCATGTTCAGAAGAATTGCTTTTTACATAACATACTATGACTATGGGTTGAGAAAATGTGTAACTTACAAGAAAATTGAGAAAATGTGAAATTTCATGTACAAAGTGAATGGAGAGCTGCTCGCATATGATGTCATCAGTGTTGCCAATTTGCAGAGCCGAGAGCAATTTACTAGAAAATGTAAATGAGTGTAATTTTCTTATTCTTTGACCGATTTTGCTCATTTCTTTTTAAAAATGCTATTCAAATTCATCTCCTTTTATTGAAACAGTGGAACTTCTGGGGTGGACTTTCCCTTTAAAAGCATCTACCATTTCACAGTTGACTGGAGTCTTTCCTCCCTTGCAAATGTTCACTTAATATTGCAGGTTAAGCTATATCATAAAAAGCTTCAGTATAAGTTTACACTCATTTAAAAGGAGAGTTTTGCCAAAAGCTTTACTCCTAACATCATATTTTGTGCAAAAACAATTGGTTGGTGTGCACCTTTAATCTACAGGAGGAACAAAAATAAAACCAATCTGTATTTTTTTTTTAATTTTTTTTTTAATATCCTCAACATACCACTCATTATGTAACAAAAAAAATAACATGTAGGGTTTGACGATACATATGTGAACAGGGCTTCTATTGGTGGAGGGAAGGGGAGTAACATTTATCAGGTTCATATAAAGGATGCATTCAAACAATTTTTTAAAGCTAGAATCACAAAGCGCTATTACAAAACACGGCTTCTGCGGGAGAGCGTTCATGCAATTTTTCATCAACACTGATTCTCGCTCAATTCAAGCCCACCCACTGCGCATCGTACTGGGCAGTTTGACCCAGGAAGTATAGGTCAACTTCGCTAGCACTTTCTGAATTTGTTTTGCCCCCGAACCAGAAACAGGCCATGATAACGACATCATAGATTAATGATTGAGATATCCGTTGCGTTCAATCGATTTTTAGCGACCGTGGTTCTGCATAATCATGCTTCAAAACGTACCTTTTTCAGCGTTTCATGTTTGCGTTTTGAAATACGTTTATTTTCACGACCTGTGAAAAATCGATTGAACGCAACCGTGGTTTAAACTAAATGTCTTTGAAAACCATGTTTCCAGGGTGAAAAGTGGTCGCTTGAACACAACCTTTGTCTGGCTATACCACTAATACCAGGGTGATCGCTTCCTTATCTTCCAAATTCATGCACTTCATGGAATGCCTGGTTGGCCACCAGAAGATCATTAACAAAATTGTCCCAGGGCTATTTCTATCTGTCTAGGAATTCATACCAGTTACACTGGGGGCGTGTCAGTAGGGTATGGAGAAAGAAATTAGGTGGTAGGATATCTTAGAGCATTCCTCAGCGTAGAAGAACTAGCTATACATTTTAGGTTGACACGACATTTGCTCCGGCGACAATTGCTCCTGCCTTAATTTCTCCTAAGACATAGGGTTAGGGTTAGGATTGCAATAGGGGTTTTGGTTCAGAATGATGTGAGGATAAGGATTAGGGTTAGTGTTAGGTTTGGGGTTAGATTTTATGTTTGGCTCAACGTTCAGATTTTCCATGTCGCCGGAGCAAATGTCATGGAACCACATTTTAGATATGCACTCACATCCTACTCCTCCTTCTTGTTCCATTTTTGTGCCCCCTTCTCATCATCATCACCCTTTGGTATTAACTCCATCATTATTGCAAGCATTATCATCATCAACAATACTATCATCATTATTACCATCATCACCATTATAAAAAAATCAACATCCTCATAATCATCATCACCATCATCGTCAAGATTATCCTCATCACCATCTTCATCGTCACCATTTTCATCATCCTCATCATTGTCACCATTATCATCATCACCATCATCATTATCATCATCTCATCATCATCATCATCATCATCATTATCATCATTATCATCATCATCATCATCATCATCATCATCAATCGTCATCATTATCACTTTCATCATGTGTCATTTACTCAGTATATCATTCTGCCCGTTAGAAAAAATTTCATGGGATGGGAGCATTATAAAAGTTTAGCATATTCTTCAAATCATTCTCCATTTTCCCACCCAAGATCACATTAATTCATCACTCATTAAAATCCATTGAAAAATGGAACACTCCAGCTTGTATCCATGGCAACAAGGGAAGACTGGTAGATTAGCGCTTTATCATCACAAGTAATGATTTATACATAGTGACTCCTCTCCAATGAGAAAACATGAGACAGCATCACTCTGCAGTTTATCCACTGTAAACCATTTCCCTCTCAAAAACCTTTTCCTTTCCTCTTTTCTCTCATCATTTAATCCCTCCTTCTCTTTCTTCTTCCTTCCTCCTTGATCCCCATCTCCCTCTGTCTCTGTCTCTCTCTCTCTCTCTCACTCTCCCTATTTGTCATCCAAAACCACACTGTTTCTTCCACCCCCACTTCCCTTTCTCTCCAGTCTCCCCTTTATTCTCTCCCTCCTCATCTCTCCCTCTCTCCTCATCTCTCTCCCTCTCTCCTCTCCTCTCTCTCTCTCTCTCTCTCTATTCTCTCTCTCTCTCCTCAAATACCCACCCTCTCTCGCTTTTCTCCATATACATGTACCTTTCTATCTCTTTTACTCTCCATATACCCTTCCCTCTCTTTCCCTCTTTCTTTCTCTCTCTCTCTCTCTCTCTCTTTCTCTTCATCTCCCCTTGTCCTCCTGTCTCTATTATCAAGACATCATCTCCCAGCCTACATCATCATCTCTCTCTAATGATGCGATCCGGTATCACCTGAACCCCATTCATCAACACTGATGCATAGCATCCTATCACCAACATCCACTTTCCAACAGTGAGAGAGATACACTGTATAATGGCCAGGGGTGCTCATCAAGTGTCTTGACAGTGATTGTTACTGACAACTGTTATAAGCTACTGAAATCCTTGTATCTGATTGGCTGAAAGCAAATTTGTCAGTAAAATCACTAACATAAGACACTTAAGGAAATGCTCCCCAGAGTGTTACTGAAATACTAAGCCTGAGATATGTCGAGCTGGGGTGGGATCTATGGAAAATGCATGTTATACTAAAATCAAATCAAGCACATTTTTTCATGGGTTAAATAACTGGGATCATTTCCTCAACATTGCAAATTTTAAGTTAGCAAAGATTTTGTTCTCTCCCCTTTTAAACACAGTGCAAAATTCTCAGTCTATTTTTTTTTATTCCATCAAATAAACCAATTTATCTAATAGTACTGGTTTCACTCACACTTAACTTGTCAAAAATGATGGGATTGATCTCCAATAACACTTCGCTCCTCAGCAACTGAGAAAAACAATAGACAAACAGAGGCAGAGAAGCAGAGTTGCAAATAAATATCACAAAGAGACACCATGGCTCAGTGGTATAGGAGTTGTGTCTCAACTGGGAGGTCAAGGGTTCAAAATCCAGTTGATTTACACTTTTACATGCAGTACGGCACATTAACTGTCATTAACAAGTCCCTCAGATGGGACTCTAGGCAATAGTTCCCCTGGTTGCTCTTGCACTAACATGCACAGGGAGAGCTCTTTTAGAGCTTTCGTGGAGCAAAGATTAGCAGGAAATTCCCACATATTTTTCCTCTGTACAAACAAACAGGTAGACTAGCTACAGAACGATTGAGCACATACTTGTGCATGGTTCCTTGTGTATGAGCTTACTCAGATTGCGACACTGCCAACCCCATCTCGACTATGAATACCTCGAAAGACCTCTGACACCTTAAAACTTCAATTGTGTATGAGAGAGAGAGAGAGAGAGAGAAAGGGTAACATCAAGCAATTCAGAATGTTATACTTCTCAACCAGCTATTACCCTAAGATCTTACCAGATTAACAGGGATGTCACAGAGTTGCTTGAAATCCTGCTTTTTCTTCCTCAACAGTTAATCCCATTCAATATGTCCAGATTCAGTGAAAGTAAAAATTTCCCGTAGCACAGATGTAGCATTAATGTTGAAAGTCAGAGCATCTCCTGATTAGAACTTGGGCCCATTGACACCAACATGGAGCAACAGTCCTTGAAATTGAGAAAATGTTTGCAATGTTCCAGAGCGTACTGGTACCAACAATCTAATACTCAGACACACCTGCAGATCGATGAACAAAGAAGGAGTTTTAACAGGTCTTCCAAAACTGGGATATCTCAAACCAGAAAATGCTCCTCAGATTCCTTCGACAGCATCACTCATAGTCACCACAAAAGCTTCTTCTTGTCGGCTTCTTGTTCCCAAAACTATGACATGACATCATTGCCCACACAGGGAATGGTGTCTGCCCTAGTTTGTGAAGGAGGTATGATATACATGTACAACCTTGCCTAGAAATATGAATGTGAATTTGAGACATTCCAAATGTGAGCTCAAATTACCACAAGTTCGTAGGAACAGACTGAAATGTTGTTAGGTACTCCCAGCCACCAGAGGCCACTGAGCTGGAGAGGGTGTGTTTGTACGTGCATATCGCATGGTGCAACCAGGGATAACACAATCTCTGGTGCAACCAATCTTTGTTAGTCTATACTCCAGGGTGTTTTTGATATATTTTTCTGTCCATTTCCTCATTTGGGATATATATATCTACTACTTCACATGGTGGTGAGGGGGGGGGGGGGGGTGATAGTGATCATTTCACTAAGATCATTCCCTCACCACCACTCTCTCACAGCTCCCCTCCCTCCCCCCCCCCTCCCCAAAGCAAGCTTTGTTTATGTCCCCCCTCCCAATTTCAAGCTGAGGACCTTTTTTTTCCTTTGCGTGTCAGCAAAATTTTGGTGTGTGTCCCCCCCCCCCCCTAAAAAAAAAAACCACCAGATAAATGGATTGATGCCCCTGAAATGTACCAATTAAAAAAAAAATGGTTTATACTGTTTCCACATACAGGCGGGAGCAACAAATTTAGTTTACGTTGCATGTATTTGTAGCCAGCTATGTCTACTTTTCTTCCTCGTAAAGTCAAACGGTTTTCCATATGGAATATAAAGCAAATAATCACCTTTTGGTTTCAGGCAATGAGACAAACTATTCCTTTTTTGGCGATCTGAATGCATACGCTATCTTCCCTCAGCGTCGCGTCAGAAATACAGCTATATCCAGATTGCCTTGCGATTCCCTTTAATTCTCAACCCATGGATCTCTGATCCCAGCACAGCATGCACAAGTAAGGGAAGCTGTCAGGGCATGGCTGTACGATCGCAACCACACGAGGGCCTGCTAAATTAAGAGACGACGGAGAAGTCATCTCAGAGCAGCTGTGTGAATGATCAAGCCATGGAAATGAGAACACCAGGCATTATTGGTAGTCTACCACACCAAGATCTATTGACCTGTTCAGACTAACACCACAGTTATACAGATGAAATGAGAATAGCAGGCTTTATAGATCATCTAACATACCAAGATCTATTGACCTGTTCAGACTAGAGGAAAATTATAGGAAACTTGTGTAAAAAACAAAAAAAAAATATCACTGGGGGAAGGGGTAGCTGCTTGTAGTTTAGTGTTAAGCATACAAGTGTTCATAGTTTTGAAAAGTTTCTATGAGTAAACTTCACGCACGTAAGCATGAGTATGTTCACACACTGTGAAACTACAAGATAACCTCAAGAGTTAGAAAACACGTGTAAATTTTAAGTTTAAGGACTGTGGTGTGAACCTAGCTTTTGTAAGGCACATAAAAACCATCTGCTCAGTTAATGCATCATAATTGGACAAACCAAACGACCACCCCAAGGCTTTAATTGTTCCTATATCAGACTCTGAATATAAGTATGATTGCACAGTGAATATTTCAAACACCAACTCCTACCCCCCCCCCCCCCCCCTCCAGACCAATTATCTAAAAGTGCAAATAGACTTCTTTCTGTACATCAGGAATAATGTTTATTATTATGAGAACTTCAATTTATACAAGAACAACAAAGAAGGAAAAGAAAAGGGAAAAGTGAAAATATGGTTCAACTTTACTCTCACTCCTGAAGACGGACAGCCCAGCTGCCCGGAACGTCTTCTCTCCTTTCTCCGCCCACCTCAAGTCTTCTTACCTCTCGCCGACTCAAGCCTCCTCATCTCTTCACCAACTCAATCCTCTCACCTCTTTTGGTATACAGTCCTTTTCAGGACTTCACCCAGTTTTCAGAAAGATACTCTACCCTCCAACTTTCCTGCTTTCTTGCCTCTCTATTTCACCTCCATCTCTATCCACTTTATCTATAGTCCTTTAGGACTTACCACATGGTGAACCGCAAACCCTTTCTACGAATATCGTACCACCATGCAAACCTTCAAACATCATATGGTTCAACCCTGTTTATCTGGTCACATCAGGACTAGTGCGAATTCAGACAAGGGATTTTACTGGATATGAGAGATGTTTAAATACAGAGGAGCATTTCATAATGAGTCTTGTCAGTGATTTTCATTGACAAATTTGCTCTAGGCCAATCAGATACAAGGATTTCAGTGGCTTATAACAATTGTCAGTGAAAATCACTGACAAGACTCCTCATGAAATGCTCCCCTGGCCTTCAGTAATACCTCTAGAATGTCATGGGCCTTAAAGTCTTCTCCGAGGGACCTAGCCATGAGGATTAATACCTTACCAAAGGGCACCAGCACACTTAGTTTCGAACTTGGGTTACCTGATTATGAGACCACTGCCCTACCAACTGAGCTATCACACCTCAAACACTGCTAATAAATCCAATTACTATATATCCGCATGCATCTAGATTCTTTGTCATTAACCATAACACATCTCTCCTGATCAAAACAGACTCAGCGGGAGAAAAAACCATCAAATATCACATCAGACTACAACCAACTGCTGCCCCCCCCCCCTCCCCCACTCAATCAATGACCAAAAGATGCATCTTACTGTATTTACACACTAAATGCATTCTGAATTAAACTTGAGTTCTGGGGCTCATTGCATAAAATCTGCATTTGAATGCAACTCAGGAAACTCAACTTTGTTTTCAGTCAATAAGAAATGTGCATTAAGGACTTGCATCTGATTTTTAGGAGCTGCAATCAAATGCATGTTTTTACGAAATGGGCCCCTGGTCATGCAGTTGTGTCAAAGGAACTGCTCCAAATCAATTTGGAAAGGTTTATTGTTAGTTACTGTAGTAAATAAACCTTGGCATATGGCAGAAGATTTTGAAATCATCACATTGTTCAGAAATTACTAGTTAGTCTTGTTGAAAAGCACTGCATAGAGAAATAGGTACCGGGTAAACAGGACCACATAATGTTTGGACTGAATACTCAATCTGTTTCTTATCATATTTCAAATATGAAGGCATTTGAAGAGTAATCCTTTTTTTAGGGGACATTTCTAGCTATTCTTCTAAACTGACATCAGAAGCCTGGGAAAGTTCAGACTTCATAGATTATCTTTCATCTCCACCCAGCAGTCAAGGTTTTATTTAAATACAGATGGTGTGAACACACCTCTTGACCCAAACGGACTCAGCAGGGAACGACCATGACCTATTCATACCAGGCTAATAATACCATATGATTAATCATAACACTAGACCTGTAGACCATTTACCTCCCTCTTTAACTCGTTGAGCACGATTTGATTTCAGCTTAACACACGCATTAAACCGTCCAATGACAGAAGGATGCAACTCTGTAAAATTAGTTTCTTAGCAAACGAAGAAAAAGAGTCACAACTTTTATGTGGAAATCTATGGAGTTGCTTCCTTTCGATACGTTTATATTTCGGCTTTTACTACGCACTCGGTTCACGTCGCGCTGGAAAACACTCGGGTCGCGGCTCGCTGGGCATGGGGCGCCAAGTGTTAACTAAGTTATTTGGTCCAAAACTGCACAATTTAGTGTCAAAAGTTCACTCAAAACTTTATTTCTTTATAGAATTCAGGAACATGAACCATTTTGTTACAAAATGAAATGCAACAGATGATTTTGCAACAAAGCCTCTCACCAATATCAATAAACAGACAGGATTTATAATTACGATCTCTCATTAAGTGCTATATTTACTTCACCCGGGCATTGACTTTGTTTCGTTACAAACACTTTGTGCATAGCAGAGGGCGGGGGGAGGATCAGTTTACCAGAAAATGCTTGTGGGTGTGGCTATGAGGGTTTTGGTTATACTGTACACTGACTGTAGTTTTGAACTGTCGAATAACCTAGTTAACACTTGGCGCACCATAGCCAGCGAGCCGCGACCCGAGTGTTTTCCAGAGCGATGCAACCCGAGTGTTTAGTAAAAGACTATTATATTTCGGGGATTGGGGGTCATGTGACCTCACTTTCTTCATCAAGTTGTAGGGCATACAACAAAGTACCCAAATTAAGAGAAAGTCATTGGGTTAAAAGATGATGAACAAGGAGTGTCCTCACTGACTTAAAGGTAACATCAAGCATTTGCGGTAGAAAATTTTGCATCTGAACAACATTTCTTTAAACAGTTTGGGATGTGTGTTCTCAATACTCTGTTCGCTATGATAATTCTTTATAAGTCATTTCTCTATCAAGTTTCAGGTTGAGCATTTAGTGTATGAATAGACTGCCAGTTACATGTCGTTGCGATGAAAATCCGTGAAAGAGCCTGTCTTATGCAGACTACCGTGATGATGGTAATTACATCATGATTGAAGAAAGAATTTGAGTTATGCACTATCCTCATAGTATATCTGATTTGGCCATGGCCTTTGTACTAGTATGGCTGGAGAGAGTGGTGGAAAGAGAGGAGGGAGGGGGAAGGGGGGGGGGTTGAGTGGACAAGTCACGCTATATAAATTGTTTTTTATCTTCTGCTGACTTAAACAAGTCAAGCTTCATTTTCTGCTGATTTTATCATTATAGACAATGCAACTATTCCAAGAAAACCCACACTTCAAGCAGGAATTCAAAATTTCAATGTTCTATCTCTCTTTGTCTCTAAAGCCCCCCCCCCCCCTCAATTGAAATCAAATTAGATTGAGTACAATGTTGTTATACACCTTATGCATTGGTTTTTCCTCTTTTTAACAGTACAACCTGCCAGGAATGAACATAGAAGCTTATTTTGGATAGCTGTAATCAATTCCATGTTAAAATTTTCTTTAAAAACTACAGCTAAAATTTATACTAAAAAGGGTACATGTACCACTAAAAATCAAAGTAAATCCCAAAAGTAAAAACAAAAATGGGGAAAGAAAATTTCATACTCTCACCCCCCCCCCCCCAAAAAAAAAAAAATAAATAAATAAACAAAAAGTGGGAAAAGCTAGGAGTAGAGGATTAGCTACTCCATTTAGCCATAATCACGACGACAGTCAAAATAATTTGAACCAAGGAGTTGTTGTAACACAACAAAAGCAAAGTCCACAAACAATCATGAAGCTTACTGAATCTGTCCTAGCTGAGTGAAGTGCTCCCTCTATGTTCAGACAGGAGACATGCCTGGATTGTGCTCTTGAAAAACAGTTTTCAATCACAGCTCCTAAATGCATATTGTGACATCATATTTACAAGAAAAAGAGGCTTGGCAGAGCTGAGAATGAATCATATTGAACACACTGGTATGACTGGTATAATCAAAGCAGAAATCCATGGAAATGAAAGAACTCGGTAGTCAGTTACTGGTTAACCCATAGAGGTACAGTGTCACCTTTAGGAGACGCTTTTGCAGTATCTCTTGGTCCAGAATGTTGGGCAGTACATATCATACATGAGCAGAAAGAGAAAAATGCACTGAAAAAATTGAGCCCATTTCCATCATCGTATAATGTGGCATTCTTGAATTAGAGCAGTTTAACAGTGATTAAGCATTAAACTCTTTAAATTGGTAATGCAGTGAATAATATAAAATCACTATTTCTGTGTTCAAATTGGCAATTTCCAATTAATTTTTACAATTATACTTCATTTTGGTTTATGTTATATCCATATTTATTTTTTCAAGCTATGTAAGCATGGAAAAAAATAATTTGTATTGTCAATTTGAGGATTGAAGATGATTAATTTAGACCTCAATAAAGCTTCGTACTGCTATGGGTTAAAGAGTCTAAGCTTGAGTTTTTGTCATGCTATCACCAGGCTTTAAAAAAAAAAAAATCTGTTTTAGAGCAATTTTGAAAAGTTGTTTGTGTAGTAGATGAAATAGGTATATACCCTGAGATTTTGAAAACATCAGTGTTTAAAGAAATCAACTCAGCCTTGTAGAAAATCTCATGCACTGCATACAGAAATGGGTATACATTGGAAATCTCAGTATAAGGAGGTCCTTGGGACCATCAAAATTACCTCGTTAGCAGGAATCTCGTTATATCAGGGTTAAAAAACAACTGAATATAAAGAGCTGGGACCGAAATATTACCTTGTTATATCACGAATATTGTTATATGAGGAATATCGTTACATCAGGAATATCGTTACATCAGGAATATCGTTACATCAGGAATATCGTTACATCAGGATTATCGTTACATCAGGAATATCGTTTTATCAGGAATATCGTTATATCAGGAATATCGTTTTATCAGGAATATCGTTGTATCAGATCTCTTTATACTGAGTTTCCACTGTATGTGACAACCCACAAATGTTCGTCCGAACACTCGCCTACCTCTTGTCGTACATGTATTTTTAATGTAGGTAAGAGAATTTGAAGAGTAATCCACTTCATGAGACATTTCTACTCTAATATCTTTCCAACTGACATAGAAAGATAATTCAATGACATAAATGCTATTTTCATCCTGTTCAAGGAAATCAGTACGTGTTTCAAATATGAAATATTATGCCAAAAATATTAAAGGAGAATGCAACCAAGGCATCAGTGTGCTCTTAGTGAATGGAGATGACCAAGAAGAGTAAACAGTGAAAGTTTGAGCAAAATCGGACTATATGTTTAAGAGTTATGAATTTTAAAAGTTTCAGTAAATCCCTGTTATGAGGATCCCTGAGTTGGCAACTTTGCCAGCATCTGTGATGTCATTATGGACAACTCTCAATTCATTTTGTACATAATTAAAAACAAAAAATTAAAAGAAATTTCAAGTCAGGAATCAACATAATTCTTTCCACTATGCTTGCAGAATTGATATAGCCATGTCATACTCAAACAATAAATCAAAAGAATTTTATTTCTCTTGAAAATAAAGAAAATGCTGAATTCTGTGTAAAAAATGAATGGAGAGTTGTCCACGATGACATCACAGATGCTGGTAAAGTTGCCAATTTAAGGGTCCTTATAATAAGGATTAACTTAAACTTTCAAAGTTCATAACTCTTGAACAGATAGTCTGATTTTCCTCAAACTTTCACTGTTTATTCTTCTTGTTCTTCTTCATTCACTGGAAGCACATTGATGTTAAGGTTGCATTCTCCTTTAAGCATACCATTAGATTAGAAGGTAAGAATAAATGGTATGGATGAATTATACGAATATACACAGAAATTAGCATGTTCTTTCCCCTTCTCAACATAATAGGGAAACAAAACCACAAACACAAAGCGGGGAAAATAACAATGAATTGCACTTTTTCCAGATTCCTGCGGTCTTCTGTGCCAGCTACAGTATGAGATGGAATGTATTGACGCTCTGAAAACCACTGGAGGAGTTGCTTAGCAACCAAGAATGCAGCTTGGATGATGCAGCGGTGATAGGAGAAGATGAATGATTATATTGGGGTTTCTATGGAATGCTTTCTTGAGGAATTTGAGGAATTTCTTGAGGAATTCTTGAGGAATTTCTTGAGGAATGCTGCCTATCACAGGATGCATGTGTCCTGGTACAGTGGTTCATTCACTTGACTCTAAATCAGAGGGTTGAAGGTTCAAATCCCAGCCTGGTATTAACTTCTTTTGGCAAGGTATTAATCCATGTTTGCACCAGCCTTCAAAATAAAGTATGAAACAGTGTGGGGAGAAAGCTCTCCACAAGTCTGACTGCCCCCCCCCCCCCCCCCCCCCCCCCCCCCCCCCCCCCCCCCCCCCCCCCCCCCCCCCCCCCCCCCCCCGTGGTGCCACAACCATTGCATTCATTCCTCATTCATTCATTGGTTCATTCACTCATTCATTCAATTTTCTTTCATTCATTCATCCCCTTGCTCATTCAATCATTTCTCCTTCGGTCATTCATTCTATCAATTATTCATCCCTTTCTTTGTCTTTCATATTCATTCATTTAATCATTCGTTCATTCCTTCTTTCAATTATTCATTCATTCCTTGAATCCTATCATTCCATCAGTCATTCATTTATTCCTCCTTCATGCATTCATCTACTCCTTCATTTAATCATCCATTCTTTCTTCGATCATTAAATATTCTCTCCTTCAATCATTCAACATTCCCTCCTTCATTCATTCCTTCCTCTACTTATTTCATTCATCCCTCGTGTGATCATTCATTCTTCCTTGAATCATTCAATCTCTCCTCCTTGCCTCGAATCAATTCACATCAATCAAGCAATCATTAATCAATCCAATTAATCACTCATCTGACAGCAACAGCCACTTGATCAAATCTATTTACTCTCTAAAGCCTTGTTCACATATAAATGAATGAGGGGGCAAACAGTGGGGGTTTCTTAGTAACCCGTTGAGCAAGATTTGATTTCAGTATAACACATATTTTCCATAGGCCCCAGCCCGAGTTATCTCGGGTTTAGGGTTCAACGGGTTAAAGCATACTTTTTGTGTATAAAATGAATGTCAGTTACGCAACAAAGGATTGATCTTGAAATGTCTCGCACTTATTCACTTGCATGTTATATGCGATTTAAAAACCCCTTGGAAAATCCCTGCGGTTTCTCCCCTCAAATGTGAACGGGCCTTAAAGCCACACCAGTGGTAATATACCCTCTTATTACCCATAGCAGTATGTACAGTGTAATCTTTTTAGCGATACTTATGCAGTATCTTACAATATCTATTTTTTCTTTTATCCCATTCGTGACAAGAGTTATTTAAAGCCTAATTTAATCAGCTTTTATGCTTCAAATTGGCAACACCAACATTTTTATTTTATTGCTACATTTTTCTTATAAAACGTCATGTATCTGAAATGAATATAATTGACAGAAATTATGATGAGAAGTCAAAAAGTTGCCAATTCGCAGGGGAAAATGGTGATTTTAAACTTTCTATCACATTGCCAATTTAAGGATTTTAATGCTTATTTTCCTTTAAAAAAATTTCAGCATCAAACAACAAATAATACTGACGCAACCAAAATGGGCACATTTTGTGTAGAATTTTTTGCTCTTTCTGCTCATGTATTTGGTATGATTTTTAGGGCTTTGCATCGAAAGATATTAGGCCAAACCACAAAATGTGGACCTCTGTCACGAATGGGTTATCTTAGTCAATAGAACGTGAGACGTCCCTGTTATCTTTGGAAAACAAATAGCATAACATATAGAGCAGCCAAAAACATAGAAGTGAGTTACCAGCAGTTTGCTCAACGGCATCTTAAAAACAGAATGCAACCTAGACATCAGAGGGCTTCAAGTGAATGAAGAAGAACAAGAAGAGTAAATTGTGAAAGTTTGAGGAAAATCGGACATTCTGTTCAAGAGTTATAAACTTTGAAAGTTTAAGTAAATTTTTATTGTGAGGATCCTTGAATTGGTAACTTTGCCAGCATCTGCGATGTCATCATGGACAATTCTCCATTCATTTTGTACATGGAATTTAACATTTTCTTTATTTTCAAGAAAAAATAGAAGAAAAATAAAAAAATCTGTTGGTTTTTTATTGAAGTATGACATGGCTATATCAATTCTGCAAGCATTTTTGGAAGAATTATGTTGATTTCTGATTTGAAATTTCATGTAAATCAATTTGTTTTGAAAAAATTATGTACAAAATGAATTGAGAGTTGTCCATGATGACATCACAGATGCTGGCAAAGTTGCCAAATCAAGGATCCCCATAATAGGGATTTAGTGAAACTGTCAAAATTCATAACTCTTGAACAGATTGTTAGATTTTGCTAAAACTTTTTGCTGTTTACTCTTCTTGGTCATCTTTATTCACTGAAGCCTGGGTCAGTGAATGCTCCTTTAAAGTCTTTCTGCCAGCCACGGGTGAATATTTTGCAACACCCAAGATTTGATTCTTTTCTGAGTTAATCAATATTTCTGTCAGTTCCAGAAACCACGATTAACGTCATTGTGTCTGTTTGGAGCCAGAAGGGCATAAACTCATATGCTTTTAACATATGGTTAATACTCTTCTCACTCTGAACAGACGATATTAGGTTTACCCATTAAAGCACAGTACTGCCTTTTAGTGAAACTTTAGCATGATCTATAAATAGTAGGAATAAAACATTATATATGAGCAAAAAGAGAAAAAGTCACAGAATATTTTTTTCTGTTCCTAATGCAATTAGTTGTACGTTTCATGAATATGAGCATTTGTATGGAGCTAAACACCACATTCTTTAAAAATGGCAATGCATTCTGAAATATATAAAATCACTATTTTCATGAGCAAACTGGTAATGTTCTGCTACCTTCACACTGGTTCAGTTTATATGCAGTGTTTTCTTTTTTAAAATAAAGAGAAGAAAATATAAGAAATTGATGCCAATTTTAGGAAGGGGAAATGATTATTAACCTTGGCATTGAAGAAACCTCTGTACACTGCTATGAGTTTCAGTTGTATAGTTAATGCAGAAGACAGGGACAGATGAAATGTTATGGAAAGGAAATAAATGAAATACATGGAGCAGAAAAGGCATGCAGAGATATACAAATATTTACAAGAATGTTATAAGTAATGATTAGTAGAAGGTCAACATGAAAGAGTTGGCTCAAATTCTAAGAAAATTACATAGCTCCCATCATTGCTTCAAAGAAATCCTTGCACAGAACTGAGCAAGGTAGTTTTGCAGAATCTTCCCTGTCAATTTCTTGGTCTCGTAAGCTAAGAGAGAACTCATTATTTTTCTTCTTTTTTTGATCTTGCTTTCCACTGATTTTGAGAGCTGAAATGAATTTGCCTGACTTCTACTTTTTTACAATTTGGAGGGAAATAAAATCTAATGTATTCTTCCTCTTCATTTTCTGAGGTAAAGTGGGGTGGGGCTACCTACTTCCACACAAAAAGAAAAATAAAGATGTAAAAATTGCACAACTCCATGAAAAATGTCACTATTCCTTTACTTCCTTTCCGTTTTACAGAATGAATACCATAATAGACAGCATAATGCAAAACTCAAATGATCATTTTATTAAACAATAAAACCCCTTATATTAAAGATTACATACAATGGACATGGTGTGACAATGAGTAACAATACAAAGCATTTTACAAATATATTTAATTTTCTAGCCTCGTTATTGAAAATTTGTGCAACTACATGTACCTTAAAAATATGTTTTAAAATGTGCATGATAAGGTCCTATCTTAAAACAGAATGGCTGACATTCATTAGGCTACAACAATAACATATCACTTCAAAGAGTGCCTAGCAAGACAAGTGGGCATCTGTGTTATTGGCTAAATTTGAACTGCAGCTGGTTAAAAATAATTTGTTGGTTGTTCTGGACCTGTTAAAGATCAATTTATCGGGGTCCACCCATTTGACCGAAGGCCCACGAGACTGAAGGACCGCGAGACCGAAGGCCCACGAGGCCGACTTTTCTCGTATCGGTATATAAAATAATTATGTCTCCTTTTAGCATGTTTAGTCCTCGTTTCCGGATGTCACACACCTTCAATGAAAAACTCTCCGCTGCCCTATAATACTTGTTAAACCTCCTTCTGGCACAGGAATTGGTCAGAGCAGAGTACATGATAGATTACAATGTGCTATTTTCGGCCTCGCGGCCCTTCGGTGAAGTGGGTTGCTACAATTTATCTGGCAAAATCTATCATGGCAACCCCTAGCTAGAAATCAGATATAATTCAGCGGGATTTGTCTTCCCTGTTGTATTACCATGACAAAACCATTTTTGATAATAATTTAAGAAACAGAGTGGATTGCTCCAATTGTTACAGAACTGCATTACATGCAACTAAATACCTTGTAAGCAGTGGCGTATCCAGGAAAACGGTGTTAGGGGTAAGTGCAGAAAATGCGCCCCCTTCCAAATTCTGATACCAATGAAAATTGCGTTAAAAAATTGAAATCTGGAATCTTTCTTTGGTTAGTCAGGATGGTTTCTATTCTGTTGTTTTTTTGCGCCCCCTAAAAGTGGTGCCCATGGTTCGTGCCCCTCTTGACCCCTAGATACGCCACCGCTTGTAAGTTCAGATTAGCTACTATCTTTGAGTAGAAAAGATTTAAGTTAGTTACGCTTCTTGAATCATTCCACAATCAAGATTGTGGAATGATTGTCACCAATTTTGACATTAGATGGTCAATCAAATTGCAATTCCTTTTTTTTAGGCCACAGCTTAAGCCTACACATTGCTACATTTTGTCTGGAGGCAGAAGGGCATTAAGTCTATAAAAAAATTATGAGTTAATGCCCTTCTGGCTGCGAATAGGCCATATTAGAGAACAGTATTAGGAGATCCACATCTACCAATGGTTTAGAGTTGCAGAGCTAATATATTATTTTATGCTGATATAAAAGAATTACAGAAAGAAATGGTTTGATTGAAGTACAAATATGGAAGATATCTTATTGCTCCTGGGTTACAAAGTGACTTTGTGCTTGACCTTCAGCTGGTTGAATGACAAACATAATTATACAAGACAATGTGAACAAAGAGAAGAATAAAATGAGAGACCAGTGTGAAATTCCTTCCAGGTCTCAAAACATAGAAAGTTCCTTTTCTTTATCATTTCTTTTCTCAATGCTAAAAACAAGCCCTTGAGAGTTTTAAAATGCATAGAAACATTGAGGCAAGATATGAGACTAATGCTGGATCCATACATTTTATCAAACCTTCTCCAGAAGCAGAAGGGGTTATTAATTTACATTATTAAACCCACAGCAGTACAGTGTCTGCTTTAAGTGACATTTTTGCAATATCTTTTGATCCAGAATGCAAGCAATCAGACATCATTATACATATGTACATGAGCAAAAGGAAGAAAATTTACTGACAAATCTAAGTCCATTTCCAATAAAATACCACTGTGTCATGCTTGAATGAACACAATTTCATTGTACTTGATCACTAAAGTCTGTAAATTGGTAATGCAGTGAAAAACATATCATCTCTTTTTATTGTGTATAAATTAGCAAATTTTCTATCAAATTTTGTGATTTTCATTCATACTGGTGGATATTACATATTTTTGTTTTCTTCTAATTATGCAGGGGGGGGGGACTGTTGCCAATTTGAGAGGGGAGAGCTGATTAATTACGCCCTCTAGAAAAACTGTACTGCCATGGGTTAACACAGAATAAGGCTCGTCTATCTCATAACAGCCATCCAAATTTGGTGCTTTAAAAACTGTCTTCAAAATGGCAAGGAAGAAACAAGAGTTTCATGCTTTATCCACAAATAATTTGTATTTACATTTTTGCTTTAGAAAAGGCTGATAAAATGCAACTCAATATTTAAATCTTTACAATACATTTCAATTTTGTCATCCCTTTCTAAAAATGTATACAATTTTGACCACAAGTATATTGTAGGAGTCTAGCTTGTACCAATAAATGTAAACCGCTCTTTGAAGCTTAAAAATAATATTTAAAAAAAAGGGAAAGAGGAGAAACCTCTTGAGAGGGCCAAGAAGCAAAACATACTATTCAAAGTTTTCATCATTACCACATGTAGATAAACAGAAAATACATAAATGGATGAAAACAAAACATAGAAACAATGGAACTGCTGACCTATCTGTGGACCCTGTTCCTATAATGCTGTGGGGGGTGAACCCTAATAAATAATACAAAACCATGTATACTACTTGCACAAAATGTTATGTACTGACTGACCACCTGTAGTATTATTGCATAATCTGTGATATGAATTGCGTAACTCCAAACTCCCCACCCTCTAAAAGCAGGGGGGGGGGAGGGGTGCAGAAAATATGATCCTAATATGTACTCCTACCCATCCCCCTCCCCCTCCCAAGGATACAAAAAATTGAGGCCCCAAAACTCATGTTGATTGTACTTGTATGAAATATATCCAAAGCCATGCAGGCCTTCAATTTCATGGTACAAACTTTCTTGAAAATATATTTACGATTGAAAATGCCAAAATGGGCCAATTCCATTCGACAAGTTTGGGTAAAGTTTTCATGAAATTGAGAGAGGCTTGAAAAGCTCAATAATGTATTCTAGGAGCCTAGGGCATATTTTCATTGACATCCCAATGTAAACAGAACATGTAAGATAGCACATTCACCAAGAAGCATGATAATATATTATGCAATTTTAAGCACTTTTTGAAAAATAAGCACTAATACTTTCCAATGAAATTGCTTTAAACCTAATCCCTTGATTAGCGTATTAAAATAAACATTTCGTATACTTCTGCATAATTTACAAATTCAAGACAGAGCAATGAGCGCAATCATCACTCTTTCTGCTAAATATTAGACATATAAGATGCGAACCTCCTTCGTCCAAATGCATTTGTGTTAGGTTCCGGAAGTATACCAACACCATTTATTATGCGTGGGACTGATCGGAAGACACACATACATATATGTATGGATAGAAAGAGAATTATTACAAACAGTGATGAAGATACAATGAAATACAACTTACAATTAGTAATGACAGTAGAAAAAAGAATTCTATAAAGTGATGATTTGTAAGAATCAAAGGAAAAAAAAATCAATGTGGTAACAAGATCTAGAGTACATCTATAGTTGCATCTCTATGTAATGTGTTCTTGCTTATTGCATTTTCTTTGATTCAGTGCGAAATTGTAGTTGTAATTTTCTTCTCTCTCTCTCTCTCTCTCCCTCCCTCTCTTTCTCTCTTTTATTTCCCTTGAATCACTACTTTTCACAGACACCATCCATCGCCATTCCTGTATATATTGATTTCCTACTCTCCATCTTGTCCACATTCTCCTCTTTAGTATATTACTCTCTTAATTCATTCAATGTTAATTCAAAATATTCGCAGTATCGCACACAGCATTCTAATTTTGCTCATACCTACGAACTTTATAAAATAATCACAAACATCATCTGCATCACCAGCAGAACACACACCAGTGTCAGGCCTAGAAAATGGTTATCCCCAGTTCCTTGTCAGATTGTTTTTTTGTTTGTTTTTTTTTTTCTCCATAAAAGGAGAAGATGGCCACAAATCTTCATAAGAATATGGAGTAAGATCAAAACACTTCCAACATACGTATGATTTTTTCTTCATGAAATTTCATCTGCTCCTTGTGGAGTAGGTTGAAAATGCTTCTCACACACATATAATTTTTCATCATGAAATTCCATTTGTTCAATATGGCATAGGTTCAAAATGCTTCCAACATCTTTCTTCTTGCAAGTTTATCCGTATCTTGTTATGGAGTTTAATCTTATGGATGTTCTACAGCAATGTTCAATGTTACAGGCTTCTCCAAAAATATAGTAATTAACCATACGTGATATGATAGCACAGAGAAGAAAAAAAAGTAAACAAGAAACTAGGAATTTTTTTCTGTCTCTTGACCTTAGCTACATTAAAGAAATATTAGAAGGCAAGATGACCTCTTTCACACATCCCTTCCCAAATCCCCCCCGGGGGTAAGTCGATGAAACAAGGCAACGTTCACAATGGCATTGTCCGTTTACTCATCTGAAATTAAAAGACACATAATTTACAAATTATTCTAGAGAGGTAAGGCAGAATGGACCATTTATATGTAAAATAGTGTAATAATCATAATACATTTTTTAAATGTGTGATCTGAAATTCTCTTTTTGAGTAAATTTTAGGGGCGCTGATTTTTAAAAGACAAATAATTTACAAATTAGTCTAGATATACAGAGAAAAATCAATAAATTTGTATGTTTAAAATGGTAGTAATGATATACAAGTAAATATTTTTTGTTTAATAATATGTTTAACATCTGAAATTCCCTTTTTATATTGCTGGCAAGCACAATGTCTATTGTTTACCTAGGTATAATCTCTGTACCACATGTATGTAATCAATCATCAAGTAGGGAAATTTCTTGTGTAAATTTCATGTTTTTTTAATAATCCTGATCAACTAGTATTCTTAAAGGCATAATATTGAGATAGAAGGTTTATCAAAATAACGTTAATGTTACTGTCAAAAAATAATATAATACACAAGCCAAACATTAGGAGAACGGCAAGAATGGTATCAGCTTTCAAATAGAATCTTAAGTTTTTGATAGGCAGGTATATGGCCTTGTATCAGTCGTTCTTAATTATAATCTACATGATGTTAACTCGCTGAAAACTAGGCCTGAGATAACTAGGGTATATGGAAAATGGGCGTTATACTGAAATCAAATCGTGCTGTAACGGGTTAAAAGAGTGACAAAATGTGATCATTATAAAGAGAGCTTGAAAATGCATTGATTCGTACTGTGCTGACAAGTTAAGCTGAAGAAAAGCATGCAGTGTAAAAAACTGCAAATAGTTTGAATAACTGCATGATACTAGTCTGATTTGTAAAAATTAAAATAAAAAAAACACAATAATGATTAATTAAGCTGAAAGATAATAAAACATATGCAGGCCAAGTATTTCAAAAGAGCTTTTCGTGAAAAGCACATTAGACATCTAGAATCAATTTGATTGTGATTTGAAAAAAAAAATAATAGTGATGAATAAAGCTGGAAATAATATTTATGTTGAAAATTATTTCAAAAGTGCTTGGTATAGAAATCAAATTTGATCTAAAATTAGTGTTTCAATTATATCACGGAGAAAGGATGAGCTTTAAATTAATCTTGTGTAGTGTCAAAGTCTATTGCTAGATCAACTGAAATTGAGTAATGTAACTGGTCAAATATGACTGTTAAGGATAAATGTGTTGACAAAAATAAAAAATAAATGTATAGTCATATGAGAACTAAAATCTAGCAGTAGGGCAAAAGAATCTCCCATTCCAAAAAATGAAAATGATAACTAACATGCATATCTCCAACCCTCACACCATTTGATTCCAACATCCTAAAATTAAACTATTGAAATGCACTTCCTCTAATTCCCATATAGGCTTAATAAGGGAGCTACCCGGTACCCATGGACGATGGATGAACTGGGCCATTCCCCCAAAGCACATGCATATAATATATTCCCTCCAAAAAGACTTGTATGTGGAGACAAATACAGCCAAACCTATCTCAGTTAACACCTTTCTATAAAGGCCACTTGTGTATAAAGGTCCCTATATCAAAGGATAAAGTAGGCAGTGAATGTGTCTATAAAGACCTGTATTAGAGGGTATAGTGTGTATTGTAGAATGCGGAGGAACTGTCTGGCTTCATTCTTCTTGTCTATGTGTACACGGAGTGGTCTTAATAGACAGGTATGGCTGTTTCTCAGAAGCAGAATAAAACTCAGAGATGTACATACACCCTTCTAGCAATCACATGAAGACACTAACTACACTTTGGATGCAGAAGGGTTTAATTCCACAGAAGGGAAATCAGGAATGGCAATATCAATGGGGGAAGGAAACACAGGGTCTGCACATGCGAAACACACTACCAACACCACAATCAGAAGTGGGATGCAGAAGGACGTTAACCACATTCAAGCACAGAATCTACCACACTGCATGTACTTAGCGGCTTTCTCGCTCTCAAATGCAGGCTTACACCACAAAAAGGTATGCAGTCACAGATTGGATCCCCTACTAATCAAAGGAAATATATCCGAATAACATTCAAATCATAAAAAGCAAGAAAGACGTAAGTGAACAAAAAATCATACAATATGGCAATGATAGATGAGGAATGTAGATAAATAAATGTGAATGAGGTATTAAATCACAAGTTACTGAGTGAACAAGAAGCTTATTGTCTGTTTAGAGTCAGAAGGGCATTAAATCATATGCTTTAACACATAATTAATGCCCTCCTGGCTCTGAACAGATAGATGTATATACATACAGCATCAGGAGGGTACAAAAAAATAACCATCACATTACAAAAAATTGCATGACCGGTGTCTATGCTTAAGTTGGGTGCTTGGATATATTTCAAATGGAAGCAAATCATTCCTCTTGAAATAAAGCGGTTAAAAACAACGGATATCTAAAAAAGCAAGAACATTTCTGATCTGATTTCGATATTTCTCCACCATTACTGGAAAATAAGAATGGGGAAAACTACTAACACAGGGAGGCTCTCTGAATCATCATGCTTCAAGTTAAAAAGCAAGTGCTATTCCAAGTGTGTTGCACTTTTTTTTTTTTAATAAAAAAAGGGGATGCATATTTTAGTTTTATAGGCACAAAGGCAAGAAATGCATTGTTATCACTCTTGTAGCAAGCAAAGGGTCTCTACATTATATTCAACATTACTTCAACCTACAATGGGTCATTTTCCTTTCTTTTTAACACACTACCACACCAACTATTTCAGACACAAAAATGCAATACATTTTTTCCAGACCATTTGACCAGAGCAAAATATTACACGAAAAAAGGGAGGAATATATGCCAACACCTATCTCAGAGATTTTCGGGGACCAATCACGATTTTCTGCTCTATACGTTAGCTTCAAAGTATGCTCCGAAGATCAGCCTTCAAGTTTCTTACTTAACAATTTTTTTTTTTAAATGAGGAAATTTTATACATCAACTGTCTATATACATGGTATAAAGATGTGTAAATGATTGATTTTTAAATAATCTTACTTGCAATAGAGGGCTTCTCTGTAATTCAAATATAAATTTCTTTCTATAGATTCTATGGAATGCAAAATCAAATCCCTTTCACGTAACTGAGTGATAATAAAATAACTTTGCATCAAGCCAGTGCATTTGATCTTTGGCGTGTTTGGCCCCCTTCAAGTAAAGTTGGCATGCACGATAAAGTGAAGTAGTATAATATATTCACCCATGCATGCAAGAACATGATCATATGAAGTACCCCAAATAAATGGCTCAAAAAATAATATCTGACTATGATTTCAAATCCAATACAAAAAAAAAATGAATAAATAAATGCTAAAACATGCTTAAGATATCATAAACAGTGTGTATGTTATTACAATATTGTAGAAAATTTTGATCAAATCTGATTTATTTTTGTTCTTATTATCTATCATTGATGCTATAAACCCATCAAGGCAGGTTATTTAACAGTTACCTTGTTTGGTGAGTTAAATTCCCAGCTAGAAGGTCACTAACCATTCATTGACAATAGATGGAACGTCCTTTTTGCTTCTAGTGGCAAAGCGTTTTATAGTCCATTCTAAAACTATGCATTTTTTCATTCAGCAGAGATGGCAGTGATGAGTGATGCCATGCATGCAAGTAGCACCTTAATGCTTACTTGTTAAAAGATAGTAAGTACAGTGAGATATGACCTAGTTTACCGTTTCCAACATATCCAGAGTCTAATGACCGAAACCCATTATTTTCCTCATCTGGTCATTTTGTCAGCTTGGAGCTTAAGGATCCTATCAAAATAAATCTTCATCTTCAACTCTGTCACCTTGTATAAGAATCAGCAAATGCTTGAAATATACAGGTTGGAGGGCTTGTCAAACTGTGACAGCGTGAGATCCTTGGGCAAGTGATGATTTCACACAATGCCTGCAGGAACCAGGTGAGCCCTGCACCAAGCTGATGGCAAAATGAGAATTCAGCATGCAGAGGGTTTAATAGAGGATATGAGGACAATTGGAAACGGTGAGCTAGTATTTGCGTGATTTAATAATGTGTTATAAGGCGTTTCCGGGACAGGAAACGTTAGCCTAGTATTTGCGTGAATCGATGTTGGTGTTAGAAGGACGTATACCTGATACGCCGTTGGCCTGTCTCGGGGAGGCCGGCTGGTTGGTGAAATCGTAGTTGCCTTTCAGCTTGAAGTTCTGCTTAAAGTGAGGAAGGCAGAAGACGTTGCCCTTGCATGCTGCATACTTGCCGAGGCTGTGAGATGAAAGGGGGATGGAGAGAGAGAGAGAGAGAGAGAGAGAGAGAGAGAGAGAGGGGGGTGAGAGGAAGGGAGGGAGAGCATTTAGGGGTATTGAGATGAGAGGGTTATGACAGGAAGGAAGGGAGTTAAGGTGAGAGAGAGAGAAAGAGAAATAGAGACATTCAGGAGAAATGAGGAAAACAGATGACCGAAAAAGGCAGAGAGGGATGAAAGTGAAGGAGAGAAAGAATGAGCAGAAAAAGGGGAGGGTGGGTAGGGAAAGAGTGAAAGAGGAGAGATTAAGACAGATAACAGAGCAAATTGAGGAAGAGAATTGAGGAAGAGAGGAGAGAGAAAGAAAGGAAAGAAAGGCAATCGCAGGGAGAGAAAGAGACAAGCAATATTGAAGGTAGACATGGAAATGGAAAGGAGAATATGCAAGAGAGAAGAAGTAAAAGGATTTTTTAATAAGAAGTACAGAACAGAGGAGTGGTAAAAGGTGGGAGAGGGCCAATGGAATTAGGAAGAGTGAAGTGGAAGAGACAGAAAGAGGAGAGAGAGAGGGATAGTGACAAAAGACAAACAGGGTGGTATAAAATAAGAGAGATATGACAGAGGGTATGGGGGTAGGAAGGAAGAGGGAGGGAGAGAGAGAGAGAAGGGGGAAATGGAGGGGAGGAGGGAGGAAGAGGGAGGGAGGATGGGTGGGTGTGAGAGAAAAAGAAGGATGCAAAGAGAGAAAGGGAGGGAAATGGAGAGAGAGGGAAGGAGGGAGGGAGGGGAGAAAGGGTATGTGAGCAAGAAAGGAAAGAAGGACAGAGAAAGGGAAAGGGAGGAAAGAGGTGGGAAGGGGGATGCAAAGGGAGGAGAGAGGAGAGAGAAAGGGGAAGGAGGAAGGGAGAAGGAGGGAAGGATGGGAGAGAGTGAGCAAGCAAAGATAACAACAAGAGGCAGAGGGTAGCGGGAGAAGGGGAGGGCCCAGCAGAGCAGGGAATGAATGGGTAGGAGTAGGGGGAGCATGGAGGAAAGGGTAGAGGAAGAAGGGGAGGAAGATTGAGGAAAATCAAGGAAAGGATAGGTGATTGATGATGACAGAAGGAAAGTTTACAAGAGAGTTGAATAAGAGAGGGCAGGAAGAAGTAATGAAAATGTAATATAGAGGGAGGTTTGGAGAAAAAAATAAGGAGACAAGGTCAATATTAAAGTAAGTCAGTCAATACATCTTACATAACAATTAAACATAAATAGTATAAAAAGAATAATGGATTTGCATAATTTGAAAATATAGAATTATATATGTCATAACATAATTTTCAATGAAAGAGTGACACATTTATTTATACTTCAGATTTTTTAAATAGATAGGAGGTACATAATGCACCAAGGAGAATCATCCATCATTTAAAAAAATGAAAGAGAGAAAGAAATATAATCTTGAAGTTCTGCAGTTCCCAGTGTTATAAGCCTATTCCAGTTTTCAATTCTTTTCTTTTCATGATCATATCTCCTCATTTCCACCTTCCTCGACGTTCCTAATAAACTCATCAGTCTTCTTTCCTATCACCCATTTACAAGTCTTCATCCCATCTCTCACCTCACAGACTAAATTTAACCCTAAAGTGAGAGGGCGGCGTGATGAACTATGCATCAAGCCGGAAGAACATCGGTCGGGCGTGAAACGCGCTTCACGCTCCCCAATAATTAGCACACATGGGGGTCAGTCTCGAGACAACTTGGTGGAGAACGGTAGTAGGTACTCTTCTACCAATCCAATGGAGTTCATTATCTGGTATTTTTCCCCTCTTACATCCACCAGAAGGAGTCTCCAAGCTTGCATAATTGTATTTACGCAAAGCAATGCCCTCTTGTAGTACACTTTCCACTAATAGCTTAGCTTTCATCTAGGGCAAACTCCAAGATTGTGATTTATATCGAGGGGTTACAATTGATATAATTGTATAATTGATTCATCAGTTATTCCAGCATCCATTGAGGGAGCTATAAAACTACACAAATTCAAACTCTCTTTAGCACCAACTTGCATAGAAAGACCACCTATCTATAAAGACCACATGGATCATTTCTCTTCAAGAGATTTCCCAATGAAAAATGTATAACAGAAATCTATAACAAAAAAATGCTCATGGAGATCCTTTTTCTTGTCTTCCTTGGGTGGCCTTTATATACAGATTTCCCTGTACTTCCGTTGTTTTTTTAGTACACCATACCTTTCATCTCCTCCTCCTTCGATTCCACACTGTCTACCTCCCTAACTCACTTAAAAAGTACAGCAACTTATCAAAAGTCAGCGCCAATTTGGAACGCAGCGCAGCCTTTAGCGTCTTTCCCGCTCAGCATCTTTTCCCTCCGATCCTCCAGTTTCTCCATAGACAAAACAAAGGGAGAAAGCCAAAGTAAAAGGACAGTTGCGGAGCAGACGATCAAAGACTGGGGACGAGACTTTTGATACATGTAAGTGGCCCAGTACTGGAATTTCATAAATACATTATCACAAATAAACACCTAACACCAAATTTACAACCCAGCAGTTTTTGCACTCTGTGCATTTTAAAGGAGAAGTCTAGGCGATTTCTGTAAGCATGGATAATAAAGAGAAAAAAATTCAGCGGCTAAAAAAATGTCTTCCTTTACACAACATACCCTAGGATTACAGAGTAATCAACACTTAACCTTTATAAACAGTAGTTCTAGTACGAGCCCATTTTCATCCACAATACAGTTCGCACCCTGGCCCACCACACCTGCCAACATCCTGGCTTGAAGTGGTCTTTGCACACTTCCATTTACTATGAAAATTAATAAGTTTTGATGTCGAATTTGTCCGTTCTAATATCATTAATCCATCGGGCACACCTTTTCCCTGTCCATCAGGGATTCGGGATTGCAAAAAACTTCTCTTCAGAACAGAACTGGTTTCATTTGTACACCCAAAAGCTAGACATCTTGGCATTTTGCACAGAGAATGTGCAGAGAATATTGTGCGCATGCGCAGTGCAAATGCATCGCCTACGTCACGCGACCACTGACCATATTTGGGTTTCGGTAGGGAATTCAATTATTCTGAGTAAAAAAAACAAACACTTAATCGGTATTTAAAAATCACAGAGATCACTTTGATAAATGAAAGTAGCATTATCTGTTAGCTTGAATTTTAAGCTTTATAGTGTAATTTTAATGAAATCGTCTGGACTTCTCCTTTAATGATGCACTATTACAGACTATTTTGGAAGTGCATGAAGCTGTTCAGACAAATTAAATGTTTACTCCATTCCCTGACCGAACACTGCTCGCTAAATTCAATCTACATATCATAAGTGAACACTTAACACCTACCTTAGACATTTCAAACATTCAGTACATCTGAGCGATATGTCTTATGCTAGAGGATACTACATACTGGCATAAGAATCTAAATGTTAACACTGCTACCCCTAGATTAAGCACCTAAAATCACATTCATAATGCACATTAACACCTAACACCTACCTTAGGCATTTCAAACACTCAGTACATCTGAGGGATATGTCTTATGCTAAGGCATACAACATGTACATACTGCCATAAGAAACTAAATGTTAACACTGCCACCCCTAGATTAAGCACCTGAAATCACATTCATAATGCACATGAGAAAATAACACCTAACACCTACCTTAGACACTTCTTACACTGAGCACACCTGAAGTACCTGGCAGATATTACATGTTAACATAACAATCAAAATGCTAACACTGCCACCCCCCCCCTCCCCCCATGATTAAGCACCATGAATCACATTCGCAATCACATTAACACCTACCTTAGGCACTTCTTACACTCAGCACATCTGAAGCATGTCTTATGGTAGATGATGTTGTCTGCTGTGATCTTCTCCATAGGGTAAACTCTCTTCTGACACACATGGCATAGTTCTGAGGTAACGGTCTGCAGAGAGCGGTAGACAAAGCAATAAAGAAAAGAACACCCTTGTTAAAAGATTAATTCAAATTTTTAGAATACGATTTTTCCAAATACATGGAATAGCACTGTGGAATAAGTCTGAAAAGAGAGATAAAATGCAAATATACAAAAATATCCTTTGTTGATATAATCATCTTTAAACAATTAATTGTAGTTAGACATCTAGAATACTGAATTCACCGAAAAAGCAGCATAACAATTAATGAAAATAAAATATTCAAGTAAAACGAGTATTTCATGGCGTTCAAAGATGTTTTTCTTTAAAGAAAACAATGCCAAATCTTTTGCATTTTCATCTTAAAGAAGTGATATTTCATTTGTGCTTATTTTTTTGAATACTGACTTCCTGATCACGAGCATTCACAATGCATGGATATTCTTGTCATATCCCTATATGAAGAGAATACTTTCAAGTGGATGACATATCTGTGCAATATAAGTTTTCTTTCTCGAATCTCTACAACATTCTGAAGTTCAATGGCTAAGTACAAAATCAATGTATGACTCAGGGTGAAGACTGTTTCATTTGGTTTTAAATTAATTGATTCAATTAACATAATATATTTCCCCGATTGTTTATTTGCTTTCTCAAGAGTATTTCAAGAGCATCTAAAGGGGATTAGATTATGTTTCTATGACACATATATATATCAGTGGCTGGTTTTTCCTTTGTCAGAGCATTTGGAAGGGCAGATTCATCTCAGTGTGGAATTGTGTATGATGCCCTTTTATGGATTTATTCATTTAATTATTTATCTATTTACGTATTCAAACCGATCAGGCTCATACATGTACCAAACTCAATAAATAACTGTAGATGTATGGCTCTGAAAATCAATCACTCCATTCATTGTAGTTTCCAACTCTTTCAATTTCATGTAAGAACAAGGCCCTGCATATCCCTGAAGGACTCCCCACCAGTATCCCTGCCCACCTTCCCATTATCAGGTTTTAAAGAGCTGTCAACACGCTTGCAACGTGATACTCAAAAGTGGGTCAAAAAACGTCCACAGTCACAGGCAGGCAATGCGTTGAACACTGAGGTCTTTCTCTACCCTGCCATCTTAAAAAGCAAAGTATCATACAAGGAAGTTTGAAAAATGCAGGCATATGCTACATGTATGCATTCTCAAGTTTGTTTGAGTCTAACAAGCAACACCATGGGGTTGTTGTTGCTGTCGCTGTTGATCCATCAAAACAAACAACAGCGGGTACAAGTATTTAGGCCTACCTTGTTCAATCATTCTACATTTATATAGCTTGTTTTGGGATCACTATCTTGGTGAATTCTTTAATGGTAGACTACGCAAACTTGGAGTATCTCCTAGATTTACAGCCCAGTGGTATAACATCACAAAACTTTTATTGCTACAAATGCTGCTTCTAAAGAATCAAAGCTATGTACACTTCACAAGGGCCATGCGAACAAAACTGAAACTGTTTCCAGATGACTGGGCAAGATTGATTAAGCAGATCTGGTAAATAAGAATAATAATAATAATAATAATAATAATAATAATAATTAGACCATTTATATAGTGCAGTCACTATGTAAATATACTCTACATGCGCTGTAGTGTAACAAGGCTCCCAACAATGCTAATGCTCAAACAAATTAAACAATTATGCATATAATACAATTAACCAAAAACTTCTGAAAAAAGATGGGTCTTCAATAAATGTTTGAAGATGGTAACAGTCGGTGCTTTTCGTATTTCCAGTGGTAATTTGTTCCAAAGCTTTGGAGCAGCGCAACTGAAAGGGTATATAATAATGTGAAGCTTTGAAATCCTAAAAACAAATTATAGAAAATAGCACAATCTCTCAGGAAAGCACAGACACTGTGCAGAAATGCATATTGAGACCATGCAAAAATGTGACATAAAGAGTTTGACCCGATCTTCTGAATACCAAGACATTTCCTACAGGTATGATTTTTCCTAGCTGACATAATAACCATGAGAAAGTGCACAAATTATTATTTTCATTTTTCAGAGAGTTCTTGCAAGGCACTCATGCCTAAACTTGGCGCTCCTGTCTATAAAGGCCACACTTCTCTGTTTCCCTCGGATGGCCACCTACGACAGGTTTCACTATGTACCTACATGTACGTCATGCAGAGCCCCAAATTCAATAATGCCCCGTTTATCTCTGACAACTTTAAACATGGCTTGCCAAATGAGAAGTGGTCAGAGTATGCGCACCAATCAACAACCTTGATCGGTCTTGTCATGATGAAGTCATCAACGGTTTAATGACGAGTCAAGGAGGTGTGAGATCTTACCGACCCAGTCTAAGAAGGAAATGGGTCATTTCCCATTGTTTGTCAACATCAATGAGAATCTACACTCTTTTAACCCATAGAAGTACAGAGCTTTTTGAAGGTCTAATTTAATCATCTTCAATCCTCAAATTGGCAACAATTTTTTTTTTCCACTCTTACATGATTTTGAAAAAAATAGAATATAGATATAACATGAACCAAAAGGAATTATGACTGCAAAATTTAAGCTGAAACTGCCAATTTGAGCATGGAAATGTGATTGAAAAATATTCACTGTCTTGCCAATTTAAAGAGTTTAGTGATTAGTTACATTTAAATTGCTCTGATTAAAAAATGGAACAACATACTACATTGGGAATGGACTAAACACTTTCAGTGATATTTTTCTCTTTCTGCTCATGTACAATGTGTAATGCCCCTAGCATTCTGGATCAGCAGATAACTGCAAAAGCGTCTCCTAAAGCAGACACTGTACCTCTATCGGTTAATGCAGAGGAGTTGATGTCCACTATGAAAGGAGTCATATTATTAGTGATTACATGATAGTTCAATTCTGGAGTTGAATCGACTCCAAATAATAGTGAATACAGTTTAAATTGTGACTACTGGGACATGGTCCACTCCAAAGTGACAGGAATCCACTCCAAATTGATGGGAATCCACTCCAAAGTAATGTAGAATCCACTTCATAGTGTTGAGGACTCCACTCCAAAGGAAGATAGTCAGCAATCTAAACTGCTGAGATCTTATTCCAAATTTAAAAAAAAAGAGTACACAACCGGAGCTAGGAATAAGATGAATTTCCTGGTCTTTATCTAAATTACCTCATGTTTTCCTTTGTTTTTCCCCAACTTGCATCAAATCTGTAGACGCTCTGAGGATATGAACAAATGTCTATCACAAGCACGCCACTTCACTGAACGTTAAGCGCTACTTATGAGTTGTGAAAATGATACTTTTTTTTGGGGGGGGGACACGATGAAGAGCAAATCACAACCCTACCGACATTTCTTGAGGGCTTTAAAGAAAAATGGTTAAGTGTGATGAGCGACTTTTCCTCAATAAAAGCTTAACATACTTCCCCTTTTTTTCATTACCACAAGGCATACTACAGACCAAGAGTGTCAGTAAAACTAGAGTTGAGCTACAGTGTATCTTAGTGGCCACCTCTCTATCCCCATGTTCAGACACAAACCAGTTTATTCCAAAACTCGATGAAGAAACGACGTATAAATAATGATCGTATAGTTGATGGACCATTCAGACGCACAATCTTGGTCTTTCTGGAAAACGTGGTATCATGCGCAGTTTCCCACTGCGCATGTTGTTATAGTCATGACGTCAGCGCCTAGCCTCTGCCTGGCCTTCCTCTCCACGGAGCACATGCAATTGGACATTCGACGAGCAAGCCCTGCCCAGTTATACCATTCTATGGTCGCCATACGTTCAGATGTACACGGAATGGTGATTCGTTATCAAGTTCTAGTTCGAAACGATGCTCTGACGGTCGTTTCGTTAGTTATTGTTCAAACGTTCTGTTCCAAAGAGAAGTTTTTTTGCAATCCCAAATCCCCTGACAGACAGGGAGAGATGTGCCTGATGGATTAATGATATCAGAACGGACAAATTCGACTTCATAACTTAGAAATTTTCGAAGTTAAAGAAAGTGTGCGAAGACCACTTTGAGCCAGAATGTCGTACAAGCCTATCGCTTGCATCACCTGGCCTGCCTGCGGTGCATTAGCTACGTCACTGGGCCCGGGTGTGAACTGTATTGTGAATGAAAATCTGCTCGTACTTGAACTACTGTTTATATAAGTTAATTGTTGATTACTCGGTAATGCTAGGGTATGTAAGGTAAAGAAAAACATTTTCTAGCTGCTGAATTTTTTCTCTTTATGATCCATGCTTACAGAAATCACCTACACTTCTCCTTTAAGTGGCGGGTCCTATCTTAACAACATGTATTTTCCTGTACTGCTTCCTGCAGAGCCATCCACCCACTTTCCGGAAGAAAACCTTCATCAACTGAAGAACCCGTCCCTGATCCCAGTATCTACAATACTTTCCTACATGCTCAAGGTAAGCATAGCCTAGTTTTAGATGAAATATTTTCAATTCTTAATGGACTTGGGCCACGGAGCAATTCTCTGGAACCTAAGAAGTATGTCTGCTGAAAAAAAAGAAAGAGGTTGGATGTATCCACACTAATGTTTTTGATCGGGGATTCAGATGAAATTTCTGCTCTCTTTATGTACCAAGCCATGTGTTAAAATTGCTCAATTCAGGGAGTCCAGACCTAAATTTTGGGGGGTTGTGTCCCCGGAGTGACTTGGTCTTGTGATAATTGCTCCTGTCTTAATTTCTCCGAAGATATGGGGTTAGACTTAGGGTTGTGATAGCGGTTTTGGTTCAGAATGATGTGAGGATAAGTGATTAAGCTTAGTGTTAGATTTGGGGTTAGGTTCATACAAATATAAAAAAGGTTTGGGGTTAAAAGTAGGTTTCATGTTTTACTTAACATGCAGATTTTCCATGGGAGTAATTTCGCCACAGCAAATGTCATGGAACCGTCACGGTCCCCGGTGCCTAGTAATGCCTATAGCCCTGATGTATAGCTTGCTATTTTCTGACAATTTTGACAAGTTTGGGGCAACATTTGAGCAGTGAAACTGCTAAACACACCAATAATACCTATTCCACATATTGCAAAGTATGAATGCAGCACTGCTCAGTTTACGTCACTGCAGTTGAATTCCTGCCAATGTGAATGAGAATGTTATGACCTAATTGCTGAGAGGTCAGTCAAGAATATTTGGCATAGCCATCAGCCAAATCAGTTTGAGCTACAATAGTTGCATCCTTATCAGCTTAAGCATGAGGAATTATAGCCCGCAATTCTGAGATCTCACGTATTAGCCCGAACTCCACTGAAGCATGGAATCGCATCCATATCAGCCCGAGCTTTGTGTATCGTATATTGCAATCTAGCTTGAGCTATGGCCTGATGTTGGTGCACCGGGCATGATGGAATGGACAAACCAGCTCCTGAAGCTCAAACTGATGAGGATGCATACAAAATAGCCCACTAATTTGCGAATAAGCGGGCTGTTCTGCAAATAAGTCCCAAGAATTGGGTGCCTTACTTTTTAGGCAAAATAGCTGGCTAATTCATCTGAGAATTCCATGTAGCTCAGCTATTCCCTGATCAAGATAATATGTGGGATCAGAACTAGTGGGCTATTCCTTAGGTTCGAGGTGATGAGAACGCACCTATAGAGTCGAGGACATACTTGAGTCCTATAGTCATGGGATTTTACATGTAACAAGGAAGAAACTGTTTCAAAGGAACAGGGAAAGGGTGATTAAGAAGTACACTGTATATGTACAGAATGATTGGTGACTAGCTTGATGTTTTGAAATCATCAGAATGATAAGAAATCAATTTGATCTTACTTAAAAGCACTGTAGCACACAGAAATAGATATGTCGGACTAAAAACAACTGTTCAGGGCAGAACACACAAGCTGTTTCTAATTATAAAAAAATGAACATGAGGGCAATATTCCTTTTCAGGGAACATGTCTTCTATGACAATCTTCCATGTTTATCTTTGAAGGAATAACACAAAGGGTTGCACAAAGTTGGAAAATGAAAGTCTGCTCCATCATTCCTACAGGGCCTATTCTATTAAGGTATAAGGTGAAGGAGAACTTTCAACAAGCCTGAACAACAAGACCACTACCAACAGTATGTAATGCAATTACTCATTTGCTCGAATAGTTTGACAGTAATTATGGTTTGAATTACAGGCTGAACTGATTTGAAGCACAACTAATACTACAGCAGTTCACACCCCTCCACCCCAGAATTAAAAGAGTGATAGTACAGTTATGCTGCTCCAAAACTTTGGAATAAACTCCCACCGGAATAAGAAAAGCCCCATCTGTTACTGTCTTCAAAATTTTATTGAAGACTCCCCTTATTTCAGAAGTTTTGGGTTAGTTGAATTGTGTTATATGTTTAACATGTGTAAGCAGTAGCACTTTAAGGAGCTCAGTTACATTACAGCGCAGTAGAGTACATGAATATCTACATTGTATATACCGACTGCGCTATATTATGTAAATGATCTTACTGTAAGTACATCAACAACACTGGGTGATAAACTTGTCATTATTAGTCCCCCTACATTAACCCATTCGTGACAGGAATTATTTAAAGCCTAATTTGATCAGCTTTTATTCTTCAAATTGGCAACACCAACATTCTTATTATATTGCTACATTTTTCTTATAAAACGTCATGTATCTGAAATGAATATAAATTGACAGAACTTATGATGAGAAGTCAAAAAGTTGCCATTTTGCAAGGGAAAACAGTGATTTTAAACCTTCTATCACATTGCCAATTTAAGGATTTTAATGCTTATTTTCCTTTTAAAAAAACTCTGCATCAAACAACGAATATTGACGCAACCAAAATGGGCACAGTTTGTGTAAATTTTTTTTGCTCTTTCTGCTCATGTATTTGGTATGATTTTTAGGGCTTTGCATCAGAAGATATTAGGCCAAACCACAACATGCGGACCTCTGTCATGAATGGGTTAACGAGAATAGTACGCCATGCAGGATGAAATGTTTTTGATATATATGTTGTCAGGTCATTGAGAGTTGTGTGGGCATGTCATGGTACGATCACGTTACAGGATGTAATACATTAATGTCAATGGATAGGTTATTAGTCCTAGACTTAAGATCATATCTAGTAGTAGTCTCTAAAGGTAGACCCAATGGACATCAAGTGAACAACCAGTATCAAAAATGGGTAACCGTTCCTGTAAAAATAGTAGGTAGGGCTGAGTCAAAAGGTGTAACCGATGTTTAAATGACAGCTGGAAGCAAAAGCGTTGTCCGTTTTTACAAAACGGTTAACTGTTGAAAAAATAGAGAAAAAATCCTTCCACACAACTACCAAAATATTGGTGAAATTCATATCTCACACCTATGAAATGTTCTTCCAATGTGCATATTTTGTTAAAAGTGGTTCAATATGGTTGTTTGCTAACAATGAAAAAAGAAATTATTAGTCCCTTCTTGGCTCAGAAAGATTGAGTTTTGAAGGATACCCTGTCATATTTAGTACATAAGCAAAACATGAAAACACATATCGTTGGTGGGGTGATAAGACTTTGTATCTCCAATTTTAGTGAAAATTACTTTTTTGTATTAAACTCCAGATTATCAGTCAAGTAATGTCCTGTGTAGATCCAAGCTCTCTTACAACAAAAATGAAGCCACCACGGCATTTCAAACGAAAGGCAATCCCACTGCTTATAATGCTTTGGCAGCCATGTTTTTTCACTTTCCTAAACATTTGATTTTTTTTGAGACACGAGGTTTTGTCGCCCCACCGACGATATGTGGAATATACTACAATTTCAAAGGTGTGAGATATGAATTTTACTGATATTTTGGCAGTTGTGAGGAAGGATCTTTTTCTCTATTATCTTCCTCATCTAACATTATTCTAGATCTATTTCTAAACGCTTAAACGCAACCCCCTTTTTCTTTAAAACAGTTACACGTGTTGCAAAAAAAACCTTAATGACTCAGCTCTGAAAAATAGGTCATGTCCAGAAATAAAGAACACAATACTGCAGTTGGATCTCACAAGCTAAAACTAATATATTCCTTTCTCAAAACCTGGGCTCAACATAAAATCTCCTTTCATTCCCTTACTCTTGGCTTGGAAGATGCTTATAAATGATATTGATACTGTACTTCAAAATCAATAACAAAATCTGCTTACAGTTAGACAAAGGGGGAAAAAAGGAAAGACTAACAGAACAAAGTTTCGCCAGTGCTATGAAACTTGCTTTTGAGACAACAAATAGGATTTTTTATAAATATTTAGTAATATATTTCAATTTATGTATGTTTCTCTCCATGCACAACCCTTTGTTACTGACTATTCAGTTCACCTGTTGTGCGTAATGGCATTTCAATAGATGGGAATTCAGTATACCGGTACATACATTTGACGTTGCTTCGTCTGGCAAGCTTTGTAGTTGTCAAGAGAAACTTTAGTTCAACAAATATGCATGACATTATTAAAACATGTCCATTGTCCCGTGCTTTCCCTTGTCAAAAAGTGTGGGTTGCCAGTGCGTTCAGTTAAGGTCAAAGTTAGGGGGTTGTGGCGGGGAAAGCTATCTGCTCCCTGGTTATTATGCAGTCAAAAGTAAGAACTCAGTATAATGTAAAAAACAGACCTGTTTACTCATTATGCATAGTTATTCAACGGAAGTTTCCCTTGACTGCTAAGAAGCTTGCCAGAGGTTTGACTGACATAGCAACAACTAATGCATGCAAACTGGATTCCATCGATTCAGATTCCATTATATGCAGAACAGGTGAAGTGAATGGTTAGTAACCAAAGGTTCTGGATAGAAATGAGCATAAATATGAATACATTACTGCAGAAATTTGTTATCAGAGCATTATATGCCTTCAAGTTCAACCATCTTCCCATATCATTTGCCTATTTTAGACATTCCCTCTCCCTCCAACCCGCCCACACACCCCCTATGCTGAGTGGAATTTACCCTTCCACATGGCACGCACAGCTGCCCACATTCACAGACAGGGATCACAAGACACTCACAGAGGGGTGTTAAATTTCATAACAAGAGGGTGACATGGTGGTATTTCAGGCAACGTGTTGGGAAGCACATGTGCTGGTCTGTCCCTGGTATCACCTTATTGAACACTTTATCCTGCTCAGTGAACTATGAGCATTATCAAAATGCCAATTCAAGTCGATACATACATGTTTCTTATAAAAGAAAATACAAAAGAAAAAAAAAACACCATGAAATAAAAGGAAAACAGGAAAATTTACTGGTTGATTGCCTGGAGGAGGGTAGAATGAAGTCACATGGTGCCACTTTGCAATTCTTCACTTTCTGTGTTATTTGTTGCGTATTTGGGAGGAAAACAAACAAACAAACCCTACAATAAGGTAAACAAACAAAGCAAAACAAGAAGAAGAAGAAAAAAAAACAATTTATTATGTCTGAATAAATGTTGTAATGAAAATATTTCATCAAATGTCTTTTATTAAGAATGTTTGTGATGTCCCACCTCCCCTTTCCTTGGTACCCCCCCCCCCCCCCCTCCTCCCCAGCCAATGCATCCAGGTTTGGTCAAAAGAAATATGTGGACTGAAGAAAAAACAGCAGACAATGCAGGAATTTGTTATTTACTTTGTTCGAACATTAAGAATGACAGAGGAAAAAAAAAGTTCTCGTACAGGTATTTTTCCTGATCGGGGAGGTGTAAAAGAGCCTACTGAGACTCAGCACCGGATGAAGGCTGAGAGTGAAAGAGGTATATGATATATGTAGTTCCTGGTAAAATCTAATGCTAGCCTATCAATGACATGGACAGAGACTGTCCTTGTAGCAAATGGTATACAGTGAAAATGATAGGTACCGTGTTTACACAGTGACTCGGCTCAAGTGTTGAATCCTCAAGCAGGTTCGAACGCTGCGAAGAGGGCAACTGTGATCGTGTTCATATGGAAACAAAAAAGGCGAGTTCAACACGGCCCGCGGATCACGAACGGAAGTAGAATTATGATGACTTGCCGAGTTTGCCAATGACCTTAGGTCAGTGGGTTCGACACAGCTTTCTGTTTACACACACAAAAAATAGACGAGTCTGATTCAGCTCGCGGATTGAAACCTCCGATTCTGGCGGATCAAAAAAGCGGTGTTCAACACAGCTCGCGGGTCACACGGATCCCGTTAACATGACATAAAATTGCCGTGTTGAGCACAGGTCGTGTGTCGAACCCCCGACCCGAGTCACTGTGTAAACACGGTAAGGATGTTGTGGCATTATGAGGGTATGTTTGTTATTTGATACTAAGAGACAAGGAAGCGACATAGAACAAAAACAATGAATAGTTTGATCTTTTTTAAAAGACGTATCTTCTTCTTTTTTTTGAATATTTGAGATATTTGCAAATGAGGCTGCTATGCCTGCTAAAATACAGAGAAATATGAAACTTTGGTTCCAAAATTTTTCCTTGATATATAATGAAACATTTTTAAGGGAAGAAAGATTTTTTGCTAACCAGCCCCTCTTTCTAGCCTAAGCAACCAATCAGGCCATGGAGAATATTCCCAAACTTCCCATGGAGAGTCCTCCCCTGGTCAAGTATTTCAAATCATGATGAAAAGGCAATTACGAATTTATAAGCATCAAAATAGTGTCTGGCGTCTGCAAAGCAATTGGAGAGCTTACATACACACTACTTGCATAGTATTATTTCCTGGTCTGGTCTTTATAGCACAAGAAGAAGGGTTTTACATGGGTATGCAGTGTCTATCAAAAGTTTGCAAGTCCAATACAGAAAAGTTTGTAAATGAGTAGTTAGCATGCGACTAGCGAGCACGCAAGCTAGTGGCAAGCTAGTGGCAAGCTAGCGCCTAGCTTGTGCAAGCTGGTAGCTAGCATGCAGTTCACAAAATACATGTATGTAAAATGGGGAAAGGTTTCAGCCAATCAAAAAATTAAGAATTTGATGTTCCCGTGTGCCTGCAAGTTTCTTGCAAGCCTGCAGTAAGTTCCATATCACAAGTCTTGCAAGCCTGCAGAGAACTTTAGAGCTTGGAAACATGCAGCAACAGGCTATCTAAAAAGAACCTACCCACAAAAATGCATGAACTCTTATGCTTTCAGTACAGTTAAAGCTGAATTACTGTGAAGTTTCTTGCCATACTCTGAATGTAAGTGTATCTTAAGAGTAATCCAAGTCGTGGAGCATTTTGAGTCTGATTTAATCTAATCTTCAAAACTGATGCAAAGAAGAATGAGAAAGCTCATTGTGTCTTTTGCACCTCCTCCCTGAAATCTTTTTCTCTTTAATTTGAAAGGCGAGAAGGATACCTAACCTAGCGTTACAAAGGAAGTGGTAACTGCAAGACAATGGCTCAAATTCTAGAATGAAATCTGGACTATAACACATCAGACTACTCTAAGCACAGCAGGCTGGGGGCACTCACAAATTCCTCCAAGCCTAAATTTAGCTCTATGAATGATGGCACCAACAACAGCTATACAATGAATCATACTCAGAACGATTCAGGCTTGGTCAGAGTATAGCCCCCTGTTCAGACACAGAATGTTTACAAATACAGAAACTCAATAAAGAAACGTCTATGAAATTGTCATCCTACGGAATGTTCAGACACACATCCCGACCTCTCACAAGAAACATCGTATCTATGAGCATTTTGCTGCTGCGCATGTTGTCACGGGAAGGTCGTGTCTCCTTCGACCACGCTCACCTTAAGCCCCATCCAGTTATACTGTTCTATGGTCGCCATACGTTCAGACATACACGGGCCGTGATATCGAGTTCTAGTTCAAAACGATGCTCAGACCCTAGTTTTGTTATACGACATTTCTTTATATGTTGTTTCGTTATTAAACTTTCAGATACAAAAATCCATCGTATAGCTTTACCGTTTTGGTATAGCCATACTGCCCACAAAGCAATTTTTGTGCATTTGCACATATGGGGTAGAATACATCGTGGATGCAGAGCTAAAATTAATCGAAGGCCACCAAGGCCATGGCCGTGGATGCCCTTTTTATTGGCCTCAGTGCCCCTCGTATTGGCCTTGGAGATTTTTGGTGCCCTTTCTAATTCTTCCTATTTATGCTGTAATATAGGAATATGCCCTACAGAAAAATGGCCCTGCCCTAAAATGGTTGAAATTTAAGGCCTGTGGATGGAAATAAATGCATAGAAAGTTTAGGTAGGCTAGCAATCCGTTCCCAGGGGACATTTCTAATGTGATATTCTGCTAAACTGACATCAAAATGCTAAAAACAGGTTATCTGTCATCTCTTATTAGATATCTCCAAGCTGCTCTCTAACAATGCTACTGGGCAATTCCACATGGGGAGAAAAATCAGCTCACTTCAGATTTATAGTACAAACAATCATGTTGATAGTCCTCACTAGCCAAATCCTTGAATTAAAAGAAGCTTTATCAAAAAGGGATTCCACTGTCACAGTCAGTGTTGGTATCATGCATGCTGTTTAATTTTACAAGATATTTCTGTTCTATGAAAATGGCACCATTTTCTGGTAATACCGTTACCAAGGTTTGAACGTAAGTAGAAATTGACAGAATGAAAGAGTTCAGTGAAAGAATGGCCATATTTTCAGAGTATTAAATGGTAAAAAGGAAGGCAAGGTACAAAACAGGCACACAAACTCTAAAAATGCTAGTAACAGAATTATATTTTGGAATTTCGTTACCGCGAAATTGCCCTACTATGATAATCTTTCATTGTTAAACAATGAGAAAGTTGTAAATCAATTTTTCCCCTTTACCACAAATTAACCTTCTCTCAAGTGTTGGTCACTCCATATAAATAGGAGCAAGCATACGAAGATCAATATCAACTAGAGTCAGCTGTTAAAATTTATCAATAAAAGGACCAGCCTCAGTAATTATAGCGAAGAACAGATGGCATACCAACTGAACATAGCGCACAAGTAGAGGGACAGCGTGTGGTTGCCAATGCAAGGAGCTTGCCAACAAATTAGAGGCCAATTTGGTACTATTCGGCACTGTACTACAGTACATAATGACAACAATGCAATGAACAAACAAATAAAAGAATAACAACAAAATAACATCAGAGCTCATGTGTTCTGGTGGCCTGCATGCACTTTCTCGAATAATCTTTGAGTTATTTTCTATAACTGTAAATCTAAATTGAATTTCAGTTAATGACTGTTACTGTTTTTAAATCTGATTTCTATTAACAGGTATCTCCATCTTAATATGCGTACAGACTGCATGTGCACTAAACTGCACCCTTAAATGCATTATTTTCATTTGCGGGTTCCCACTGTCCCAACGTGCAGTATGTCAATGATTATATGTAACTTTCAATTTCATTTAAGTGCATTAGTGACTAATTAGACCTCTTCAAGCTGTTTTTCGTAACGAGCCCTGCGGCACTTTATGGCATCCAATGGGCCGTTACTGTTAATTAATGAGCTTATTTAGCTTACTATTACAGGGGACGGCACAGAATGAAATAGCTTTGCCATGTAGATTTGTGCCAGCGGAGCAAATCAAAGTCATCCATAATCAGATGCGGAGCTATGCACAAAGGCAGTAAAAGCAACACTGAATATAACCTGACAAAGGGCATGAAAGAAGTGCTTCAGGGCCAATTCTTCAGCTAAATGCTAGAAGGGCTTTAATCCAAGGTGTTTTATATGGAGTTATCCCTAATTGGCTCTACATGAAAATTATCTTCAGAATGTTTACTGCTTTATAGGGCTTACTTTTTACCCCTTCTTCTTTTGTCTGTTTTCATTCATGTGAACATTCAAATAATGTAAAAGGAGAACTATATAACCCACAAACTTTGCTTTTCAGGTTCCTTTTTTCCCTATCCGGTATAATATCATACACAAAATGAAATGTAAAATTGCGATGTTATTTAATGTTACTTTTTCATGCTTTAGAAATCTTGAATCTTGAATCTAACGACTATATGTCTGCAGATTGCAAAACAACAAACGCTTCTCATAAGGTAAGCACTGGTATCATTCAAATCAATTTGATGAATTGTGGATGGAGTATATATTCTTACAACTCAAAATATCATTGTTCGCATAATATAAATTGCTTTGTATGAGGAAAGACCGGCATATCAGCTCCAGTAAAAGGTTATATCAGAGTTACATGTACAAACATGAAAAGAGCAGAGATGTCACTTAGAATTGATTAAAAAAAAGGAGGAAAATCATCTAAAATGGGCCCTTTTGCACACAAAAAAGGTGCTTTTCTGTGGTCAAAAATATATTGCTACATGTAAATTACGTATTCCTACTTTAATTTTGTCTGAAAAGTGGCATCCCTGAAAGAGAAAGGTGGGAGAGAGAAAGAGATAGGTGGGGAGAGAAAGCATGGAGAGAGAAGTGGGTGGGGAGGGACAGACTGCTTGAAGAAGGTTGGGGATGGGACGGAGAGGGGATGGGAAGGGGATGGGAAGGGGGAGGGAAAGGGAGGGGATGGGAAGGGGGAGGGGAATTCTGAAATTGAAATGTTGCATCTATTGCTTTAAAAAGTACAGAAGAAATGAAAGCTAAACAGATGTCTGCAAATAGCCCTACTGGCCCTATCCTCAGCTAAGGGGGGGGGGGGGGGGGGGAATGTTCAGGCTGCCGCCCTTTAGCTCTCTCAAGGCACATTACACCCCCCCTCCCCCCCCCCCCCCCCCCCCCCCCCCCCATTTGACCTAGATTTAGGCTTACTACTACACAAGCTCAGAAACAGGAAGTATCATCCCCAGGTGATATTCTATATCTGGACACTATACTCACAAACACACAAAGCATTAGAATAAATACAAACAAATCGTAAACGATTTCGATACTCCCTGCTGGAGTGGTCCTACTCACGAATCGGGGCTTCTTTTCCGTCCCTGCTGACATCTTCTTTTCACTGTTGATGAACGTACGTAAAAAACAGGCGGAGGAAAATTGCGAGGTTCAAGCAAACTAGAGTACTGTCTGTTCAATAGTGGGTCGATAGTATAGTCGGGCGGTTGAAGGGTGTAGATATCGTAAGTTAAGTCGGAGCGTTGAAACCGAGGTAGTACCGTACACTATTGAGGATGTGTACGTGGGGCGAGCGTCTCGTAACGTCGTCGGTCATGTGTCTGAGTTATCCGTCGCGGGTCTCTCGGATGAAGCAGGCGATGTCCAGACGAGTGAATGGACGGAATATGCTACCGGCAAGTTCTTAAATCAAAAGCTGGTTAGGTCGTGTGATGTTGTTCAGTTTCCCACTGGTCACGTTGTGTCGCATGCAGCTATGATTGTAATGTAGTCTGCTACACTACTGCACTGAGTAATGCTGCAATGAAATGCTTCATCTCACTTTACAATGGGTAGAGAGAGATTTCTTACATCTAGTCTACATCCCAGGAAATCATAAACATTAATCTTCACTACCTCCATATTTCTTCCACTTTCCATCTAAAATTAAACCTTACTCCAGGAGCCTCCTACAAGCAAATTCTTATCATCAGTATGCCTTACGATATTCAGATGTACAACGATAAAGGAAGAATGGGAAATACATGTATCTTCGTACGTGTTTAATCTCCTTAGTAAACAAAGTATGGTAGGGGTCTGCAACTTCAGACTAGCTAGAATACACTGGGCTTTATGTCTACCACATGTAATGAAGTAATCATATGTGTGTGTGTGTGTGTGTGTGTGTGTGTGTGTGTATGAGTGTAGAGAATCTTGTATGGAACAGCTGGGCAGCCTTGTACACGAGTACCATTGTAAACCACTTACTTTCACTGGATGACACTTCCTGGTTCAAAGTCTTATGCTTCAGACCTTGATTTGTTTGTGTACCTCTACAAATCTTGTATTTTATCTTCAATCCAAAACAACACATTTTCAAGTAATTGCCCTTTTTTCTGCAATGATCTGGTAAAATACCATTTCAATTTTTCCAACAAGAAGAAATAAAAATTCTGTAAACTGTAAAAGGATGAGCTGTGTCTGGACTTGAGACTCACATCTGGGTTGTTCCAACATAAGCTAGATAGAGGGGAGGTCAAAATCAAGATAGAACAGGATACTGCTCTAATAATATTTCCTTTTAGAGACTAATTTGAGATTCTTATTCCTAGGAAAACTTCAAAGCCGGTTGAGGAATTAATATTATCCAGATGAACATAATTTGTAGTTTCCACTGTTGATTGTTTTGTAAATAAACAAATACATGTCAGTGAATACATGAATGAATAAATAAACAGACAAATGAATAAATAGAAAATTCAAATACTATCTTTCTTACAGCCTATTAGAGTTGTGTACTGTCAGAATTTTTATGCACATGCAATATATCATCCACTTCTTTCCGAGTATATTCAAGATAATTATATTTAATCAGGTCCGTCTTTTTGCGCTGTACGCTGTCTCCCTTTTTTCATTGAAATCTATTTTGTTTTGTTTTTGTTTGTTATTGTTTTTTCCATTTTGATTTTCTAACTTTTTGAACAGTCTCTGTGCTGGAGAGGGGGTGGTATGTCTTATTGAGGCCTGTCTGCATACATGGAAAAGGTGCAAAATTAATGAAAATTTGAACATATCTACTCACCGCAGAACCGAATTTCAGGCTCTTGGACCGCGTCCCAGTGTTCCTCTTGATCGGGCGCGATCCTCCGTCCGAACTGTCAGAGCCCTGCTCGAACTGCGAGAAACGTGCCATGTTTAGCCGACCCGTGCCAGTGAACGTGTGTCGTTTGCTGCCCGACGAGCTCTCGCTGTCGGAGGAATGCGAGGAGGACGTCTCAAACTTTGAGAATTTGGAAGAGTCCAGACGGTTTGATTTGCTCCGAGAGAGCCCTGGATGGTAGCGCTCATTTTCTGTAGACATAAAGAGATAAGAATTTGATGTGAATGATAGTAATCATGATAATCATCAAATTCATTACAATATTGCATTAACCCGTTCATGACAGAGGTCCACATTTTGTGGTTTGGCCCAATAACTTTTGATGCAAAGCTCTAAAACTCATACCAAATACATAAGCAGAAAGAGCAAAAAATTCTACACAAACTGTGCCCATTTTTGTTGCATCAATATTTGTTGTTTGATGCTGAAATTTTTTTAAAGGAAAATAAGCATTAAAATCCTTAAATTGGCAATGTGATAGAAAGTTTAAAATCACTCTTTTCTCCTGCAAATTGGCAACTTTTTGACCTCTTATCATACTTTTTGTCAATTTATCTTTATTTCAGATACATGTTTTTTAAGAAAAATGTAGCAAGAAAATAAAAAATGTTGGGTGTTGCCAATTCGAAGAAAAAAAGCTGATCAAATTAGGCTTCAAATAATTCCTGTCAGGAATGGGTTAATAATTATGATTTTATGTCTATATAGCACAGGCATCTGCTCGTAAAGGCACCGGGGGGGGGGGGGGGGGGGGGGGGGGGGGGGGGGGGGGGGGGGGGGTGGGGTGAGGGAGTGTTTCATAAAGCTGTTTGTGAAGTTACGCATAACGTTACAAAAGACTGCAATATAAAGTGCCAAAAGCAATTCCCAAGTTTTTTTTTTCTAGTGTTTTAACAAAGTGTGATTGTGTTTCTCATTATCTCAATTAAATTGTGGCAAAACATATACTTTGCAATAGAAATGTTTGTAAACTATATTAATGTTAATCTATGTCTGCATATTTCACCTTTAGCTGATGTGATTTGTAATGCTTGAGAATCCATTTGGTTTTCCATATTCAAGTCGTTCGTAAAGCCATTTCACTTTATGAACAGCTTTATGAAATGTCCCCCAGATAATGGCAAGTTTTATGCAACAGGGCCCTGGTGTGCAGGCACAAACCCTGGTCAGTCGAAGCATTTGTTTGCGTTATACTTACAGTTTTTCATTCCGAAATACATGTATGGTGGTTTTAGGGTTTTTGAGCACAAATACAAGTACTCATACACAAGATTCATCTAAGTTCGAGAATTTTTTAAATCAGTTGCTCACAAAGTTAGCCAATGCCTATAAGTAATATATGTGGCAACATTCTTTTATAACATGAAAAACTTCATTTAAGAAAGAACAGGCATCTAAAATGACTACAATGGTAAACTTTCTTCATTGAGATAGTTTTCATTTTGTCAAAGAAATTGACTCCTACATCAACATGAAAATTATGTGGAGATTTTTCCAATGCATTTAAATCCACTTCACTATCTAATTTCTGCCTGTGATTTTAGAGGACAAAAATATGAATATAATACAAATGAAAATCCTAATGAAAATTTCAATCATTGCAACAAGAATGGTAGTAAAAATCTCATTAACAGAGTAATAATGACATTAACCCATAGAGGTAAGTGTCACCTTTAGGAGACACTTGTGCAGTATCTGTTGGTCCAGAATGTTGGGCAGTACATATCATACATGAGCAGAAAGAGAAAAATGCACTGACAAATTTGAGCCCATTCCCATCGCTGTATGGTGTGGCATTCTCGAATTAGAGCAGTTTAAGTGCAACTAATCATTGAACTCTTTAAATTGGCAATGCAGTGAATATCAGATAATCACCATTTCCATGTTCAAATTGGCAGTTTCAGCTTAAATTTTGCAATCATAATTCATTTTGGTTCATGTTATATCTATAATTATTTTTTTTCAAATCATGTAAGAGTGGAGAAAATAATATTTGTTGCCAATTTGAAGATTGAAGATGATTAATTTAGACCTCTAAAAAGCTCTGTACTTCTATGGGTTAATAAACATATGATAAGCAGTTGTAATGATTACAATACAAAAGATTCTGATCAATGTAATTATGAATAATTTGTATTTCTATATACTGTATGGTATAATACAAATGCAATTAGAAGGTAAAAGAGAGACAGACAAAGATAAAATGAGAGAGAGAGAGAGAAAAAAAAAAATGCTCTGAATATTTTCTAAAGTGGATGACCAAAAGACATTTTTTTTTCTCTGTATGTCAGATATTCAATGTTACTAATACTATATCAAAAATAATAAAATATAATAATAATATATATATATATATATATATATATATATATATATATATATATAAATATACATATATTTATAATTTTATATATATTTACACAGCGCATATATCCATTAAACAAGGTGCTCAAGGCACTCCAATATTACCCCGGCTCATTTAAAAGAAGAAGAAGAAGAAAAAAAAAACATTCCGAATATTATAATTGTGAGGATGATGTATATTTCTATATTTGGCCTGATATTTCAAATATACATGTAGGTAACATATCAAGGGGAGAGGGAGAGAGAGAAAGAAAAAGAGCGAACAAGGAAGAGAGAAAGGGGAAGAGAGACAGACAGAGAAAGAAAAAAAAAGAGAAAGAGAGAAGCATTCTATAGATAATTATTTAATTCAAATGTTTTCTGTCTCTCAACAGATCATTTACATGTATTGTGACCCACGATGTCTGGAGGTGTAGCTAGGCCCCCAGCAAGCATGCCATATTTCATTAACGGCAGTTCCTCTTATTTCTTGAATTTCATAAAATGACGAATAAAACTCTGACGAGATCCTTCACTCGAGGCTATGCATAGGTCACTAATGACTGACAGAGCCAGCCTGTCCTAACATTTTTCTTTCAATACAGAATGTTATTTGTAACTTATTATGTGAGTTCAACTCTGTAAATATAATGGATGGGTTAAAAAAAAATTGTCCATCTAAAGGGTCAGTATGCCCCCCCCCCCCCCCCTTGAAATTGTTTGGGCTATGATGCTGCTCTACTGGACTGTAGAAATTTAGGATACTCTGGTACATACTACAGCATTAGAATGTATTCAAGCAAATGTAGTTCTAACAGTATTACCCCTAGACAATTATCTGACCCCCCCCCTCGTTAACTCTTACTTAGGCTTGTTCTAAGGTTCTACCAAATCTTGAACAATGCTTACTTTTCAATGCCTGCAAATCTTCTACAGTGACTCCTATACAAATATGGTGTACACAAAAGTTGTAGAAAATTGATTACCCTTTCAAATGAAACCAAGTATTCCTATTTAGTCAATGTCATGCATGAAAATTAATGTGAAACAGCACTGAGCTTCCCTCTTGACCTTTACGTTTTCGTTTCTCATTTGTTTGCTATTGTTATGTGCTAGAGTGATTTGCAAAATCTGCAGTTTTCTTTTAAAATCCATTGGTAGTATAAAGCAGCTGATAGATGTTTTAAATATCACATTCATCCTCTAAACGTTGACATATTTTCATCGCCATATACTTCTTTTTAAGTGGATTAAAAATGCAAAGTCTCTTTGTCACATAGACGTGATATCGGCACTGTAAGAGTTAAGACAGTTCATGACAATATCCCTGTATTTTACCCAAGCACAGTTACTTACCCCCTACATGGAGCTAACTGTGCTATGTGGTAACTTGGGGGGGGGGGGCTGAAGTGGGGGTAATATAAGGAGCTATAGGAAATAGTTTTCTATAATGTGAGCAAACACGCTGATGGGCAATATTCCTGTCTCAACTCTCATGATGATGAGAAGGAGGAGGAGGGGGGATGAGGATGATGACTAGCAGAGGAAGCCTCATGCAGCATCATACCTATGAGTCATATTATGGCTCATACACATTCCCTCTTCATGCTCAGCCTTCCTTCCAGACCCTACAAACATCTCTTTCAAAAATATACAACCCTTTCAGAAACTACATCACCTGCCAATACAGACAGCACATAGGCACTGTATATTAGAGCAGAAATGGTAAACACTTCCCCTAAAATACACTATATGAAAGATAAAAAAATCAATCTCATTGCATGAAGTATTTTAGATCATTAAATAATCCATCCATTTGGCTGGCATTGAAGCCAAATGAGATAGGAAAAAAGACATTCAGGCCTTCCTCATCAGAGGCACCATTAGGGAGATCTCAAATCCATTCATAACTTCATGACTAACCCTTAGCAGAGCGTTGTCTCCTATGAAAGGTTAATGTATAATTTTAGCAAGCCCTTAAAAACTATTTGTCTAATTTCCTTGCTTTCAGCTGGTCTGTAGCAAGTTAGGGTGCATTTAACGGGGGGACTTGTTTTCTAGAAATTAGAAATGGGTACTTGAGTTGCGAATACAAATCGTGCTCACACGGGTGGTCTCTCGGATGTCATGTTTATGGTCGCGATCTGAGTTCCCGAAACACTTGAACCCATGCCCAGCTGCAAGGTAACCTGGCAGTAAAGGTCAAATCTAGCGGGCTTATTACTGTTTATCTCATCTGAAAACAGGAGGCCGAAGTTCCCAAACAAAATGCGACTGAAATCATGTTGTGTTTATTGCCACGTACGACTTGAGTCACCAATCTCATTCATAGTGTAATCAATTCCCCCTTTTTTGCAGAACCCAAGTCTGGTACGCTAGTTCGGTAATCATATCGCTGTCGTGTTTATCAAGGGTAACAGGTAAACTAGTTCAGAACTTGGTTCGCTTATTAGCCCTCTGTTCCCTTCAATAAACACACCCTTACAGGCAAACAGGGGATACTGTATGTGAGTACATCTCATATAGCACTACATTTTGCTAAGCTGAGCTAAGTGCCTTTTTTCTTTTATTTCATTTATTTTTTTTAGGTGACTGGGATGGAGAAAAAATACTGTAAAATTTGAGTTCATTTCTCATGCAGTACACTGTACCATTTAGGGATATGAGCTATTAAGAGAGTTTGCACTTTGCAGCTAATCATATAACTCTTGAAATAGACACCACCAATTAAAATATGGGGCTTTTATCAATGTTTTCAAGACCAAACTGATCAAAAATTGCTAAGTTTGCAATTCTCATTCACTTCAGTTTATGCGATGCATATTATCATATTTTTTTAAACATGTAGAAGTTGGAAAATATTGTTGCCAATTTGAGGAAGAAAATCTGATTAATTTAGACAATCTTTCTTTTTTTAAAGTTTGTAATTCTCATTCACATCAGTTCATGTTATATTATTTTTTTTTTCATTTTCAAACTTTGTAGGAGGGGGAAAATATTGTTGCCAATTTGAAGAGGAAAATCTGATTAATTTAGACATTTTTGGGTTAAGTTTGCAATTCTCATTCACATCAGCTCATGTTATGCATATTATTTTTCATTTTCAAACTTTGTACAAGGGGGAAATATTGTTGCCAATTGGAGAAAGCTGATTAACCCATTGAACCCTATGCCCGAGATAACTCGGGCTAGGGTCTATGGGAAATATGGATTATACTAAAATCAAATCGTGTTCAACGGGTTAACTTAGATATTATGAAAACTCTGTTAGTACTGCTAAGGGTTGATATCCCTCTGGGTCTTGGGAGACAGACCTCCCAACAACCTCTCTGACTGAAAAATATGGATGATTTTGCTCAAAATTAAGAAACAGCATTTCCCATAGGAGTGTGCAGTAAATTTATCAAGAAAAATAGGAAAATCATGTCAAAACAAAAGCTTGGAATGGTCAAAATTCAGATTCTTTCCTCCAAATTCAGAATGGTTGGGAGGTCTGGTGACAGACCCCCCCCCCCCTTCCATTCCATAGATACCATTCGTGACACATACATTCATACATTCCCTTTCTCAGAATTTCATTTCCCAATGAGTCATAATTCCTTTACTTTCTACAGAAGACATTTTTGTTGTTTGAATCATACGTGTTCTATGAGTAACATTGATGTTGGATAATTCTATATTGATAACAGTGCCAATATACACCATGAAGTTTCAGGTTGTGAAGTTTTACTCTCATTAGCCTACAGATTAACCCATTCGTGACAGAGGTCCATATTTTGTGGTCTGGCCTAATATCTTTTGATGCCAAATCCTAAAAATCATACCAAATACATGAGCAGAAAGAGCAATAAATTCTACACAAACTGTGCTCATTTTGGTTCTGTCAATATTCGTTGTTTGATGCTGACAATTTTTTAAAGGAAAATAAGCATTAAAATCCTTAAATTGGCAATGTGATAGAAAGTTTAAAATCACTGTTTTCCCTTGCAAATTGGCAATTTTTTGACTTCCTATCATAATTTCTGTCAATTTATATTCATTTCAGATACATGACGTTTTATAAGAAAAATGTAGCAATAAAATAAATATGTTGGTGTTGCCAATTTGAAGAATAAAAGCTGATCAAATTAGGCTTTAAATAATTCCTGTCATGAATGGGTTAATGGGCTCACAGTAATTCAAGAAATTCCTTACTACTACTGGTATGCATTTAAAGTCTATTGCCACAAGAGGGCAGCATACCCTATGCAAGATCGCCTAGATTCATTGCTGCCTGAAGATCAACTGGAATCTACACTGGTCAGCCGGCACCACGGGGCTGTGCATAAACTTATGCATGACTTTATGAATAACTTAAAGGCATTGGCTAACATTGTTATGATTTTTTAAAAATCTTGTTTTGTTACTTCAGATTTTGTTACTTCAGAATGGGATAAACATAAGGGTTATAGTGTAAAAATCAGTCTGGAAGCTTCAAAGTATAATATCCACAGGAAGTATTTTTAAATATTAAAAATGTGAGCCAATGTTTGAAAATTATACGAGGGTCGGTTGCTCAGAATAGACATAAGGAGTGCGCATGCGCGTATGACTCACCTTACCGTACTGTGTGTATTAGCGTATCACGCTGCAGGAGGCACATAACGGCATTTTCAAATTCAAGCAAAGTGATTGTCTCGTGAGAAGAAGAATGATAAAATCGCCATTTGCGTCTAACTTACACTTTTTCATTCCAAATTATGGTTGGTTTCAGGGTTTTTGAGTACAAATACAAGTACTCATACACATGTTTCATCTTAGTTTGAGAATTTTTTAAATCAGCTACTCACAAAGTTAGCCAATGCCTTTAATTATCAAGAGTCAAATGGGATGCCCAAAGATCTTCCTCTTGTTTTAACCTGTTGACTACTGAATTCTAAAATTCCCATTCAGGGGCCATCCAGGAGCCATGGGTTAAAAAAGGGTGTATGCTTTTCCCATGATCTCATTTACATTGTTGGCCTAAATACATGTATACTGTACATACTTATTTCTTTTCATAAACAAATGTTAATCTACATACATATTTCAAATTTAGCTTCTGTGATTTAGACTGAGAATCCCATTTAGCTTATCATATTCAAGTCATTTGTATGTTTAAAGTCATGCGTAATTTTGCATACAGCTTTGTGAAACACCCCCCAGAAACAACACAACAACACAGTGAAGCTGCATGATGCAGACTACATTGTGGATACTGTCACTATGAACACGACGGACAAAGAAAGCGGACAAAATAAACAACCCATCAATCTACCCTTCACAATGGTTCTGGTAGTCAAAAGAACATCCCTTCACTGCTATTGTTTTAAAATATGTGGAACAGGTGTCACATGCATATTCACCTGGAACTGCATGATTAAACATAATAGCTGTGAAGGGATGTTCTTCTGACTACCAGAACCATTGTGAAGGGTAGAATGAGAGGTTGTTTATTTTGTCTGCTTTCTTTGTCTGCCATGTTCATAGTGTGTAATGGCTCTCTCAGCCATAGAAAATCTCAAGTTAATGACTCAGCAAGACGATGGCCCTATGACCAGCAAGGAATCTAACTATGACTTCCAAACATGACCTTTTGAACCTGAATGCAATCCTTTTATCTCTTCGTGACAATTATATTTTCCTATGAAGGGAAACCGCCTGATTTTACCAGGTAAATATGTGTCATGGACAGGAATATAAATAAACAATAACATACTGCACATACAGTATATTATCCTGAATCATAATACACTGTTTGATTTTAGTACAAGACATATTTTCTATAGACCCTAGCCCGACAGAGGTCCACATTTTGTGGTTTGGCCTAATAACTTTTGATGCAAAGCCCTAAAAATTATACCAAATACATGAGCAGAAAGAGCAAAAAATTCTACACAAACAGTGCCCATTTTGGTTGCGTCAATATTCGTTTTTTGATGCTGAAATTTATTAAAAAGAAAATAAGCATTATCATCCTTAAATTGGCAACGTGATAGAAAGTTTAAAATCACCATTTCCCCTGCAAATTGGCAACTTTTTGACTTCTCATCATAATTTCTGTCAATTTATATTCATTTCATGTACACGACGTTTTATAAGAAAAATGTAGCAATAAAATAAAAATGTTGGTGTTGCCAATTTGAAGAATAAAAGCTGATTAAATTAGGCTTTAATTGATTGGTCAAGACTCTGCCTGATATAGCATCAACTGCTGACTGCTACATCATGATGGCAGGAATACATGTACAGACTCATCTCCATAATTCTGTTTTTCCGAAATAGGCAAATGATTGTGATTCTTAGAAAAATTAGCAGGACCATATGTTCATTTGGAACAAGAAGGGCATTAAGTCATATTCTTTAACACATAGTTAACCCACAGAGGTACAGTGTCTCCTTTAGGAGACGGTTTGGAAGTATCTGTTGGTCCAGAATGCTGGGCATTACACACTATACATGAGCAGAAAGAGAAAAATTCACTGAAAGTTTTGAGTCCATTCCCAATACAGTATGTTGTTGCATTTTCTAATTAGAGCAGTTTAAATGTAACTAATCATTAAACTCTTTAAATTGGCAACGCAGTGAATATTATATTATCACCATTTCCGTGTTCAAATTGCAGTTTCAGCTTAAATTTTGCAATCATAATTCATTTTGGTTCATGTTTTATCTATATCTTTTTTTTCAAATAATGTAAGAGTGGAAAAAAATATTTGTTTGCCAATTTGAGGACTGAAGATGACTAATTTAAACCTATAAAAGCTCTGTACTTCTACGGGTTAATGCTGTTCCAGCTCTGAACTTCAATGAACTGTTTGCCTGTTTAGGATAACAGTTACATTTGGCATGGGCGATTATACATGTAGTTTGAAACTAGATTAAGTTAACAAAACCTCAACATCTTATATAGCATGGGAGAGGGACGGAAAACAATGACAAGGGAGCCGACTAGTCTGTGTTCGCGCCAGAATAGTACGCAGGATTAAATCCTCCTCAGGTGCTAAACCATAAAGATTACTACATTCCTGATGGGGTAGCTGCTCTTGACACAGCTAGAGACTAGTTTGAAGACACAAACCCTGGGCCCCTTTGCATAAAACTTACCGCTGATGGTAATTCTGCCGTCAATGGTAACTGCCATAGTAACATTGCTCAACAGCCAATCAAATTCAAGAGTCCCATGGAAGTTCCTGCTGATGGCAAAGTTACCATCAATGGTAAGTTTTATGCAACAGGGCCCAGGTCTGTCAAAACATATTTATAGAGGTTTGAGAAGGAGACTAAAGAATAGGGTTCATACACTTATACATTTTCAAAATTCCTTGACTTTCCCTGACTTTCCAGGGCAGAAAAATGCAAATTTCCATGATTCATCGATCGCATGTGATGTAAAATTCACATAAAAAGCACGTAGATTAAAAAAGTTAGAAAGCTGATCTGGGGGCCATGGATACAGGGCCAGCCCGAGTGAGAAATGGACAAATTCTCTGTCTTTCCCTGACTTTTTGCCTCTGGAAAAAAAGAATTTTAAATTCCCTGACTTTCCAGAAATTCCCTGACCCATATGAACCCTAAAAGAAGCAGCAGCACCTGACACAGCACAACCCTCTCCAGGACAGCGTCTATGCTTTTCGGGAGGGTACTTCTTCAAGGTTCAAGGTTCAAGACTGGGATTGTGTACTATCATAGCTGACACAGCCAGCAGGTTAGGCTTCTCTCAAGATGCAAATCATTTGAATAAAGTGTCAATTAGGGTCTGTGACTGTAGACTACCCAGAGTCTGGCAAAGTATATGCTTCTAGATACTCAAAGGTTTTACTGGGGAGTTCTGTTGAGAAGAGTTTGTATCCACAGAGTAGCTTTCTAGGGGACCCATAGTGATGATATTCTTCCTAACTGACACGAAGAGAATAAGAAAGCTCACAAATTATTTTTCGCCTTTCCCAGGGCTCACCGAGATATAGGCTCTGAGATGTTTGCTGACTCCCCTTGCTTCTAATTCCAACAAGTATCTCTTGGTGTTGAGTTATACATCAGCGCAAAGGTCAACAAACTTTCTCAACTTCTGCGCGAATGAAAAACATTGTCGGCAATTCTCGGTGCTGAGTGTGTGTTCCGTACTGATTGTGTAACACTTCACCAGCGCAGTATACAGCCAAGGATTTCAGGTTCATCCCGAATGTGGACCATGCTAAATCCCGTAGGTGGAGGTGCCGTGGTCAAGTGGTCTACAGCGCTTGGCTGGAGATGCGAGGATCGCGGTTCAATTTCCAGCATGGCACTTAATATGCCCTTGAGCGAGGCATTTTATCTACATTGCTCTTTTATCATATATCAAATAAATAGAAATGCTATATGCATTATTGATACCAATGTGTGCACGTGTTTTAAAAAAAAAATCCTGTCTACTCAGCACCATAATATCCCTTTAATAGATTATTTTTCCCCCCTTTTCTCCAGAACTGCATGAGGAAACAGAGCTCTCTGACTCATCTGAAGCAGACAGCCTGAGGAATACCATTCAAAATGCCTAGAAACCGCAGCGTTACCAACCAAGATGTTATCCAAGAAACTCATGCTATTGTGACGTAAATCTTACTCAATCAACCAAACTGCTTGAATTAGAATTCACATGCACATGCTGTCCTTCTTTGTGTATTAAAAGGGGAGAGGGCACAAATCTGGAAATTCCCTGACAATCAAAAAAAAAAAAAAGGATTTTACAGTGAAAAGACTATCAAGCAAAAATCCTTCTTTTCTGAAAGTTCTACATGATCATCCTCTCATCCACCTAAAGAAGTGTTTTAAAATGAACATACAATGTTCTTCTAACATAAAAGGCATGAAAAAAAAAGAGAAGAAACAGAAAGATTCAATGAAAATTTTGAGCCCATTTTTTATCTAGTATGCTGTACCATTCATAAAAAATCATTACATTCTTTCTAAACTCGCAAGGCAGCTGATGTACAAAATATCATCATTAATATCATGTGCAAATTGGCAATTTTCTGCTAAATTTTGATATTCTCATTCACAATGGTTCAGGTTATAAATTGTTATTTTCCCCAGCTGTGTAGGAGTGTAAAATAAATGTAGACAGTGCAAATTTGAGGAGCAAAAAGCTCTTTAATATACAGCTGAAGACAACTCTTTAATGCTTTTGGGTTAAAGGTCACAGGCACTTATAATAATCTGTCATAATTCACGAGGGCACATACAGTATGAAACAACTCCTCGTTGCTTTCAAGTTTCACAAACCATCAAACCTAAACGAGGCTTTTCCTGATGGAAATTCAATCAATTCAAACAAATTAAATCTCTGTCTCACCGTCTCATTATAAGTTCAAAACAGACACGAGCAGAAAAACACAGGGCTAAATATATTGAAAACATCTCTCATAGATGATGAATACCATTACGTGGCAGACTGCAGAGTGTATTGTGTATACTATTACTCATAATTTTGCTTTTTCAAGTACTGGTATTCCATTTCCATTTGCAATTAACATACAAGAATTTGAAAGCAAATTGTAAATTTCAACTTTTAATTGTGTGCATTTACATGTATGCATAAAGTCTGGTATTCTTGAGTATTGGTAATTGACATGAGACGTTACATTGGCCCAGGCCAACGTAGTTTAACAATTACTTTAAGGTAGAGAACCCAAAAGGTTATAAGCTGCGGAGGGAGGCTAGAAAATGAAGAGGATTTAAGTTGTACCACAAGAATGATCACTTGGAGTAAAAAGAACTACAGGCCATACTTGAACCTGTAATATCAAGGACCTTGGTAATATCTCTATTTATTTAAAGCTCATATTTTGATTATGGGGATGGTAACACTGAATCATTAAGAAACAGAGCAAAATGTCTATTGGTGAATTGTAAACTGAAATGCTTTGAAACCACAAGCAAACTTAACACTGAGGGATGGTCATGTGCACCACACTCATATCCTATATGTAGTTCAAGTTCAAGTTCAGTTTTTATTTCCAACATAACACCAGACATAAAATGTCTTTTTTCTTTTTTTTAAAACAAAAATATCATAAATTAACATAAATTATTTTTTCTCTTTTTTTGAAACATCAACAGGAAATAAATGTCTGCTTGACATAAGGTATTAAAAACAAAAGAAATCAATATTTGAAAAGAGAAATCCACAAGAAAGCAATCTTGTAATTATGTGGATTCCTCAAGAAAGGAAAAGGAAAGTAAGGAAAAGAAAACAGGAAAAGATATTGAAATGATACAGACTACAGAGCTAGGTAAAACAGCAGTATATATTACAGTTGCAAGTTCAGTCACACAGCAAGGACTCCACCAGATGAAGAATGCATTGCCCATTGACCCATAGAGGTACAGTGTCACCTAATAGGAGACGCTTTTGCAGTATCTGTTGGTCCAGAATGTTGGGCATTACACATCATACATGAGCAGATAGAGAAAAATGCACTGACAAATTTGAGCCCATTCCCATCGCTGTATGGTGTGATGTTCTTGAATTAGAGCAGTTTAAGTGTAACTAATCATTAAACTCTTTAAATTGGCAACTCAGTGAATAATATATAATCACTATTTCTGTGTTCAAGTGAGCAATTTCTGATTCAATTTTACAATTTTATTTCATTTTGGTTTACGTTATATCCATATTTATTTTTTTAAAGCTATGCAAACATGGAAAAAAATGATTTATATTGCCAATTTGAGGATTGAAGATGATTAAATTAGACCTCAAGAAAGCTCTGTACTGCTATGGGTTAAAGACAAGAGGAGAAGGGAAAGGACAATAGGAAAAGGACAAGATAAGACAAAAGAAGCACTCATTGTGAGAAAACTTTAAGTTTAGGGAGGGTCATGTGAACTGTAGCCATATCCCAAGCAGTCGCAGACCAGAAGGAAGCAATAAAATGCAGCCGCCAGATCTCAACATGGACCCCTCATTCTTCCGCTTCCAATTTCTGTTTTGATCTAAAACTGGCACTCTTGCTGAAACGCCATGTTCTTACATTCATTTTCCCTAAAATACACGTTCTATTTTAGGAAAGCATTACAAAGCTTACTCACCAATCGGGTGGCTGCATATCCCTTTCAATGTTAAACCACTTTCAATGATTAAAATTTGGGGAGACCCCCCCCCCCACACCCTTCTTTAATAAAAGTGTAACAATTCTAATCAATTGGTGTAAGTTTTGATTCATCCAGGTAGAGTAAATCAGATGAGCTGATGAAGCGTCCAAGATCGGACGTGAAATGGTCTCATCTCAAATCAAAGTAGGTCAAGATGCATTGATTTAGCAATTGAGCAATTTCTATTTTATTTTAACAATTCTCATATGCAAGTTAAATCAACATAAAAAGGAGGAGGAGGTGGATGATGAAGGCTATGGTACTGTTAATTGGACAAAACACTTATCAGAAGATATGTTTACTGGACAATATGTATACTGGCAAACTGTTTTATAGACCCTGTGATGTTGGTCTTTTGTTAGACCATAGAATTGGACCAAATGATAATAAATGAAAATATCCAGGAAAAGGATTTCCAAAAATGAAAAAAAAACAAAAACAAAAACAGAACCCATCCTCCCCCCCCCCCCCCCAAAAAAAAAAAAACCCCCACAACATCTTGCACACTGAGCTTACCAATGAATCCCTCCATTTTTTCTCTATTGATAACCTTATTGATAAAGATCACAATCTGCAGTGTATGATGCACTCCTTTTCTTCTCAAATGAATGCAAATATTTGATAAACTTGAACAATTTGTAGAATGTGAATAAACTTAGTAACTAAGAGAAATCAAGCAACTCCTTTTCCACACATCTATTTTTTTTCTTCAAATGTCTATATTGTGAAATTTATCAGAAGGCCTGGGACAGGAGTCTAACTAGCAGAGAGGTAATACAGGGGATTTCCCCATCCCCTCTTTCCACTATATACTGAGTGCTAAAAATAGCAACAGCACAAATCAAATTACATGGAGAGAGAACGAATGGATCTCCTCTATAGAAAGATCATGAAACAAATATCTTCTGAGATCAATGTGATTTGCAAGCTCGTCTGTTGGCAAATGTATAGCTTCCGAAGATTACAGTGTTAACTGCATGCCAGTTTGTGTCCTTTTGTTGTTGTTGCTGTTGCTTTTCAACCACATATATGACCCTTCACGACAAAATGATTGATAAGTCATAATGGAAGTTTCAAAGAAGACAGATGAAATAGAGAGCTGGGGGTGAAAAGTTGATTTGGTTACTTATATATGTTCTGATACTTCATTTATTGATCTACCATCTGACCAAATTTGGGAGTCATCTGCAATGTTAGAATGTGGGGGGGGGGGGGGGGGGGGTTTGCATATAAAAATTACCATTAAGGAGGAATTTCGAAATAAAAGTATGCCAGCATGCTGGGTTAAACGTTTTCATTAGCGTGTGTACATAACTCAAAAGTTACTCACTCCTTGGCTTTGAAAATCTAAACAAGGAGAGCAGTATGTCTCTTTTGAAACTCTTCCAAGTTTGAGCCTAATTTGATAATCCCTTTATAGTCAATACTACACCCAAAGGAATTTCATTCAACCTTTTAGTGAGACAGACAATAGGACACCAGTACTGTGTAGTCCAATATTTTAGCGTAAAGATATTTTAGCAATTTGGGAAAAGTTTGACATATTAGCAAGTTATTGTTTTAACGTTTTGAATCATTTTTCCTTACTTAAATACAGGCATATTGCTAAGTGGAAATTTTAGCGAGGACATCATCGTGAAATTAGCGAAAATATCAGCCTATATAGTATTATATTCCTCTTTACATCCTGTTTTCCCTGTTATTCTGGTGATTTGCCTGTCTGACTAGCTCTCATTCTCATTGTAACTTCAATGGGTTTGCATGGTCTTATCCAGGCAAGCTTTTATTCAAAAGCTTCGAGTCCAAGCTTTCAAACTATGGTACAACGTAAATGTCAAATTTCCAAATTATTTGTTTGTTTCGTGATGGAGGGTCACATACAGGTCTATCTCTTGGAGAGGTGATTGACATGTGAAGATCATGAGTTTGACCCTTGTCCTCTTGGCAATGGAAAGACACTGATCTGCAGTTGTCACTCTCCACACAAGTGTTTAACCCATTCGTGACAGAGGTCCACATTTTGTGGTTTGGCCTAATATCTTTTGATGCAGAGCCTTAAAAATCATACCAAATACATTGTACATGAGCAGAAAGAGCAAAAAAAAAAACTACACAAACTGTGCCCATTTTGGTTGCGTCAATGTTCGTTGTTTGATGCTGAAATTTGTTTAAAGGAAAATAAGCATTAAAATCCTTAAATTGGCAATTTGATAGAAAGTTTAAAATCACCTTTCTCCCCTGCAAATTGGCAACTTTTTGACTTCTTATAATTTATGTCAATTTATAATTCATTTCAGATACATGACATTTTATAAGAAAAATGTAGCAATAAAATAGAATTGGTGTCGCCAATTTGATGAATAAAAGCTGATCAAATTAGGCTTTAAATAATTCCTTGGATCTCATGTTTTGTATGTACTGAAAAGTGGTAGCC
>CM057168.1:17796075-17812450 GCA_029962745.1 Echinometra lucunter
TGTTCAAATTTTCATTAATTTTGCACCTTTTCCATGTATGCAGACAGGCCTCAATAAGACATACCACCCCCTCTCCAGCACAGAAACTGTTCACAAAGTTAGAAAATTAAAATATAAAAAACAATAACAAAAACAAAAAATAAATTTCAATGAAAAAAGGGAGACAACGTACAGCGCAAAAAGACGGACCTGATTAAACAAAATTATCTTGAATATAATCAGAAAGAAGTGGATGATATATTGCATGTGCATAAAAATTCTGACAGTACACAACTCTAATATGCTGTAAGAAAGATAGTATTTGAATTTTCTATTTATTTATTTGTGTGTTTATTTATTCATTCATGTATTCACTGACATGTATTTGTTTATTTGCAAAATAATCTACCGTGGAAACTACAAATTATGTTCATCTGGATAATATTAATTCCTCAACCGGCTTTGAAGTTTTACTAGGAATAAAAATCTCAAATTAGTCTCTAAAGGAAGTATTATTAGAGCAGTATCCTGTTTTATCTTGATTTTGACCTCCCCTCTATCTGGATAGTGTTGGAACAACCCAGATGTGAGTCTCAAGTCCAGATACAGCTCATCCTTTTACAGTTTACAGAATTTTTTATTTCTTGTTGTTGGAGAAATTGAAATGTTATTTTACCAGATCATTGCAGTAAAAAGGGCAATTACTTGAAAATGTGTTATTGTGGGTAGAAGAGAAAATACAAGATTTGTAGAGGTACACTAACAAATCAAGGTCTGAAGCATAAGACTTTGAACCAGGAAGTGTCATCCAGTGAAAGTAAGTGGTTTACAATGGTACTCTTGTACAAGGCTGCCCAGCTGTTCCACACAAGATTCTCTACACTCATACACACACACACACACACACACATGATTACTTCATTACATGTGGTAGACATAAAGCCCAGTGTATTGTACCTAGTCTGAATTTGCAGACCCTTAATATACTTTGTTTACTGAGGAGATTAAACACGTACAAAGATACATGTATTTCCCATTCTTCCTTTATTGTTGTACATCCGAATATCGTAAGGCATACTGATGATAAGAATTTGCTTGTAGGAGGCCCCTGGAGTAAGGTTTAATTTTAGATGGAAAGTAGAAGAAATATGGAGTTTGTGAAGATTAATTTTTATGATTTCCTGGGATGTAGACTAGATATAAGAAATCTCTCTACAGTATAGTACCCGTTGTAAAGTGAGATGAAGCATTTCATTGCAGCATTACTCAGTGCAGTAGTGTAGCAGACTACATTACAATCATAGCTGCATGCGACACAACGTGACCAGTGGGAAACTGAACAACATCACACGACCTAACCAGCTTGATTTAAGAACTTGCCGGTAGCATATTCCGTCCATTCACTCGTCTGGACATCGCCAGCTTCATCCGAGAGACCCGCGACGGATAACTCGGACACATGACCGACGACGTTACGAGACGCTCGCCCCACGTACACATCCTCAATAGTGTACAGTACTACCTCGGTTTCAACGCTCCGACTTAACTTACGATATCTACACCCTTCAACTGCCCGACTATAAACTCACCCTAAACTATCGACTCACTATTGAACAGACAGTACTCTAGTTTGCTTGAACCTCGCAATTTTCCTCCGCCTGTTTTTTACGTACGTTCATCAACAGTGAAAAGAAGATGTCAGCAGGGACGGAAAAGAAGCCCCGATTCGTGAGTAGGACCACTCCAGCAGGGAGTATCGAAATCGTTTACGATTTGTTTGTATTTATTCTAATGCTTTGTGTGTTTGTGAGTATAGTGTCCAGATATAGTATAGCACCTGGGGATGATACTTCCTGTGTCTGAGCTTGTGTAGTAGTAAGCCTAAATCTAGGTCAAATGGGGGGGGGGGGGGAGGGGGGGGTGTAATGTGCCTTGAGAGAGCTAAAGGGCGGCAGCCTGAACATTCACCCCCCCCCCCCCCCCCCCCCCCCCCCCCCCCCCCCCCCCCACTTAGCTGAGGATAGGGCCAGTAGGGCTATTTGCAGACTTCTGTTAAGCTTTCATTTCTTCTGTACTTTTTAAAGCAATAGATGCAACAATTCAATTTCAGAATTCCCCTCCCCCTTCCCATCCCCTCCCCTCCCCTTCCCATCCCCAACCTTCTTCAAGCAGTCTGTCCCTCCCCACCCAACTCTCTCTCCATGCTTTTTCTCTTCTCTCTTTCTCTCCCCACCTGTCTCTTTCAGGGATGCCACTTTTCAGACAAAAGTAAAGTAGGAATACCTACTTTAGCAATATATTTTAGACCTTAGAAAAACACCTTTTTTGTGTACAAAAGGGCCCATTTTAGATGATTTTTCTACTTTTTTTTAATCAATTCTAAGTGACATCTCTGCTCTTTTCATGTTTGTACATGTAACTCTGATATAACCTTTTACTGGAGCTGATATGCCGGTCTTTCCTCATACAAAGCAATTTATATTATGCGAACAATGATATTTTGAGTTGTAAGAATATATACTCCATCCACAATTCATCAAATTGATTCGAATGATACCAGTGAGTGCTTACCTTATGAGAAGCTTTTGTTGTTCTGCAATCTGCAGACATGTAGTAGTTAGATTCAAGAGTCAAGATTGTTTATTTCCAAAGCATGAAAAAAGTAACATCAAATATTAAACATTACAGTTTTACATTTCATTTTGTGTATGATATCATACTGGATAGGGAAAAAAGGAACCTGAAAAGCAAAGTTTGTGGGTTATATAGTTCTCCTTTTACATTATTGGAATGTTCGCATGAAATGAAAACAGACAAAAGAAGAAGGGGTAAAAAGTAAGCCCTATAAATCAGTAAACATTCTGAAGATAATTTTCATGGAGAGCCAATTAGGGATAACTCCATATAAAACACCTTGGATTAAAGCCCTTCTAGCATTAAGCTGAAGAATTGGCCCTGCAGCACTTCTTTCATGCCCTTTGTCAGGTTATATTCAGTGTCGCTTTTACTGCCTTTGTGCATAGCTCCGCATCTGATTATGGATGACTTTGATTTGCTCCGCTGGCACAAATCTACACAGCAGAGCTATTTCATTCTGTGCCGTCCCCTGTAATAGTAAGCTAAATAAGCTCATTAATTAACAGTAACGGCCCATTGGATGCCATAAAGTGCCGCAGGGCTCGTTACGAAAAACAGCTTGAAGTGGTTTAATTAGTCAATAATGCACTTAAATAAAATTGAAAGTTGCATGTATCATTGACATACTGCATGTTATAAACACAGTGGGAACCCGCAAATGATAATCATGCATTTAAGGGTGCAGTTTAGTGCACATGCACTCTGTATGCATATTAAGATGGAGATACCTGTTAATAGAAATCAGATTTAAAAACAGTAACAGTCATAAACTGAAATTCAATTTAGATTTACAGTTATAGAAAATAACTCAAAGATTATTCGAGAAAGTGCACACAGGCCGCCAGAACACAAGAGCTCCGATGTTATTTTGTTGTTGTTTTATTTGTTTGTTGATTGCATTGTTGTTGTAATACATACTGTAGTACAGTCCCGAATAGTACCAAATTGGCCTCTAATTTTTCCTCTCAAAGTTGGCAAGCTCCTTACATTGGCAACCACACACTGTCCCTCTACTTGTGCGCTATGTTCAGTTGGTATGCCATCTGTTCTTCGCTATAATTACTGAGGCTGGTCCTTTTATTGATAAATTTTAACAGCTGACTCTAGTTGATATTGATCTTCATATGTTTACTCCTATTTATATAGAGTGACCAACACTTGAGAGAAGGTTAATTTGTGGTAAAGGGGAAAAATTGATTTACAACTTTCTCATTGTTTAACAATGAAAGATTATCATAGTAGGGCAATTCCACGGTAATGAAATTCCAAAATATATTTCTGTTACTAGCATTTTTAGAGTTTGTATGCCTGTTTTGTACCTTGCCTTCCTTTTTACCATGTAATACTCTGAAAATATGGCCATTCTTTCACTGAACTCTTTCATTCTGACAATTTCTACTTACGTTCAAACCTTGGTAACGGTATTACCAGAAAATGGTGCCATTTTCATAGAACAGAAATATCTTGTAAAATCAAACAGCATGCATTATACCAATACTGACTGTGACAGTGGAATTCCTTTTTGATAAAGCTTCTTTTGAATTCAAGGATTTGGCTCTTCAGGACTATCAACATGATTGTTTGTATACTGTAAATCTGAAGTGAGCTGATTATTCTTCCCATGTGGAATTGCCCAGTTGCATTGTTAGAGAGCAGCTTGGAGATATCTAAAAAGAGATAAAAGATAACCTTTTTTTAGCATTTTGATGTCAGTTTAGCAGAATATCACATTAGAAATGTCCCCTGAGAACAGATTGCTAGACTACCTAAACCTTCTATGCATTTATTTCCATCTACCATGTGTGCACACGCACACAAAAATTGCTGTGTGGGCAGTATGGCTATACCAAAACGGTAAAGCTATACGATGGATTTTTGTATCTGAAAGTTTAATAACAAAACAACATATAAAGAAATGTCGTATAACAAAACTAGGGTCTGAGCATCGTTTTGAACTAGAACTCAATATCACGGCCCGTGTATGTCTGAACGTATGGCGACCATAGAACAGTATAACTGGATGGGGCTTAAGGTGAGCGTGGTCGAAGGAGACACGACCTTCCCGTGACAACATGCGCAGTAGCAAAATGCTCATAGATACGATGTTTCTTGTGAGAGGTCGGGATGTGTGTCTGAACATTTCGTAGGATGACAATTTCATACGACGTTTCTTTATTGAGTTTCGGTATTTATAAACATTCTGTGTCTGAACAGGGGGCTATACTCTGACCAAGCCTGAATCGTTGCGAGTATGATTCATTGTATAGCTGTTGTTGGTGCCATCATTCATAGTGCTAAATTTAGGCTTGGAGGAATTTGTGAGTGCCCCCAGCCTGCTGTGCTTGTAGTAGTCTGATGTGTTGTAGTCCAGATTTCATTCTAGAATTTGAGCCATTGTCTTGCAGTTATAACTTCCTTTGTAATGCTAGGTTAGGTATCCTTCTCGCCTTTCAAATTAAAGAGAAAGAGATTTCAGGGAGGAGGTGCAAAAGACACAATGAGCTTTCTCATTCTTCTTTGCATCAGTTTTGAAGATTAGATTAAATCAGACTCAAAATGCTCCATAACTTGGATTACTCTTAAGATACCCTTAGTTACATTCAAAGTGTGGCAAGGAACTTCACAATAATTCAGCTTTAACTGCATTGAAAGCATGATAGTAAATAGTTATTGTATTTTTGTGGGTGGGTTCTTTTTAGATAGCCTGTTGCTGTATGTTTGAAGTTCACTGCAGGCTTGCAAGACTTGTGATATGGAACTTACTGCAGGCTTGCAAGAAGCTTGCAGGCACACAGGGGCATCAAATTCTTAATTTTTGATTGGCTGAAACCTTTCCCCATTTTACATACATGTATTTTGTGAACTGCATGCTAGCTACCAGCTTGCACAAGCTAGGCGCTAGCTTGCCACTAGCTTGCGTGCTCGCTAGTCGCAAGCTAGTTACTCATTTACAAACTTTTCTGTATTGGACATGCAAACTTTTGATAGATACTGCATACCCATGTAAAGCCATTCTTCTTGTGCTATAAAGACCAGACCAGGAAATATTACTATGCAAGTAGTGTGTATGTCAACTTCTCTCCAATTGCTTTGCAGACGCCAGACACTATTTTGATGCTTATAAAATCGTAATTGCCTTTTCACCATAATTTGAAATATCTGACCTGGGGAGTGGGGAGGATTCTCCATGGGAAGTTTGGGAAGTATTCTCCATGGGCCGATTGGTTGCTTAGGCTCGAAAGAGGGGCCGGTTAGCAAAAAATCTTTCTTCCCTTAAAAATGTTTCATTATATATCAAGGAAAAAGTTTGCAACCAAAGTTTCATATTTCTCTATATTTTAGCAGCCTCATTTGCAAATATCTCAAATATTAAAAAAAAGAAGAAGATACGTCTTTTTTAAAAATCAAACTATTCATTGTTTTTGTTCTATGTCGCTTCCTTGTCTCTTAGTATCAAATAACAAACATACCCTCATAATGCCATAACATCCTTACCGTGTTTACACAGTGACTCGGCTCGGGGGTTCGACACACGACCTGTGCTCAACACGGCAATTTTATGTCATGTTAACGGGATCCGTGTGACCCGCGAGCCATGTTGAACACCGCTTTTTTGATCCGCCAGAATCGGAGGTTTCAATCCGTGAGCTGAGTCAGACTCGTCTATTTTTTTGTGTGTAAACAGAAAGCCGTGTCGAACCCGCTGACCTAGGTCATTGGCGAACTCGGCAAGTCATCACAATTCTACTTCCATTCGTGATCCGCGGGCCGTGTTAAACTCAGTTTTTTGTTTCCATATAAACACAGTCACAGTTGCCCTCATCGCAGCGTTCGACCCTGCTTGAGGATTCAACACTTGAGCCGAGTCACTGTGTAAACACAGTACCTATCATTTTCACTGTATACAATTTGCTACAAGGACAGTCTCTGTCCATGTCATTGATAGGCTAGCAGTAGATTTTACCAGGAACTACATATATCATATAACCCTTTCAGACTTGGGAGATTTTCACAGCCTTCATCCGGTGCTGAGTCTCAGTAGGCTCTTTTACACCTACCCGATCAGGAAAAATACCTGTACAAGAACTTTTTTTTTCCTCTGTCATTCTTAATGTTCAAACAAAGTAAATAACAAATTCCTGCATTGTCTGTTGTTTGTTCTTCCTTCCACATATTTCTTTTGACCAAACCTGGATGCGGAGAGGGGGGGGGGGGGGGTGTACCAAGGAAAGGGGAGGTGGGACATCACAAACATTCTTAATAAAAGACATTTGATGAAATATTTTCATTACAACATTTATTCAGACATAATAAATTGTGTTTTTTTTTTCTTCTTGTTTTGCTTTGTTGCTTACCTTATTTTAGGGTTTGTTTGTTTGTTTTCCTCCCAAATACATAACAAAAAATACAGAAAGTGAAGAATTGCAAAAGTGGCACTATGTGACTTCATTCTACCCTCCTCCAGGCAATCAACCAGTAAATTTTCCTGTTTTCCTTTTATTTCATGGGTTTTTTTGTTTCTTTTGTATTTTCTTTTATAAGAAACATTATATATGTATCAACTTGGATTGACATTTTGATAATGTTCATAGTTCACTGAGCAGGATAAAGTGTTCAATAAGGTGATACCAGGGATAGACCAGCACATGTGCTTCTCAACATGTTGCCTGAAATACCACCATGTCACCCTCTTGTTATGAAATTTAACACCCCTCTGTGAGTGTCTTGTGATCCCTGTCTGTGAATGTGGGCAGCTGTGCATGCCATGCGGAAGGGTAAATTTCACTCAGCATAGGGGGTGTGTGGGCAGGTTGGAGGGAGAGGGAATGTCTAAAATAGGCAAATGATATGGGAAGATGGTTGAACTTGAAGGGCATATAATACTAACAAATTTCTGCAGTAATGTATTCATATTTATGCTCATTTCTATCCAGAACCTTTGGTTACTGACTATTCACTTCACCTGTTATGCAAATAATGGAATCTGAATCGATGGAATCCGGTTTGCATGCATTAGTTGTCGCTATGTCAGTCAAACCTCTGGCAAGCTTCTTAGCAGTCAAGGGAAACTTCTGTTGAATAACTATGCATAATGAGTAAAAGGTCTGTTTTTGACATTATACCGAGTTCTTACTTTTGACTGCACAATAACCAGGGAGCAGATAGCTTTCCCCGCCACAACCCCCTAACTTTGACCTACATGTAAACTGAACTCACTGGCAACCCAAACTTTTTGACAAGGGAAAGCACGGGACAATGGACATGTTTTAATAATGTCATGCATATTTGTTGAACTTAAGTTTCTCTTGACGACTACTAAGCTTGCCTGACGAAGCAACGTCAAATGTATGTACTGGTATACTGAATTCCCATCTATTGAAATGCCATTATGCACAACAGGTGAACTGAATAGTCAGTAACAAAGGGTTGTGCATGGAGAGAAACATACATAAATTGAAATATATTACTAAATATTTATAAAAAAATCTATTTGTTGTCTCAAAAGCAAGTTTCATAGCACTGGCGAAACTTTGTTCTGTTAGTCTTTCCTTTTTGTTCCCCTTTGTCTAACTGCAAGCAGATTTTGTTATTGATTTTGAAGTACAGTATCAATAACATTTATAAGCATCTCCCAAGCCAAGAGTAAAGAAATGAGAGGAGATTTTATGTTGAGTCCAGGTTTTGAGAAAGGAATATATTAGTTTTAGCTTGCGAGATCCAACTGCAGTATTGTGTTCTTTATTGCTGGACATGACCTATTTTTTAGAGCTGAGTCATTAAGGTTTTTTTGCAACACATGTAACTGTTTTTAAAATCGGGCGGTTTCATTTAACCATTTAGAAATAGATCTAGAATAATGTTAGATGAAAAAGATAATAGAGGAAAGGATCCTTCCTCACAACTGCTAAAATATCAGTAAAATTCATATCTCACACCTTTGAAATTGCAGTATATTCCACATGTCGTCGGTGGGGCGACAAAATGTTGTGTCTCAAAAAAAAATCAAATGTTCAGGAAAGTGAAAAAACATGGCTGCCAAAGCATTATAAGCAATGGATTGCCTTTCCTTTGACATGCGGTGGTGGCTTCATGTTTGTTGTAAGAGAGCTTGGATTTGGACAGGACATTACTTGACTGATAATCTGGAGTTTAATACAAAAAAGTAATTTTCACTAAAATTTGAGATACAAAGTCTTATCACAATACCAACGATATGTGTTTTCAGGTTTTGCTTGTGTACTAAATATCACAGGGTATCCTTCAAAACTCGATCTTTCTGAGCCAAGAAGGGACTAATAATTTCTCTTTTCATTGTTAGCAAACAACCATATTGTACCACTTTTAATAAAATATGCACATTGGAAGAACATTTCATAGGTGTGAGAAATGAATTTCACCAATATTTTGGTAGTTGTGTGGAACGATTTTTTCTCTATTTTTTTTCAACCGTTTTGTAAAAACCGAAAACGGTTTTGCTTCCAGCTGTCATTTAAACATCGGTTACACCTTTTAACTCAGCCCTACTATTTTTACAGGAACGGTTACCCATTTTTGATACTGATTGTTCAGTTGATGTCCATTGGGTCTACCTATTGAGACTACTACTAGATATGATCTTAAGTCTAGGACTAATCCATTGACATTAATGTATTACATCCTGTAACGTGATCATACCATGACATACTCACACAACTCTCAATGACCTGACAACATATATATCAAAAACATTTCATCCTGCATGGCGTACTATTCTCGTTAATGTAGGGGGACTAATAATGACAAGTTTATCACCCAGTGTTGTTGATGTACTTAGAGTAAGATCATTTACATAATATGGCGCAGTCACTATATAGTATGTAGATATTCATGTACTCTACTGCGCTGTACATGAATATCTACTACTGAGCTCCTAACAGTGCTACTGCTTACATGTGTTAAACATATTACACAACTAACCCAAAACTTCTGAAATAGGTGAGTCTTCTATAAAATTTTGAAGACAGTAACAGATGGGACTTGTCTTATTTCCAGTGGAAGTTTATTCCAAAGTTTTGGAGCAGCATAACTGTACTATCACTTTTTTAATTCTGGGGTGGAGGGGTGTGAACTGCTGTAGTATTAGTTGTGCTTCAAATCAGTTCAGCCTGTAATTCAAACCATAATTACTGTCAAACTATTCAAGTAAATGAGTAATTGCATTACATACTGTTGGTAGTGGTCTTGTTGTTCAGGCTTGTTGAAAGTTCTCCTTTACCTTATACCTTAAAAGAATAGGCCCTGTAGGAATGATGGAGCAGACCTTCATTTTTCAACTTTGTGCAACCCTTTGTGTTATTCCTTCAAAGATAAACATGGAAGATTGTCATAGAAGACATGTTCCCTGAAAAGGAGTACTGTTCAAATTGCCCTCATATTCAATTTTTTTTTTATTAGAAACAGCTTGTGTGTTCTGCCCTGAACAGTTGTTTCTAGTCCCACATATCTATTTCTGTGTGCACTACAGTGCTTTTCAGTAAGATCAAATTGATTTCTTATCATTCGGATGATTTTAAAATATCAAGCTAGTCACCAATCATTATGTACATGTACAGTGTACTTCTTAATCACCCTTTCCCTGTTCCTTTGAAAGAATTTCTTCCTTGTTACATGTAAAATCCTATGACTAGGACTCAAGTATGTCCTCGACTCTGTAGGTGCGTCCTCATCACCTCGAACCTAAGGAATAGCCCACTAGTACTGATCCCACATATTAGCTTGATCAGGGAATAGCTGAGCTAACATGCAATTCTCAGATGAATTAGCCAGCTATTTTGCCTAAAACGTAAGGCACCCAATTCTTGGGACTTATTTGCAGAACAGCCCGCTTATTCGCAAATTAGTGGGCTATTTTTTATGCATCCTCATCAGTTTGAGCTTCAGGAGCTGGTTTATCCATTCCATCATGCATGGTGCACCAACATCAGGCCATAGCTCAAGCTAGATTGCAATATACGATATACGAAGCTCGGGCTGATATGGATGCGATTCCATGCTTCAGTGGAGTTTGGGCTAATACGCGAGATCCCAGAATTGCGGGCTATAATTCCTCATGCTTAAGCTGATAAGGATGCAACTATTGTAGCTCAAACTGATTTGGCTGATGGCTATGCCAAATATTCTTGACTGACCTCTCAGCAATTAGGTCATAACATTCTCATTCACATTGGCAGGAATTCAACTGCAGTGACGTAAACTGAGCAGTGCTGCATTCATACTTTGCAATATGTGGAATAGGTATTATTGGTGTGTTTAGCAGTTTCACTGCCCAAAGGTTGCCCCAAACTTGTCAAAATTGTCAGAAAATAGCAAGCTATACATCAGGGCTCGGCATTACTAGGCACCTGGGACCATGACGGTTCCATGACATTTGATCTGGCGAAATTACTCCCATGGAAAATCTGCATGTTAAGTAAAACATGAAATCTACTTGTAACCGCAAACCTTTTTTATTTGTATGAACCTAACCCCAAATCTAACACTAAGCTTAATCCTTATCCTCACATCATTCTGAACCAAAACCGCTATCACAACCCTAACTCTAACCCCATGTCTTCGGAGAAATTAAGACAGGAGCAATTATCACAAGACCAAGTCACTCCGGGGACACAGCCCCCCAACATTTAGGTCTGGACTCCCCAAATTGAGCAATTTTAACACATGGCTCAGTACATAAAGAGAGCAGAAATTTGATCTGAATCCCCTACCAAAAACATTAGTGAGGATACATCCAACCTCTTTTTTTTTAGCAGACATACTTCTTAGGTTCCAGGGAATTGCTCTGTGGCCCAAGGCATTAAGAATAAAAAAAAAATTTCATCTAAAACTAGGCTATGCTTACCTTGAGCATGTAGGAAAGTATTGTAGATACTGGGATCAGGGACGGGTTCTTTAGTTGATGAAGGTTTTCTTCCGGAAAGTGGGTGGATGGCCCTGCAGGAAGCAGTACAGGAAAATACATGTTGTTAAGATAGGACCCGCCACTTAAAGGAGAAGTGTAGGTGATTTCTGTAAGCATGGATCATAAGGAGAAAAAATTCAGCAGCTAGAAAATGTCTTTCTTTACCTGACATACCCTAGGATTACCGAGTAATCAACAATTAACTTATAAAAAGAGTAGTTCTAGTACGAGCCGATTTTCATTCACAATACAGTTCACACCCGGGCCCAGTGACGTAGCTAAAGCACCGCAGGCAGGCCAGGCGATGCAAGCGATAGGCCTGTACGACATTCCGGCTCAAAGTGGTCTTTGCACACTTTCTTTAACTTCGAAAATTTCTAAGTTATGAAGTCGAATTCGTCCGTTCTGATATCATTAATCCATCAGGCACATCTCTCCCTGTCCGTCAGGGGATTTGGGATTGCAAAAAAACTTCTCTTTGGAACAGAACGTCTGAACAATGACTAACGAAACGACGGTCAGAGCATCGTTTCGAACTAGAACTTGATAACGAATCACCATTCCGTGTACATCTGAACGTATGGCGACCATAGAATGGTATAACTGGGCAGGGCTTGCTCGTCGAATGTCCAATTGCATGCGCTCCGTGGAGAGGAAGGCCAGGCAGAGGCTAGGCGCTGACGTCATGACTATAACAACATGTGCAGTGGGAAACTGCGCATGATACCACGTTTTCCAGAAAGACCAAGATTATGCGTCTGAATGGTCCATCAACTATACGATAATTATTTATACGTCGTTTCTTCATCGAGTTTTGGAATAAACTGGTTTGTGTCTGAACATGGGGATAGAGAGGTGGCCACTAAGATACACTGTAGCTCAACTCTAGTTTTACTGACACTCTTGGTCTGTAGTATGCATTGTGGTAATGAAAAAAAGGGGAAGTATGTTAAGCTTTTATTGAGGAAAAGTCGCTCATCACACTTAGCCATTTTTCTTTAAAGCCCTCAAGAAATTTCGGTAGGGTCGTGATTTGCTCTTCATTGTGTCCCCCCCCCCCCAAAAAAAGTATCATTTTCACAACTCATAAGTAGCGGTTTACGTTCAGAATTATTCAGTGAAGTGGGGTGCTTGTGATAGACATTTGTTCATATCCTCAGAGCATTTACAGATTTGATGCAATTTGGGGAAAAACAAAGGAAAACATGAGGTAATTTAGATAAAGACCAGGAAATTCATCTTATTCCTAGCTCCGGTTGTGTACTCTTTTTTTTTTAAATTTGGAATAAGATCTCAGCAGTTTAGATTGCTGACTATCTTCCTTTGGAGTGGAGTCCTCAACACTATGAAGTGGATTCTACATTACTTTGGAGTGGATTCCCATCAATTTGGAGTGGATTCCTGTCACTTTGGAGTGGACCATGTCCCAGTAGTCACAATTTAAACTGTATTCACTATTATTTGGAGTCGATTCAACTCCAGAATTGAACTATCATGTAATCACTAATAGTATGACTCCTTTCATAGTGGACATCAACTCCTCTGCATTAACCCATAGAGGTACAGTGTCTGCTTTAGGAGACGCTTTTGCAGTTATCTGCTGATCCAGAATGCTAGGGGCATTACACATTGTACATGAGCAGAAAGAGAAAAAATATCACTGAAAGTGTTTAGTCCATTCCCAATGTAGTATGTTGTTCCATTTTTTAATCAGAGCAATTTAAATGTAACTAATCACTAAACTCTTTAAATTGGCAAGACAGTGAATATTATTCAATCACATTTCCATGCTCAAATTGGCAGTTTCAGCTTAAATTTTGCAATCATAATTCCTTTTGGTTCATGTTATATCTATATTCTATTTTTTTCAAAATCATGTAAGAGTGGAAAAAAAAAATTGTTGCCAATTTGAGGATTGAAGATGATTAAATTAGACCTTCAAAAAGCTCTGTACTTCTATGGGTTAAAAGAGTGTAGATTCTCATTGATGTTGACAAACAATGGGAAATGACCCATTTCCTTCTTAGACTGGGTCGGTAAGATCTCACACCTCCTTGACTCGTCATTAAACCGTTGATGACTTCATCATGACAAGACCGATCAAGGTTGTTGATTTGTGCGCATACTCTGACCACTTCTCATTTGGCAAGCCATGTTTAAAGTTGTCAGAGATAAACGGAACGTTATTGAATTTGGGGCTCTGCATGACGTACATGTAGGTACATAGTGAAACCTGTCATAGGTGGCCATCCGAGGGAAACAGAGAAGTGTGGCCTTTATAGACAGGAGCGCCAAGTTAAGGCATGAGTGCCTTGCAAGAACTCTCTGAAAAATGAAATTGATAATTTGTGCGCTTTCTCATGGTTATTATGTCAGCTAGGAGAAATCATACCTGTAGGAAATGTATTGGTATTGAAAAGATCGGGTCAAACTCTTTATGTCACATTTTTGCATGATCTCAATATGCATTTCTGTACAGTGCCTGCGCTTTCCTGAGAGATGGTGCTATTTTCTATAATTTGTTTTTAGGATTTCAAGGCTTCACATTATTATATCCCCATTCTTATTTACCAGATCTGCTTAATCAATCTTGCCCAGTCATCTGGAAACAGTTGCAGTTTTGTTCACAGGGCCCTTGTGAAGTGTACATAGCTTTGATTCTTTAGAAGCAGCATTTGTAGCAATAAAAGTTTTGTGATGTAATACCACTGGGCTGTAAATCTAGGAGATACTCCAAGTTTGCGTAGTCTACCATTAAAGAATTCACAAAGATAGTGATCCCAAAGGAGCTATATCAATGTAGAATAATTGAACAAGGTAGGCCTAAATACTTGTACCCGCTGTTGTTTGTTTTGAATGGATCAACATCCACAGCAACAACAACCCCATGGTGTTGCTTGTTAGACTCAAACAAACTTCAGAATGCATACATGTAACATATGCCTGTATTTTTCAAACTTCCTTGTATGATACTTTGCATTTTGATATGGCAGAGTAGAGAAAGACCTCAGTGTTCAATGCATTGCCTGCCTATGACTGTGGACGTTTTTTGACCCACTTTTGAGTATCATGTTGCAAGCGTGTTGACAGCTCTTTAAAACCTGATATGGGAAGGTGGGCAGGGATACTGGTGGGGAGTCCTCCAGGATTATGTAGGGCCTTGTTCTTACATGAAATTGAAAGAGTTGGAACCTACATGTACAACAAATGGAGAGATTGATTTTCAGAGCCGTATATCTACAGTTATTGAGTTTGGTACATGTATGAGTCTGATTGGTTTGAATACATATTAAACTAGATGAATAATTTAATGAATAAATCCATAGAAGGGCATCATACACAATTACACATTGAGATTAATCTGCCCTTCCAAATTCTCTGACAAAGGAAAAACCAGCCACTGATATAAATGTGTCATAGAAACAAAATCTAATCCTCTTTAGATGCTCTTGAAATACTCTTGAGAAAGCAAATAAACAATCGGGGAAATATATTATGTTAATTGAATCAATTAATTTAAAACCAAACGAAACAGTCTTCATCCTGAGTCATACATTGATTTTGTACTTAGCCATTGAACTTCAGAATGTTGTAGAGATTCGAGAAAGAAAACTTACATTGCACAGATATATCATCCACTTGAAAGTATTCTCTTCAAACAGAGATATGACAAGAATATCCATGCATTGTGAATGCTCGTGATCAGGAAGTCAATATTCAAAAAAAGAAGCACAAATGAAATATCACTCCTTAAAGATGAAAATGCAAAAGATTTGACATTGTTTTCTTTCAAGAAAAAAATCTTTGAACACTATGAAATACTTGTTTTACTTGAATATTTTATTTTCATTAATTGTTGTGCTGCTTTTTCGGTGAATTCAGTATTCTAGATGTCTAACTACAATTAATTGTTTAAAGATGATTATATCAACAAAGGATATTTTTGTATGTTTGCATTTTATCTCTTTTTTAAGACTTATTCCACAGTGCTATTCCATGTATTTGGAAAAAATTGTATTCTGAAAATTTGAATTAATCTTTTAACAAGGGTGTTCTTTTCTTTATTGCTTTGTCTACCGCTCTCTGCAGACCGTTACCTCAGAACTATGCCATGTGTGTCAGAAGAGAGTTTACCCTATGGAGAAGATCACAGCAGACAACATCATCTACCATAAGACATGCTTCAGATGTGCTGAGTGTAAGAAGTGCCTAAGGTAGGTGTTAGGTGTTAATGTGATTGTGAATGTGATTCATGGTGCTTAATCTTGGGGGGGGGGGGGGGGGGTGGTGGCAGTGTTAGCATTTTGATTGTTATTTCAGCATGTAATATCTGCCAGGTACTTCAGGTGTGCTCAGTGTAAGAAGTGCCTAAGGTAGGTGTTATTTTCTCATATGCATTATGAATGTGATTTCAGGTGCTTAATCTAGGGGTGAAAGTGTTAACATTTAGATTCTTATGGCAGTATGTACATGTTGTATGCCTTAGCATAAGACATATCCCTCAGATGTACTGAGTGTTTGAAATTCCTAAGGTAGGTGTTAGGTGTTAATGTGCATTATGAATGTGATTTTAGGTGCTTAATCTAGGGGTAGTGGTGTTAACATCTAGATTCTTATGCCAGTATGTAGTATGCTCTAGCATAAGGCATATCGCTCAGATGTACTGAGAATGTTTGAAATGTCTAAGGTAGGTGTTAATTGTTCATTTATGATGTGTAGATTGAATTTAGCGAGCAGTATTCGGTCAGGGAATGGAGTAAACATTTAACTTGTCTAAACAGCTTCATGCACTTCCAAAATAGTCTGTAATAATGCATCATT